>CM051032.1:31986042-32493542 GCA_027627225.1 Congeria kusceri | reverse complement strand
CAGACGAATTGATATGGACCTTTAAATTAGATAGTTGTTCGAATTGGGCTTAAATTATTCCGAAATTCTACGATGTCTGGCAGTAGAGAATGATCCAGCCCTAAATAGCAGGGTGCAGCACCCTGCTCCTTTTTGGTTCCTCCCTGCTGCCCATCTGGGCAGGTCAACAGTTGAATATCTTTAGAAATATCATATATTTTTGCCAGTATTCAATGACAAATTCAGAGTCAATGCCTAAAACCTTAATTACATGTAGAAGCATTAAACTGATAAAACACCTGGATTTACCTAATTACTAGAAATTTTCAAAGAACTGGTTAGGCTTTCCCCCTATCCCGTTTGAGCAGCACGCTGTACCTCTTCTTCTTCTTCTACTCCTACTGCTACTACTATTACTACTACTACTAATAATACTACTACTACTACAACCACCACTACTACTACTACAACTTCTACTACTACTACTACTACTACTACTACTACTACTACTACTACTACTACTACTACTACTACTACAACTACTACTATTACTACTACTATTGTTACTGCCACTGTTGCTACTGCTCTGCTGCTGCTGCTGCTGCTGCTGCTACTACTACTACTACTACTACCACTACTACTACCACTACTACTACTACTACTACTACTACTTCTACTACTACTACTACTATTTTTACTGCCAATGTTGCTGCTGCTCTGCTGCTGCTACTACTACTACTACTACTACCACTACTACTACCACTACTACTACTACTACTACTACTACTTCTACTACTACTACTACTATTTTTACTGCCAATGTTGCTGCTGCTCTGCTGCTGCTACTACTACTACTACCACTACTACTACTGCTACTACTACTACTACTACTACTACTACTACTACTACTACTTCTACAACTACTACTACTACTACTTCTACTACTACTACTAATAAAATAATAATAAAAGTAATAATAACAATATGAACAAATCTTTATTAAATGAAAGTATCAATATTAGAATTGTATCTTATGTATTTTTGTCCTGTTCTATAATACGTTTATTGTTTATAAAAAGTCATAATTACGAGATAAAAAGTCGCAATTACGAGATACTAAGTCATAATTACGAGATAAAAAGTCGTAATTACGAGATAAGTTTTATAATATTGAATTTTTATTTTTATTTTTTATTTTTACACCTGGCACTAGGACGCTTCCATAGTTTTGCGATACCATCGCGAATCGTGATAAACAATTTTACAATGATTAATCAGTTGCGATGCATGAACCGTAGTGTTGATTTTAGTGTTTTTTTGTTTCACCATCGTTTGTAAATAACGTTAAAGACAAATGGGCGAATCAGAATAATTATTAATATAATTATTAAATCTCAAAAATGGATTTTGTTAGCAAACTGGTTGTAACAGGTCCCGTATCCACCAACCCATTCTTAGACTTAAGAATAAATAATAATCTTGGAGCTGTTCTATTCTAAGAACACGGTTTATTTGAATCTTAAATGGAATTGGCCAGCGCAAATTTAAGCATTCTTTATTTGGAAAATATTAATGACATAAGCAACATTAGTAACTGGCATATTTGCGACCGCGCATGTTCTTTTCGTCGGTCTAAAAATATTCTTTATTCTTAAAGGGGCAGTGTCACAGTTTTGGGCTGTGAAACATAATTTTCTAAAACTGACTTTGTCCTGTTCTATAATACGTTTATTGTTTATATTTTAAGGTCTGAAAAGCGTATTTCATCTGCAAAGTTAAACCTTTGACGCATATCTCTATTTTGCTACCTGGGTAGACATCCCTTAGTATTTTCTGCTTAAAAAGGCATACAAATATCAAAATAATTATGCTCTGCAACCAAAACAGCATAGCAGACGAAAACATTTTGATAAATTCTACAATTTCTTGTTTTAAAATTCCATTTTTAGAGAAATGTTTTTCAACTGTGAAACCGTCACTTTAAGTCTAAGAATGGGTTGGTGAATACGGGCACTGAGCTTACTTGGAGATCTCTCAAGTTTGCCTGGGCTCTCTCGGCAAGCCGAGCCGGGTGCCTCCTGAGGGCGTTCTGCAGGATCTCGAAGGACTGCGAGTGGAGAAGGACATCTTTGAACGCAGTGTCCAGAACCTACGGAGTAGTATCATGCCCATAAAAGTTGTCGTATAGAGTGTCGTGTAACAATATTAATCTTAGTTTACACCTATTTGTTTTAGCTCGATTGTTTCGAAAGCATGAGGCTTATTGAGACACTCTCGAGTTCGTTACCTGGGTAGAAACAGTAAGTACTTGGTGTCTCTTGAGAAAGATCATTCGTACGCTCCCCGAGTAGGGATCGAACTCATGACCTCCCGATCGCAGGGCGGACAACATACCTATTACAGCACCGCGACTGTGGTATTGTTATACGTTTTACTTAAATGATAATAAATATACAATACTGACATTTCCCTATCATAATTTTGCGCACTTATTATCCACAGTTTGTTGTGGTAAGAATTCAAGAGAAAACATTAACTTATATGCATAATAGTTTAAACCGATATTTTAGGCGCTATCATATATTTAATATATACCTAAAGCATAATCGTATTCATATTTAAATAAATTAACATATGTAACAGTTAAAATATATTAAGTAAAATCTTACTGGTTAAGAAAGAAACAAAGCGAGCGCAGCGAAGCAAGACCTTTCTCAACCAATAAGAGTTTTTTTTATATGTTCTAACTTACTTAAAATATAACCTATATTTTGATTGGTCGGGTGCATATACATCATTTGAACATGTGAATAGCTGATATGCATAAAGGGTAATGCTTACTACAGACTCTGAAAAGGCGGAGTTCAATATAGCCAATCAAAAGCCAGAAAAAGCGCCCGTTAATACCGTGCTATTGATTAAGTGTTTCATTTAATGTGTGCAATCGAGCCATTTCTTTGGATCAAAATGTAGGTTATATTCTAATGTCTGTTATCTATGTTACCACATAGATTCCCACCTGGAACACGTTCAGTGCGTGGTCAATTTCTCTCAGAAATACAGTCAAGCTGGTAGTAATGCGTTGAAGCGCCCCGATGCCTTCCTCCAGCTGGTCTAAAAAGATAATTACCAGTAAGGGTGACTACAATCAAGCCGAATGCATTTTCTTAGAAGTAGCATAACATATCTTATTTCATTTTCGAAGTAGAGAGAACAATCTTTCCAAAGAGACAAGACTCGCAACATCTGAAATTCATGAAAACGGTGGTGAATGATGCCATGAAGATTTTGCTTTTTTGAAATTGGACCCTATGGGTATTTGATTTACTGGTTTATAACCGAGATCAAGTCAGAACTCCAGATAACGTTTTCTAGAGGGTAAATGTACACTCAAACAAGAATTTATGGTGGTAAATGTACGCCCAGTCCTAAATGTACGGGGGTAAATGTACGCTCAATCCTAAATGTACAGTGGTAAATGTACGCTCAGTCCTACATGTATGGCGGTAAATGTACGCTCAGTCCTAAATGTACGGGGGTAAATGTACGCTTAGTCCGACATGTACGGTGGTAAATGTACGCTTAGTCCTAAATATACAGGGGCAAATGGACGCTAAATCCCAAACGTACAGGGGTGAATGTACGCTCAATCCTAAATGTACGGGGGTAAAGGTACGCTCTATCCTAAATGTACGGTGGTAAATGTACGCTCAGTCCTAAATGTACAATAAATGTGGTGTATTATGTGTTAAAAGATATCTGGAAAGTCATACGGAAAGTCAGAAATTGGTTAGCTAAAATGAGCGGACGACTAAAATATAGTGATTTTAAATAATGTAGTAGGCATTTCAAGAAGACAATCAACGTGTTTTTCATTTTTTAAAAGAAAACTCGACATCCGCACCATTAACATTTATGGGTCGGATTTGCAATTCCATGTGTACGCAAAAATTTCAAATGTTGTACTTACATGTACACTCGATTTTATCTGTTAGTGTAGCTTGTCAGTTTTCATGCGTAAATTGCGCATGCGCGCGCCTTATCTGGTCGTCTGATCGAGCGCAACATGGTATTTATAGCTACTATTTGACGACCAGTTGACAACAGTTTTGGTAAACGGATTTACATGCATTTTCCCTGTATAAATCAGTCGTTGTTGTATGCATTTATCTAAGTTTGCGACTGCGTATTCACCAGATCAGAGGCCAGAGATACCTTCCTTACGGCGACATTTCCATAATTAAAAAAATCACACTTGGTTGAGGTTATGTAACTAAATCCGAGAAGGTGTAAGTGGCTATAAGGAAGAAATGCACACACAAAAATAGAGCTAAAACCAAGAAACGGATCGAAACAAGGAAAACAAGGAACATGAGTAATGTTTCAAAGAAGACTAGCGAATGTTTGAATAAATCAAGAAAAACAACCAGGAAAATAAAAGGAATATATGAAAAGAAACGCATGAACACCACACAGAAAAACAATAAGTAGGGAGTACAATGTATTTAAATTCAAAAAGTTCTAACCTTTCTTAGAACGGAGTATAGCTATTTGTTCTTCGAGAATATTTTTCCAGGACAAAGATGTCTTGTTCTTCTCGGAGAGCCCCTTGGCCTCCGACCGTGTGGTCTGAGCCTTGGTACGCATCTCGCCTGCCTTACTTCTGCAGCTGGACTCCTCGTTAAAATTCACCGCCGCTTCGGTCGCCCCTACAGCCACAAGACCGAGGCTCAACCCGACTGAAATACGCAATTGTGTATTTAACTCTACCTTAACTACGCAATCGTGTATTAAAAAGAAACCAAACAACGCAACTGTGTATTAACATAAAATACACAATCGTGGATTAAAACCACATAAAATATGCAGTCGTGTATTAAACCACCTAAGCTACGCGGTCGTGTATTAAAACCACCTAAAATACGACGTGTTTTAAAACCACTTAAAATGCGATCGTATATTAAAACCACCTATATCGCAATCGTGTATTTAAACTCCACTAAAATAACCAGTCATTCATTTAAACTATCTAAAATAATATATCGTGTATTATCATAACTGAAAACTCTGCAATCGTGTATTTTAATCCCCTTTAATACTAAATTAAGTATTTAAAGGGAGGTGTTCACAGACTGACAAATTGACAATTTCCAAACATTTTGTCACAGATTCCAAAAATAAAAGACAACTGTATATCAATGAGAAAAATAGCTCTACTGACATAAAAATGTATTCGAAATAGCGTTTTGTTAATGAGTAATCATCAGTTGAAACGGATAAAATTAATAAGCATTTGTAGTTGCGAAACGACTGAATATGTTGGAGTGCTTCCGTTGTTTTCATTGAAATTGTTGAACACACTTGAATCACTTTCATAAAGTAATCAAAACGCTGACAGCGTATAAAGACTGTTGGCGACAAAAGAAACTAAAAGCATGTGTATTATGAGTGCATTTTTGCTAAAAGGAAACACTTGTTTGAATGAAGTTTAATTTCCATCCTTTAAACTTTATCATTTGGCTTCTTATTCAATAGTATACAACATCATAATGAACACTAATTTGTCAGTAACGAAACAATTTTGTTCGAGCTAATTGTCTTATGCAAACGGAATTATATACACACCAGTTAACAAGTCAATCTGCAAGGGCCAGAATAACCAATGAAGCGTAGTAGTTAGGCGCACGAATTGTTAAGCGCGTCAGACTTTCGATCTGGAGGTCGAATGTTCGATCGGCACAATTTTTTATGTGCTATGTTTTTTATGCTTTTCTTGTTATAATAGTTGAGGTCTTTAGTTCAGATGCTTTAGTTTCAACAGTTTAGACATTTAATCACATATTTAAAAAAAAAATACAAACATCTGTGAACAAGTCCCTTTAAACCTCATAAATTCGCTGTATTTAACTTTAATACTCAATGAAATATTTAAACCACCTAAAATACGAAATAATATATTTAAACCAATACAATTACATGTAAATGGCGCGAGAGCAACTCCAATTAAAGATATCCCTACTCCCCGCATTCCGTTATCCTTCTTCTTTCTGCTTTCTCGTTCCATCTCCCCCGCTCTTTGCTCCAGTCTTGCCGCGTCCTGTTCCATAGCTTCAATGTCAGAGTCAAACGTGGCAATCTGAATATAAATTGCTTCAATCTCGTCTACGACGTTTTCAAGACTCAACCGATCGTTCTCTATACTCGCCTCGTGCAATTTCTTGCGCCCCCTGCACAGTTCAATAATAATGTGCACGTCCGTTTGAGTTGCCAGCGCGTCGTCGCGAATTTCCCTCAGTTTTCGGCCCATGATATCAAAAGCCGTCTGCATGTCCCTAACGTTGACGTCATAAGGCCCGTCTGCCGCGAGGAGCAGTTGCTTTTGAAGCAAAATGACCAGACCTTCCTCCATCATCGTGGCTCTGAACTTTCTCCTGCACGCCGTCCCTCTTGCCACCATGTTGTTTATGGCTTGCTGGATATCCTGGTCAAGATTGGCCGTCGTTGATAATTTCTTCAGCTCCGAACGCATCGTTGTGAGTGCCTGCATTTATATTTGGGGAGAATATGGTTAGGCCAAAAAAAATAAATTGCGTGTTTCAAAAAAGTTAGGTAGGGTAGAGATTCATTTTAGGGCTTTATTTTTGTTAAGTCATTATAGCGAAATGAAACGCAAACACGTAACCGGCAATACTATTCATCCATGAAGAGATCCATAATACTCAGTTAATAATATCAAAACGCTTCAACAGCGTAGAAAGACTGTTGGCGACAAAAGAAACTAAAAGCATGTGAATTATGAGTGCATTGTTGCTAGAACGGCTATATTTGTTTTGTATGAAGCTCAATTTGTAACCTTTAAACTTAAGAATGTGGCATCTTATTCAATAGCATACGATATCATACTAAAAACTAATTTGGAAGGAACTAACACATATTGTTTTCAAGCTAATTATGCTACGCAAACGGAATCATCATCATCATCTTAATAATAATAATAATAATAATAATAATAATAATAATCATCATCATCATCATCATAATCATCCTCATCCTCCTCATCCTCCTCATCCTCCCCCTCATCATCATCATCATCACCACCACCACACTTCTCTTGACAAAAATTCAACATCTGTTTCATCATTAACAACAACAATAACAATACACTTATAACCGTATTCGATCTACCTAAAAACAACATCAGCAGACTGACTTACCATCGACATCGTTCGTCCCTCTAAGCTGGCGAAGTTAATATAAACAACAACCTACTTCTGACAAACATAATATTTATACGTGATGACCAACTGGTGTAGAATCGTCTAAAATAAGATACTACGTCATCTGCAGAAGTTGGAAATCCCCATATGTATCCCGTATGACAACACTTCATCAGCTTTCATAAATACTCATATCATATCAATATCTCCGTGCACTCGATAAAAATGTACCACACACATATATCTCCGTCTGTTTATGTACACGTGTAAAAGTACAAGCGATGATAATTATAGATAAGATTTGCGTGGGCGTTTCTTAATCGAACGTACACCGGTATTTCTAATACCGAACATTTAGAGTTTCATATTTCTGTATTTAAAAAAAACACGATCCGTTATTCCACGGAATCCATGGCATTACCACAACAAAGCGCTCCTGAAGACGTTTTATATTAATAGAAACAGAAAGTAAATTACACTGCGCAGAATTACAAGACCATGATACGGTATCCGGACAATTCCCTGGCCGAACGAAACCCCGTTCGTCAAATTTGTAAAGGCGGACAAAACAGCGATCGGGGATTTGTCCGAATACGAAAATCATTGGTCGGGGTTTTGTCCGGGGTGTTAAAAACCGTGGTCAGGGAATTTTCCGGACCGGGGTTTTGTCTGGGATTCCCATGATGCATGTACGTGTTGATACATTGTACGTCTACCGACGCATTCCAGAGTGTAGCTGCTACTACCGTCTGGTAGACAAAAAGCAAACTCGTAGTCAAATATGTGTATTATGATATTCAACGTCCAGGGACGTATCGAAGGCCAAATCGAACGTATGCTCGCGGGTTTGTTAGTGAAAAAGAATTCCCTTTATATATAGAGCCTCTATTAATGTGGACATGAATTGCATGCATTGTATATTATATATTACGTAGAAAAATTACATTCAAGACGTTTTCTGTATTAAATTGAACGAGCCTAGAATCCTGGACATAATCCCTCCCTGTCCTGCTCATTTTTGCATACCCGGACATACCGGTAATCCCTCCCGATAACTGAACACCTCGGACACTCACCCACCCATTAAATAGATATGCTTAGTCTTCATATGTATTCATTTAAATTGTAAAATGGAATGAAAATGCTAACAATTTTGCGTGAAAAATTAATTGCTTATTAAAGTGGAAATAAAGTGGGCGTTTGACGGTTTATGTCTGTATTAACACCAATATTATAACAAACAAATTAAAGTACACGTAGCAATTATATTGAATTATTACCTAATGCATGATCAGTGGCTGTTGGGTAAATAATATTGTGCCTGATTTGGATACTTTTTTTTTTTTCTCATTTATTTTACCATGTTTGACATTTACATTGATACCAGTTATATTTGTATACATAAAACATGGGTAATATAACATATATGACACATTCATTCAGAATTTTTGAGCGGTGCATAAGTATATAAATTACATTATAATTCAATCATACATAATAGTTGACACACATACAACATATATTGTCAGAATTAATTCATTTTATACATAGTAATTTACACACATACAACATATATTGTCAGAATTAATTCATTTTATACAAAAAAAATATGCATACACACTCGCGGACAGACAGACAGAGAGACACACACACAAAAACACACACACACACACACGCACGCACGTACACATACACACAATACACAGTGTGTGTTAAAGGTTCATGAAAACTAACATAACATTTTTAAACATTTTAAATGCATATAAGAGATTTCTAAGTTCTACGTTTTTGTTGACGTTTTAACCATAAAAAAGTTTCTATTGTTCAGAGCATGGGCACTTTATTTAACATAATATGTATTCAATGAGAAGAGCTTAAGTAGTATTGGTTGAAAAATATGGTATGAAGTGGATCCATTTTTGATTATGTTTTGCATATTTGTTTTTAATTAGGGCAATTTCTGCTTCTGTCTGTATTTTTATCTTAAGATAATTAAGAAAAATGTTGAAGTTTGGGATGCATTTTTTATTTTTCATGTTAAATATAAATATTTTCATTAAAATTAGTATAAAATTCAAAACATCGCTGTATACTTTTTTGTCGATAATGCCAAGAAAGGCAATTTCTTTGTTTAATTTTATTTTAATATTCATGTCTTTCAAGAAGTATTGCAGTTTTGTCCATAATTTTTGAATGTAAGTGCATTCCCAAAATAGGTGGTCAATTGTTTCAATATTTGATTGGCAAAACTCACACAAACTACACACTTTCAATCCGCATTTTGTTAAAAATTTATTTGTTGGTACTATTCTATATAAGAACTTATATTGAAAATTACGCATATATGTATCAATTGTTGACTTAAATGGAATTGTATATATTATTCTCCAGTCGGTGTTTTCTTTTAGATTCAATTGTTTTTTCCATTTCATTTCAGTACTGTTATCTTTTGTATTTTGTGATTGTTGTTGTATATTATAAAGTGTTTTGTTTACTTGTTTGGTATTCTCTATCACATTAACAAAAGTTTTTTCTGACGTTGTAAATGTGTTAATCCCTTGTGTATGCAGTGTTATTTTATATTCGTTTGGAATCGCGGATAATAGTGAATAATGATTTAAAAATTCATTTGGGTTTATGTTATATAAGTCCTGCATTTCACTAAACGTATAATATGTATTTCTTTGATAATTGTATAAATGTCCGATTGTTTTTATACCATTGTTATACCAGTTTACCAGAAAGATGGATTTGTTATTGATTTTGATATCTTTGTTGTTCCATATGACATGTTTACATATAGGAATACTTCTTTGTGAACTATTATGTTGGTTCTTGATATTTTGCCATGCGGTAAGCATATCTTTCAAAAATAAATTTTCTTTACTTACGTTTTGTATTATAGTTTCATCTAAGTTACTTTCAAATATAATATTGGTACCAACATTTTAAAGTTTTTCTTGTAGCAGGAGTTTCCATTTGCCATGATTGTTTTTATCTAGGAATCGTTTAACCCAGCCCGCTTTAATGGCGTTCAAAAAATAAGTAATGTCTGTAAGCTTTAGGCCTCCATTTTCATAAGGTTGAAATAATCGTTTTCTTTTAATTCTGTCGGGTTTTTCATCCCAAATAAATTTAAACATCGTTGTTGTTAATCCATCTATTACTTGCTTTGTTGGATTTGGAAGAACTGAAAATGGATATATTAACTTTGGTAATGCAAATGTTTTTATAACAGTAACCTTTCCCATTAAAGTGAGTTTTCGATGTTGCCATTGTTTTAAGCAGGCTTCAAATTCCTTAATTTTTGGCATTAAGTTTTTTTCAATGTTAAGTTTGTGTTGATTGTAAAAATTCATTCCTAACGTTTTAGCCCCATCAGATGTCCAAATAAATTTATTTTCTGTACAATATTCAAATTTTGAGTTTTTCAAAGATCCAATTCTCATTACTGTAGATTTTGATGAGTTGAGGTTTAGTCCTGATATTTTTCTAAAGTTTTGAAGATTTTCCACTAGTGTTTCAATGGATTTTGCTGAGCCATCATTGAAAAAAGTTGCATCGTCTGCAAAAAGGGTTTGCTTAATTTCTTGTTCATTGATTTTTATTCCTTTAATAATTGTATTTGCATTTATATAATTTGATAGTATTTCTAAACATAAAATAAATAAGGAGGACGATAGTGGACAGCCTTGCCGAACACCTTTTTCTACTTTAAAACTTCTAGAAAGATTGCCATTGTTTATAATGATACTATTTATATCATTGTAAAATACTTTTATCCACTTAATTAGCTGTGGTCCAAAATTGAAGTGTTTAAGACAATTTATAATAAATGAATGATTTAAGCTATCAAATGCCTTTTCGAAGTCTGCAAAGAATAAAAGTCCAGGTTTATTATTAGTTTCAAGATATTCAATTACATCGAATATTAATCTAACATTTTCACCTATATATCTGTCTTTCATGAAACCTGTTTGGTCATAACTAATTATTTGATTCAATACTTTTTTCAAACGGTTAGCTATAGACTTAGTTGCAATTTTGTAATCGATATTTAATAAACTAATTGGTCGCCAATTTGAAATGTAATCCAAGTTTTTATCAGACTTTGGAATAAGTGTAATGATACCCTGTTTTTGTAGAGCAGTTAATTCACCATTGTCAAAAGAATAATTTATTGATTTTATATAGTATTCTTTTAATGTTGGCCAAAATATTTTATAAAATTCAACAGTAAGTCCGTCAGAGCCTGGGCTTTTACTATTCGCCATTTCTAATAATGCACATCCACATTCATAATCAGTAAGTTTTCCTTCACATTTCGATTTGTTTTCTTCACTTAGTTTATTTATAGGTACTTTTAAAAAATCCGAAACGTATTCTTCAATATGATTTTTTTTATATAGGGATTCGTAATAATTTGCTTCTGCTTCTAATATTCTGTCTTTATCTTTTAATACAGTGTTATCTACAATCAGCTTATGAATAGTTTTTTTTTCAGCTTTCCGTTTTTCTAGTTTGGCAAAGTATGTTGAATTCTTTTCATTTCCTTCGACCTGAATAGCTTTTGATCTTAAAATATATCCATTAATCTTCTTGTCATATATTTGTTCCAGTTCTTGTTGTAAAATTTTTATTTTGTGTGTTATATTTTCCGTCAAGTCAGCAGAGTTACAGTTTATTAAATTTTGTTCTAGTGTTTTGATTTCTGCAATTAAGATTTCTTCTTCCTTTTTCGATTTTTTATTTTTCATTGAACAGTATTTTATCGTTTCATTCCGAATTGTACTCTTAATTAGTTCCCACATTGTGTTTGGATTACATTCTTTATTTAAATTTGTTATGTCATTGATACTTTGTTTGATTTTTTTTTGGTATTCAACATCTAGTAAAATGAAATTATTAATTTTGAAGTATCCTCTTCCTTTTCCTAAAAGTAAATTATCGATATTTAACTGTACAAGAGAGTGATCCGTTTTATATCCAGGTTTAATGTTACATTTTGATATAAGATTACATAAGCTATTCGATATTAAAAAAAAGTCAAGCCTACAGAATATATGTAATTTACAGTTTGAATGCCATGTGAATTGGTTTTTGTCTGGATGTTTAATTCTCCAGATGTCACTTAGTTCATTGGTGGCCATTAATTCAGTTAGAAGTTTTCTGCATTTAGTATGAGTATTAAAATTACCGTTTTTCTTGTCAAATCCTGTTAAGGTGGTATTAAAATCGCCGCCTATAATAAAAATTTTATCATCGTTTGACAATAAATAGTTATTTAGTTTTTGGACAATATATGTGTAATCTGTATTTGATCCGTAAATGTTAATAAGTGTGATGTTAATATCTTGAATTTTAATGTCTACTGCTATTAACCTTCCAATAATAATTTCAGTGAAGTTCGATAGTTCCAGGTCACTATTTCGATGTAAAAATATCCCTACACCTTCGCTATTTGACTTACATCCACTATAAACAAATCGACCAGGCCAGTCATGTTTCCATTGTTCAAAATTAGATCTCGTTAAATGTGTTTCTTGTAACATGAATATCGAGTAATTTAGACCTTTTAGCCATTCAAACACTTGCATTCTTTTATCTTTGTTTCCTAAACCTCTCACGTTCAACGTTAATATTATGGTTTCCATTTATGTGTTGGATAGCCCATGTTATTACATATATTACATATATTTTGAATCAAGTTTGAATATGTTTTTATGTCAACTGATATTTGAATAGTATGGTTATCTGTGTTAGTCATGTGTTCTGTATGCTATTAAGGAATCTTAAAAAGGTTGGTTTTATGATGAGGTGTTTTATTTATTACTTTATGCGACTTACAATATAGATATCAATATTATATGAGTTTTTGTCAGTTAAGTGTCGAAAAAACGAAATTTGACAAAAAACGCAGATGATGCATCTAAGAATATGTTGTATTTTAACTACCATTAATTTATCCTCCTTCTGATTTGGATACTGGATATGGCATAAATATATATATTTTTCAGCAATTATTTTTTAATAAAATACAAACACGGTTTTTATGTCCGGGTTGTAAAAACAACGAGAGGGATTTTGTCCGGGTACGGAAAATGAAGCGATAGGGAATGTCCGGGGGTATTTTGTCCGGGTACGGAAAATGAAGCGATAGGGAATGTCCGGGGGTATTTTGTCCGGGTACGGAAAATGAAGCGATAGGGAATGTCCGGGGGTATTTTGTCCGGGTACGGAATATGAAGCGATGGGGAATTATGTCCGGGGGTATTTTGTCCGGGTACGGAAAATGAAGCGATAGGGATTATGTCCGGGGGTATTTTGTCCAGATAGCGAGGAGCATATACGGCGATGTATCATTCTGTATGTTTCTCAAGATGTGTTGCTGCTCGCACGCGCGTAAGGAAAGAGGAGTGGATAGACAGAGAGAGACGTTTGAAGAGAGGAGTGGTTAGTGAGAGGTGGGTATAATAGATACGTCGATAGAGGAGTGGGTAGAGAAGGAGGTGCGGAGAGAGAGAGAGGGGGGGGGGGGAGAGAGAGGGAGGGAAGAAAGGTGTGTAGGGGAGAGAGATGTTGTTAGGCAGAGAAGTAGGTAAGGGTAGGTGGTTAGGAAGATAATATTGGGTAAGGAAGAAATGTGAGTAGGAGAGAGAGGTAGATATGATTAGAGAGCTGGATAGGAGAGGTGGTTAGGGAGATAATGGTGGGTAGGGAAAGGTGGTTATTGTAAGGGACAAAGGTGGGAAGCAAAGAGAGGTATGTAGGAGAGATGGTTAGGGAGATAGATGTGGGTAGGGAGAGGTGATTATTGTTAGGGACAGAGGTGTGAAGAACAGAGATGTGGACAGTGGGGAGAGTTGAACAGGAGGTGAGTAGACAGGTGGGTAGTGACGGAGAGAGCTTGTTAGGGGAGAAAAATGGGTAGGGAGAGAGAGCAGGTTAATACGGCGAGAAATAGGGCGAGAGAGGTGGGTGGGGAGAGACGCTGAGTAGGGACAGAGTTGGGTAGGTTGATAGTTACTTAGCAAGCGGTAGTTAGTAGAAAATGCGTGATTAGTTGAGTCTGTTATTAGTGATAATGTCCATCTGCGTATATATGATCCAGTATTTCACTGTGTAGGTTTTTCGGTGGATAAACGCGTGAATATGTTTCTTTTTATAAAACACCGTCAGTATAGTGTGTACAGTTTGTATCAAAGAGAGAAACTACAATATAAAAATATGTTTTTCGTGTCATTTCTTGTCTGATCTCTATTGCATTGTAAATGTATATACTTCCGAATTATTTAATAATTTAACATGTTTACATTAACAACTTAAGGGGTGCGAATTAAACTTTTTCGTTACTATTAATAGCGTCAAGTTCCCGTTGTGTTGTTCACTCACAATTACAATCTTTACGGTACCGCGTTAAAATAAGTGAAATGTTATTATATAATGACACGCGCAGAGTTTTCTATACACAAAGAACAAAATTCACAGTTGTTCAACTACCAATACTGTCATACATAGTTCGCGTTGAAATTAAAGAAAATGTGGCCAGGTCATGTTATAATCGAAATAATGCTCGCATTATCGTTGTTTATCGGCTTATAAACAACGATTTGTCGTTTTGATCCGGTATATCAAACTACTTGAGCTAACGCCCTCGTGGTTTATTTCCTACGCATCAGAACTACAGATCGTTGTTTATAAGCCGATAAACATATCTAAATCGAAAATTATTTCTTAAATATACGATCGTTGAATTTCAAAACTTCAGTCGGGACGTTGTATTTTTCTTTTGCATTACTTTCGTTTGCGCTTCAGAAATAAGGAAACTGCATTCGAAAGCTTATGAATTATTTAAGTAACTATTTTCCGTGTTCAACTACCGACATCTCATTTTGGCCATTGACAATACATCACGAGAGTATGGTCCAGCTAGTTACTTTAAAAATAATGTTAAAATACACCTTGACAAAAATTATGATCCCATTTAACCCCTTACATGCCTTAGTCACTGTGACAAAATTTGTGACATTATTTTCCCTGTCGATAACGTACATTTTTAGGGTGCACAGAACTGGTGTTCAGTAGACGTCATTCAAAACAAACAGTAAACATCATTATATGAAAACAACAACAACACACATTCATTTTGCAAAGTGCATTGATTGTGAGTAATGCTGTCCAATTACAACTAATGAGTGTTCTTGAAATACGCCCCATGATATACTTTTTGTCGAGATTCACCCTTCCAGTACCCTGCTCTACATAGTAATTCGTCAAATCTGTACTAGGCTCTAGCTAGTCGTAAAAAACGGGGGGAAATCACTGTGTGTGGCTTGTGCAATTAGTTTGGAACAGTTACTCCCCTTGAATGATGCCACCGTTTACAGTTACACTACGACACGTTTCACGACGACAGGCGATTTACTCTCCATGGCCAGCCTGCCACCCATCACTTTGTTATTCATTACTTAACTCTAAAATGGCGTTCTGAATCTATTTAGAGTTTATTAAAAGAATTCTTTAGGGATAAGAAACACAATTGAGGCAGCGCAGCAACGAAGAATTATCTTCATAAACTCTAATTACTTAAATGAGTGTTTGCCCCTCCATATTACGTTAGACCCAAAGCAATTCCTTACCATACCTGCCAATCACGTTTTTGCGGGAAATTTAAGTTTGAATCTTCAAAATATGGATACTCCTGATTGGTTACGAAATTGGGACAAACACTGTTTCTTAGACAAAATGTTATTTAACGCTATTGATAATATATACTAGTTATATAAAATGCCGCCGCATTCATTTACAAATGTACACCCGAATGATCTCTACAGAATCGGTGTTTGTTTTAGGACGCACAACCGAAGCAACACTCAACGAAGTTTTCAGGGCGTTTTTCGTATTATGTCTTGATCAAAATATATTTATATGGCTATTTCATTGCGTACTCCCGGTTGGACATACAGGGGGCACGCATGATACGCCACTGCGTCTCCTCAATAGCTGATTAAGTCTAATGTAAATAAGCTTAAAGGATATTTAAAATAAAAATAAAGATTATTGTCAATCCTTATATTCTCCAAAAATGAATCAAAACGCTGATAGCGTAGAAAGACTGTAGGCGACAAAAGAACCCAAAAGCATGTGAATTACTAGTATGAGTGCAATTTGCTAAAAGGAAACATTTGTTTGAATGAAGTTCAATTTCCCACCTTTAAACTTTATAATTTGGCTTCTTATTCAATAGAGTACAACATCACAATGAAAACTCATTTGTAAGTAACGAAAAACTAACAGATGAAGCGTAATAGTTAGTGCTTGTTAGTTGTTAATGCTTCTTAGCCGAAGATCTATAAATAAACATGTTTATTTATAGATCTGTGTTCGTCGCCAAAATAGATCATACGATGCAAGCTCTCGCTTGTCCATAGTACAGTTTAAAATTAATAAATTTCAGTAATTTGTTGTCAATATGTTCAGAATGAGAATTGGCAACAAGAAAACACATTTTCGCAAGCCAACGAGTCCAAAAAAAAATACCGATGGAGCGCATTAATTTGGTGGCAGTATTCCAGGACACTCCGGTAAATAGTTCGGTTACATTCAAGTAAATAGCAAAAGTAGGGGTGTCATTAGTTTAAAGTTATTATTTTATAAATTGACCGTTTTGCAAACTGTAATTGTAATAAATCACATGATATACACATTATATATAAGAACTGTAAGAAAACGGGTGTGAAATTTGGCTGTTTTGAAGAAGGACCCTTTCTAGTTTCGATTTACTGACTAATAGCCTACAAAGAAAAGAAGTAGTTTTCCGCGATACCTGTTTTTGGAAATTACCCTCTCAACAGTCTAAAAAGTGTTTATGTTCTGTACACATGCATGTGTGCGTCATGAATATTTGTAAAGGTAATTGAACTGTAAAGAACTTCACTGAATATCCCTACTGAAGATTCTACATGTACAAAAATTACTATTATTGGCCAATCATTCTTAAAGCAGGTTTACATGGTAGGTCTCATGAGTCTCCTATGTGATAAGCTGAAAGTCTAGACCTATAGGTCTTCAAAAGCTAGTCTATATTTTATATTGGATATACCGTCGATATGCCCCTTTAATCAAATTTGCTTATTAGAGTGTATATAAATAATGAAGAACATACAAATATGTATAGAAAATAATCTAACTCATTAAGCGTAAAAAAAAGTTGTTTGTTTCCGATTACCCGACCCCACCGTATTTTTTTCCGCCGATCGTGAAAGTTTGTTTGCCTTTCAATCATGAACTTTTTCTGATTTTCGGAGGAAAAAAGCAGTTTTCGCCTATATTACAATTTTCTTGCCAGAAATATCTTTTTCTATGACCTTATTTATAGTTAAGGTACACTTTCTTTGTTCGGAGGCATTTAAACATTTTACATGAAGTCCAATATACTTAAACTGTGTGGTGAATATGCGACGAAGAAAAAAAATGTTAAAGAAACAAAACAGTTATATTTTACCTTCCCTCCTAGATTTGTTTGGAGATGTAAACTGAAACCAACCAATTTGTGGGCCTTTCGGATACGCACGCATGGAAAAGTACGGAATCCGGTTAGAGCCATATGAAATATCGTGCCTCTTACGGCAAGGGCGAGACACGAGAATTGCGCGAAACACGGAGCGAGACACGTTATTCCCGCGAGACACGAAGCGAGGCACGATATTGTAATACGAGATCTCGCACTGGCGCAGTATCCCATACCGCGAAATCTCGCGGCAAAATATCGCGTCTCGCTTCGTGTTTCGCGCAATTCTCGTGTTTCGTCCTTGCCGTAATAGGCACGATATTTCACATGGCACTAACCGGATTCCGTAGAAAAGCCCTATGCGGATGACGGATTCGGGTAATTTTACGGACACGGATGCGGATAACGGGTCGCGCGTACATGGAAAAGCGGCCAAAATGTTTTTGCTCCGTTTGTCATTTACACAAAAACTGATTATGTTTTTAGTTAAGACATTACACCAGTGATGTTTCATTTTACTAAAGACGTTTTTTTTATTATCAAAACTATGTGATTATTCATCTAAATGTACGCACGTGCGGATGCCAAGGCTAACCGTTGTAATTAAAGTTGTCGCGAATTGGATTCATACATAACTTAGTTTCAATTATATATATAATATATATATATGCCTTATCATTAGACAGATAACCGAGGATATACTAATAAGTTCAATTTGGATTAGTAGTCGCCCTTTAAATTTGGCGCGTAATACAAACACACCCGTATCATTTTTCGCTTCACGCGCTGACAGTTGTCACTCGATCACCTTCGCATTTTACGCTTCGGATTATATCAGATCACGTGACTTCAGTAGCTTGCTTAGATACCACACATGATTTGGCACAGGTGAAAGCAGACGCGAGTTTTGAATAGGTGTATTCGTAATAAAGGAAACTTATTTTCATTGCATTGTAAACATGATTCTAGGATAGTGAATCAAGAAGTGAAAATATGAGTGATAGAATGAACGGATATGGTAGTGATCGCGAGCGGCGTCCAAAATCCGAACAGGTTAGTTAATGAAACTGCATTTATTTATATAAATCGTTTTTCTGTTGCTGTGAAAGAAAACATTGGCGAATTTCATTGTTTTTCTTAAAAAACAACAACAAAAAAACAACATAACTGCAGTACTATAACACCAAGGCTTATTTTAACTTCCATGGTCAACATTAATTTATTTTTATATTGCAATTTATATTACTTTTGTCAAATATTTTTTTCAAAGATTTAAACTATTCTAAATCTTTTAAGTCAATGCTTTAGTGTTTTCATATTTTATAAACAAGTATGAAAACATCATAGAAAATACAAATTGTTTTCTCATATATCTGAATAATGAATACACCAGTAACCATTTGAAAAAACAAATTTAAGTAAAAAATGACAGTTTAAATGGTTAGAGAATAAGTTGGTTTTAAACAAGGATTGTTCAAATAATACTGAATAAATTCAGTTTATCTAAATGCAATTAAGGTTTCAACATACATTGCAACTTACATTGTCAGAAAATTAATAACATAGAAATTCAAGTGGTAAAACATATATCCCGGATCAAGAGTGATAGGGTCATTAACTATGAATGCCGTGTTTAGATAGATTTCCTCTTTTACATGATACACTGTTACTCTCAGACTTCATTACAACTAGGCCAAATAGTCTTTGACTCATAACCTGTTTTTGATAAAACTCAAAGAACCAATTAAAAGCAAACAAAAGGCTATGTCAAGCATGGTAAATTTAGTAAATGGTAAAATGGTTGTGTTAAGACACTTCTTTAGCATTATACTTAGATTTTTAATGTACTTTGTTGTCCAAACCCTTGTCTATAATGCATAACTATTGCAAATCAATAGCTGATTAAGTCTAAAGTAAATAAGCTTAAAATATCTTAAAAAGAAAAAAAGATTATTGTCGATCCTTATATTATCCATAAATACCAACATTTGTTTGTGTTTTGTAAACATGCATTTGTGCGTCATGCATATTTGTAAAGGATTAAATTTGTATTAAAAATGAGGCAATTATTGTGTAATTTTAATTCCAGATGTTTAAAGGATTATGTAAATCTAAAGAATTGTTTTGTTGTTTAGATATTGATCAAAACAGTTGACTGTTCTAACTGTTTACAATTACTAAATACATTAAATATAAATGCAGTTGCACAATTTACATCATTAAAGGGACTATGTCAACAAAAAATTGGTCTCCTATTGCACTATTAATGATATTAGAAGATAGAAATGCCCTTTACTAAGACATGTACCTAAAGAATAAATATATAATACACATAATGAGATATTTGATAAAAACAAATCAGCAAAAATGTTTGAAAACAATAATACCCCAAGCAGGTATCTCGCAACTTAGGGTCCATAAGAAGAAATTACAGCTGAGAGCACAGTTCTGCTTTGTAAGAAAACATGTGTAAACTATGGTTTTACAAAATACAATTCTGACGTCAAAATGTACACATGAAAAGGGCCATACAAACAGGACCCATGTTATAAATTGATTTTTAACTCAGAATGGCAAAACTCTTCCCATTATATATACCTTATTTCAACTGTTATTATAATTAAATGCTAGTTTTAATATATTTATTTCAGACTTTTTAAAGAAATTACCCCATTGAGGCCCTTTTCGTTGACATAGTCCCTTTAACTATATGATAATCTAGTACTAGTACATTTGCATAATACCTTAGCTGCTTCATCCTTTATATAATTAATGTTTTAATGTCAATATTTAGAACAATAAATTCTGGGTTGTCACTATATTGCCGATCAAATTAATGGTTTAAAATCATGAGAAACTCTGTGGTTTTTTTCAGGAAGTTTAAAATTGCTATCAGTAATTTCACAATGGGCTGCCTAGACCCGTGGCTAAATCACTTACATTTAAATAAAAATTGCTTGTTTCATTTGATTATGACAACTCTGATATTATAAATTGTTTGTATTTCATGATATCAGACGAGGTACAGTAACAGAATTTAACTAAATGGATGTAATATACCAGTATAGGGTCACTATGTTAGTCCAGTCAGGCCCATTTGGCATATTTTCAAACCTACAAATGGAATCTCCAAGTGGAGCCACAGATCATTTTTCAAATCTAGCCTGTGTGAAATTGAGCCATAAATATTGCATAAAGTTTACACAGTCACAACACTTCAATTGGGTTTTCTCAAAGTATTTATTTGTTTTCATTAAATCACAGCCAGACATTTTGGTAAAATATTTATAAACGATCAGCCTTTACTTCCACTTTCTTTACATGCAATATTTGTTTTGTTCAGTGTATTTTCAGTAAATTTAATTATTCAGGTGTATGATACTGTAGTTTAAGAATTAATGCATGAAATAAAACATCTTAGAACAGGGCTTTCATAAACTTTTGAAAACTGGAAGTTTGAATTTCCTGGCCTCTGATTTTGGAAGTTTTGCTCATAATATTTGGAAGTTTTGACAGTATTGTGCTACATAAGTCCTGAGTATTTCAGAAATGAAATTAAGTACTGTATAAAATTCAAGGTGTTTTTTCGAGGGCATTTCTTTTTCATCAAGTGTTTATATGCCAATTTATTCAGTGAAAGAGGTTAATATTGAGATAAATTACTTAATTTTTCTTCTAACTTGTTCATCCTTACATGATGGAACTTTCTTGGCTGCAATTTTGGAAGTTCTGCAACTTCCATGGCTGCAATTTTGGAAGTCCTGTGACAAAAACTGGGAGTAAATTACTCCCAAACTTCCCTTAATGGAAGCCCTGTTAGAAGTATATGAAAAATGTGAAATATTGTATGAAATAAAATGATAAGAATCTATACTAAGGCTATAGTTTTTAAAATAAAACATTTGTTACAGTCACGGTCAAAAACACACTTTTAAGACATACTAGTAAAAATAAATTAGTTGAAAACTCTTTAACTATGTATTTGAGCAGAATTAAACAATCATTATTTCATACTTATCCAAACATTTATTATTTTTAACTTGACAACTGCTTTTGTTTCATATTGTATTGTCATATTTCTGTGTTTGTACACTTGTTATTATTTAATTTAAACATTAATTTGCTGGCACTTTCGTTGACCCAGGTACCTTGTCAATTTTCTTTTTTTTTTTAACTACTGGATCATCTGGAGCTCACTAACTTAATACTGAAATTTGGTAGTTTCCCCGACCTGTTTTCTTTTATTCATGCTTTAAATTGACATGGCCTAAAAGTTTACCCTAAAAATTTACCAATTTTCAAACTGTCCGATGCAATCATTAGGCAATTTATACAGTTTAATAATGCATATAATTTAAGTATGGCATTTTAATCAATAATATTTATTTCATCAAACCTACCCAAAGCTTTTCATAATGTCAAAGTGTATGCCTGAGAACACCTCTGCTTCTTCGGCAAAGACACTCAAAATAATTACATTTCTTTCACATAATGGTAATGATGTCAGAAACTGTGTTGTTCTATGCTATTTTGCGAATTGAAATGGATTCTCTTTTGTTTTTAATAAATTTTAAGATTTTTTCTGCCGATTTGGGGGAAAGGGCCTGGCTTTTTATAGGGAAAATTAGCACGAAATGCCTGATTTTGGGGAACACTGGCCACTGGAGGAACCTACCTCAATGTTTTTATTGTTTTAATAGATATATATTTTACTGTGCTTTATATTAATATTATGGCATTAACAAAAGCATGTGTACATGTAAATTACGTGCACTATATTAAATGTATTAAACATTTTAGTTTATTGGAAATTAATGGTTTGTGTTATAAACTGTGTTCTATACATAAACCAGTCCGTACATTTTGCATAATTTATATTCGTACTCAAAGTGTTTCGTCTCCATGGGGAAAGAAATGGAAATAGTACTTATTATTGGAACATGGTACAAAACATTTTAGCTCTCAGCATAGATTTTTTTTGTGCTACGAATAAAATACAAAGTCGGCGGGAAAATAATAAATAAAATTCACAAAAGTTACTTTTATTTTTATTTGATTTTGTCAAAATTTAGGGTCGGCGCTCCCGTAAAACAAAAGATAAAAAAATGTTGGCCTTATCATTTATTTTTTGATATGTACAATGTTAGATTCTTGAGGCATTCAGGTTCTTTTCAAAATCTGAGTATGGCAATTGTATGCATTTATGTGTTGTAAAGTACAGATTGTTAGTTCACATAAAATTAGATATGAGCAGAGTTGCCATTATTAACCGATTGCCGATCAAATTCATCGTTAAAAAAATCGTGACAAAATCCGTTGTTTTTTCAGGAACTTCAAAACTGTGATCAGTAATATACTAAGAAGGGGCCCCCTAGACCCCTGGCCAAATACTTAGATTTAGATACAAATCGCTTGTTTCATATAATGATGACAACCCTGTATGAGGCATGTTGTGGGAAAACCAGGCTTAATGCATATGCGTAAAGTGTCGTCCCATATTAGCCTGTGCAGTCGGCACAGAATAATGCATGACCGCACTTTCCGATTTATGGTATTTTCTGTTTCAAGGAAGTCTCTTATAAACATAAATCCACTGTAGGTGGAAATTGCTTTCCTGGATTAACCTGTGCAGACTGCACAGGCTAATCCGGGACAACACATTATGCACATGCATTAAGCCCGGGTTTCCTGCGACACGCCTCATATGTATATTGAGGTTGGTTCTAAGAGAAGATATATCTTAAATATACAATTGTTCTATAATAAATAAGAAGTAGTCTTAATGGACTGTAATCATAAATAGAAATGAGCGATGTTTCTTTTATTTTGTATTAGTATTTTCTCTGTTCAGTTTTTATTTATGCATTTAATCTGAGAAAATACATGTTTAAAGTTTAAAGTAACATGGGTATTTTTATATGCAGGTAAACAAATATAAATTTGATGGGGAGAGAAATCCAAAGAATGTCATTTCCTCTTTCTATTTAGAAAAATTACCGTTCTATTATTGTACAGTTTTATTATTTATAATAAACAAACTGAATTGCATGGAAATCTTTTGAATTCAAAAGGTTATTTTTAGTGAATGTCATTTAAAAAACAATGAATGTAGATAAAATGTTAATATCCCCCCACCCACGTCCACAGTAATGCCGGCAGTCCCTGGTTAGTCCCCAGATGCCAATTAAATGAAAAAAAAAGACTTCCATTGCTGCAAAACTTTAATGATTATTTGTATAAAACACCAGTGTTTTGTGTCGTTATGCATTGTTATAGCGATTGACAATGCATTTATCGATCTAAAATATTGATAAGGTTCAGATATTTTATTAATTGAAACGAAGCTTGTTAGCAATTAAACGATGGGTATTGGTGGCTTGTTAATATTGAATTTCCACTATGTATAATTAATAATGTTTGAAAAATGTTTGTTCATCATTTCACCAAAAGCTATGACAATATTTTACATAAGGCCAAAGAAAAAAAAAGTGATTTAGGTATTGCATTTCTGGATATTGCATGATTTTGTTGGCTTATTGGCTGCTACAAACATTGAAATCACACCTGTATTTCCTTTATGTGTCTGTTTCAATAGAAAACATGTAGAAATAGAAATACAAACTGAAGTGTTATAATCAACAATACTTATGCACTTATCAGTATCTTGCTGGAGGTGTGGGGTGGGGGGGGGGGGGGGGATCGAGTGGCAGGCATATACAGGTCTTTACACTGAAAGCAATTCCCAACTGGGACTGGCAAGATTTTTACATGGGGAATGATTTTGGGGTCCCAGGAAATAGACTTTGCTGGTAATATTGGGCCCCACCTGGGCCATTTGATACACCAAGCATCTCCCACTGTGGGGATTTAGACAAAAATGCTTGGCTCTAGGGTGGGGCCCAATTAGACCACAAAAAATGAAATTAGTCAAATTCCCCTACCCTGTCCACCGCTACCCTGCACTCTCATGATTTTTAAGAGGTTACTTGACCCTATTTGCTATCAGCTAGTTATGAATGGCCTAACATGTACATGTAAATAAAGTTTAATGTGTAAGAACAGAATTTTAAAAATTAAATTTTTCTAAGTGAAATAAGTCAATATTGAATTTTGCGTAAGATAATTTTATACCAATTAAATATTCATTGAAAATTAAAAGCCACTCTGATTTTCAATGCAGTGTTTATAGCTACCAGGATAGTGGAATTCTTTGCAAATAAGCATGTTTACTCATGTAAAGTAAAGACAAACTTTAATCCGCTTTATCTGAATAATAAAACCCTAAAATAAACTTCAGAGAAAGGAAAATTTACAAAATTCCAACAGTCTATTTTTGCTGTTGATTACACAAAACAAGACAATCTATCATCTAAATTTAGTGAATAGATCAACTATGTAGGCTGGTGCCCTTTGAATAAAAACAAACTAAACTTGACAGGTTCTTCGATTAAATGTAGAGTTAGACTGTACATATTGACTTTCTTCGATTAAACAGTTGCCGAATACATTAACTGTTATGTTTGATAATGTTCGGATGTCAGTCCCAACAAATTTGTGTTGATTTAGCTACCATAACTACATAAACAGTAGGTGTGTCCCGGGCGTTTTATTCTCCCTAACAG
The DNA here is from genome assembly GCA_027627225.1 of Congeria kusceri. Lineage (NCBI taxonomy): Eukaryota > Metazoa > Mollusca > Bivalvia > Myida > Dreissenidae > Congeria > Congeria kusceri. The sequence goes on along the minus strand of CM051032.1, from coordinate 32,468,214 downwards.
GTTTATTACCTCTGTACAATCCTATCATGACTTCTTACATAGCGGCTTTGCACCTGGTGCAATTATCAAAATAGAAAGAAAATGTTTGTATTTTGTTGTATGAAATGTAATGAAGGTTGATAAACTTTTAAAATCAAGATAATTGTGCATTGATGCAAGTATATTGTATGAGTTGTTATTTTAATAAAACATTTAAAATATTTAAATATAATTAACATTATTAATACAAGCAGTAAATACAATAAAATATAAATAACTTTATTCAAATTAGCAGCGGTTGAATTATAATAATTTCCTGGCTAGCAAAATATTTTGTGCATATAATACAAAGAATGATGTTTTCCAGGGTCGTATTCAAGAAATGTCTTAAGTTAATCTTAAAAGTTTTTTTATGTAAGTGTCAATGTATGCTATGTTTGTTATGAAATATTAATAAAACTACATATGTGGCACGTCGTGAGAAAACCGGTCTTAATGCATGTGCGTAAAGTGTCGTCCCGGATTAGCCTGTGCAGTCCGCACAGGCTAATCCAGGACGGCACTTTTCGCTTTTGTGGTATTTTCTGTTTCAACGAAGTCTCTTCTCAACATAAATTCACTGTAGGCGGAAAGTGCCGGACTGCACAGGCTAATCCGGGACGACACTTTACGCACATGCATTAAGACCAGTTTTCTCACGACGCGCCACATATAAATTTTTACTCATTTATAGTTCAGAATACAATAGTTAATAAAAAGTTGATAGTATTGAAAAAAACTTAAAGCACATTATGTCTTACACCGTATTGAATAAAATATTAAAGAAAACTGGGGATTTTAAGGTGAAGGATAATATTGGTAAGATGTTTTTGGAATATGCCCCCAGACACTTAAAATTAAATTCTCCACACAGTGTGTCTGTCTCTGCAAAATTTATTTCTGTCGACTTTTTTAGAATATACTTAAGTGATTGCATTTTCCCTTTAATTTATTGTTAAACCGCTTTAAAGTATATCAGATAATAACCTGAACTTATTTCCACCCAATGTTTCCACCCATTGATATTAAAAAGATACAATCCAATTTTCTTAATTCATCGATCATGTCAACTTGTGAGATTTTGTCTAGCGTTTCATAAGAACGTCAAAAAAAATCATCCAATTAATTTTGAATTAACTACATAATTGCCGATATACAATTTGCTGGTACTTTGGTAAGCTTGATTTGCATTGAATAGGTCGAGTCGCGTTTTTCTATTCATATTTTCGTGGACTCCGATATTTAATACTTTGATGGAGGCTCGTTACTCGTTTGATGTCACAATAGCTGTACAAAAGCTACGCAGTTGTTTCGTAATTTTGACTTTCGTTTTTGCTGTTCACAATTAATTATTGAAAGGGGTACCATCATGTACTGGCTACAATTGCTTTAAATTTCAAACAGAAATATTACACTGACAATTTTTATACAAATAAATTGACATGAATTTTGAAATAATAAATGAAAGTCTTTAACAACGCGTTCATTGAAAGTTTGAAATTTATGCAGTTGTAATTGAATTGTTATCTAAGATTTTAGAATTTTTTAATATAAATTTATAAGTGTTTCTTCATTTATTTTCTTGGCCCATTTCAGGCATGTTTGTTAAGAATTTTGGTCATGAAATAATTTATATGGCCCTTCTGTCCCAACCTCTATTCAAGTACGGCAGTAATGCTAAGCTTGCCCAGGAAAAGTGTGATTTGTTTAACTGCCCGCAGTTATATGACTGAAATACTACATGTATAAGGTGAAAACTCCAAATAACCAACCAAACAAATAAAACATATTAGGTGGAATGTGACAGCAAGAGTCTTCATTATTTATGAACATCCCTCGTACATATATGCACAAAAAGCTCAGTGCTTGATTTGCTTTATTTTCTATTTTCAGATGGCAGACTTGCATGTGTATTTGGTGCCCCCAGATATTTGGCGAGACAAATTTAACAATGCTTTAAACCAAAACATAAATGATACAGTTTCAATAGGATTTATACGGTATGTATTGGTGCTTGTAATGCTTGCAATGTGAATTTTTTCATGTACACAACCTGACGTTTAAGAAATTTATAAAACTAATTATGATTCCTCGTACCCATGTGGATTTCATTCGTCCCTGAAAATTATACATCACAGTTTTTGGTATTTACTGAAAGAAGTTTGGTTATAAAACATTCAAATTTCTTTATATGCATGACATCATGAACTTCATTCTTTTAGGACAATATACAATTGTTTTTGAGTATTGCCCTATTGAGCATATAAAAGAATAGAAATTTAATTTAAAAAGAAGATAAGGTTTATTGCTCGATTTACTGCATTCCATAATCCTTATTGTACAGTAGTATACCTGCTATTGACATAATATATCAGTGTCATAAACCAGGGCCTTATCAGAATTAAGCCTGAAAAGACGTTTTATGAAGATTTGCCTGTTGCTAAAATAATTTGCCAGGCAATCAGGATTTGAAAATTAATCCATCTGGCTTTTAGTAAAGGTCTCAATGAAATCTATGAAACATTTTATGACTCTATTAAGCCGAAAAGAAGAGCGTCATGCTGTGAATTGTTATTGACATAGAAACGATAGTTTCTTACCTTATTTACCATTATAACGTTACACAAGTTTGAATTCTTCATTCTCTAGTGGCACTTGTCTGTGCATTGACCGTTCAGATCAAACATGAACAAGGCTGAACCGTTTTTTTCAGCAAATTTTTTTTTTATATAGAATTATGGTAGAGTTTTAATCGATAATGTATACTTGCTTTTTAGACTTGTTGAACCTTTGTCTGAGATTTAGTTCTTATCAAGGATAGGACAAGTTTTTTTAGCTCACCTGAGCACAACATGCTCACAGGGCCCTCAATCAGTTTTGGGGGAAGGGGCCCACCGCCCTCTGGAGGGGGAATTTTGACTGACCGGGGGAATATTTTAATATGGAAGTTTTTACAGATTAACTGATTTGAAAACTAACTCAACCCAAACAAACTTGCGTCTTATTGTCGTTTGGTAAAAATGTCATGTAAACTCTACCGATAAAGCTTAAAATTTGGACTAGGCTGCGGTATACATGTAACATTGCAGCTATACATGCGTCATTTCCACGAGTTTTTCGTGATTTCGCCGGCGTTAATAAATAGTTAGCGCGTTTCTTTAGCCCAGCACGATTTTATAACGGGGATATGAAACTAATATAATTAATATCAATATTCAACACATATTTTTTTGTAAAAGTAATTTCCAGTCTCGCTTTTTAAATTATTAATTAATTGAATGTATTCATTTAAAAGACCGAAAATGGAAATGCACTACAACTCCATTATATCGCGATTGGCGATATAACTTGTCAGGTCATTCATGTGCATATACATGTTAACACAAGCCTATTACCGCTATCTCAAAAAGTAAATGTGGCGCATCCTGAGAAAACCGGTCTTAATGCATGTGCGTAAAGTGTCATCCTGGATTAGCCTGTGCAGTCCGCACAGGCTAATCCAGGACGGCACTTTCCGCTTTTATGGTATTTTCTGTTTCAAGAAAGTCTCTTCTAAACATAAATCCACTGAAGGCGGAAAGTGCCGTCCTGGATTAGCCTGTGCGGACTGCACAGGCTAATCCGAGACGACACTTTATGCACATGCATTAAGTCCGGTTTTCCCACGAGGCGCATCAAATGTATCGCAACTCATATACTATATCGAAATGCGAAACACCTATTCGAATTTTACTGTTCACACGTCATAAACACAAATTTTATTTACAGTTAAAATACTTATGTACTTCATGAAAAGTCTTTGTTGTGCTAGAAAAGCGCGTGAAAATTTTGCTGACATGTACAACATCCCGTCATCCGCATGGAAAGCGTGGGTGTATTGATGGCCATATACAAACTTTGTAGCGTAGAGAACTGTGAGATCTCTTTACTTTTGAATCAAAGTTTCGTAGCGCATACCAACCAAATTTTTTTATCGCCATCGATGTGCAGTTAACATTTCCTCTTAAACAAAACATACTTTTGCCGTATCGATATAACGTTATTGTCGTTCAGATAGGTCAGTATTGATTTATGACATACAGGTACTGTGTACACCCTCCAGGTGGACAGCGTGTAATTTGGCTGCTAATTAAAGCGACAGCAGTGAAAGGACGTTGTCATGGGTGGCACGCGCGATATAAGACGATGACGTCAAACTCTTTCACTTTGATGTTGAACGGATCGGTTTATTGTTTATTGCACATAACATGTGTCAATGAAATATTGGCGATGTAGAGATCTGGACCACAACGGCTATACTTATGCTGCGACGATTATTGGCATCTAGGTTTTTTGTTGTTTTTTTTTATACGTTTTTTTTTGCAGACCTCCTAGGGGGAATTTTTCCATTTTTTGGGGGGTGGGTGGGGGAAACATACTTTTCAGGTGGAGGATTGGGGCGGCAAAAATCGTAGATTGAGGGCCCTGGCTCATGGTGAGCTGTTTTGATCACCTTTCGAACGTCGTGCGTCGTCCGTCAACATTTTCATTCAAACAACATCTCCTCCTAAACCGCTGGACAGATTTTCAAAAAACTTTACAGGAATGATCCTTGGGTGACACTCTTCCAAAGTTGTTCAAATGGTTTTAGTCCGCTGCATATGTAGGTCACCAGAGCTAAAAATAGATTTAAAAAGTGAAAACTTTAAAAATCTTCTTCTCTGAAACTGCATGGCTGAGAGCTTTCATATTTGGTATGTGGCATCCTCTAGTGGTCCTCTACAAAGATTGTTCAAATGATGCCCCTGGGGTCAAAACTGGCCACGCCCCAGGGGTCACATGGTTTATATAGACTTCTTTAGCAAAATGACTTTAAAAATCTACTCCTCTGAAACCGCAAGGCCCAGGGGTTTCATATTTGGTATGTAACATTGCATAGTGGTCCTCTACAAAGATTGTTCAAATGATGCCCCTGGGGTCAAAATTGGCCAGGCCCCAGGGGTCACATAGTTTATATCAACTTAATAGCTAAATGACTTTTCTCGCAAACTGCAAGGCCCAGAGGTTTGGTATTTGGTTGTAACATTCAGTGTTCTGGCGAGGTATCTCGAAAGGTGAGACATTTGTCTCACAGCTCATGAAAAATTGGGGACATTTCCACTTTTTTGGAGACACAAACAAAATACACCTACAATTTCATACAAATGATAAAATCAATAAAAATATTGATTTACCTTGACTAGTTGTGTCTTGTATAAGTGTCAGTGATTGGTATGAGTTTAACAAACAGCAGTTAACATTAGAAACACAGTTAATGTTTTTTTTTTTATTATAAACTGTTCAACACAAATAACCGATATAACTAATAAACTTAAAATTAGTGACTTTCAATGGAAAAAGTTATTCTTTTTGTACTTAATAAAAAGTGAACGCATAATAAAATTTCCTTCAACATTATAGGCAAGCCAACTGTGCTTTTTAAACCAAGAATTTTGGAATTTTCGTTCAGGTATTTATGTCAAATTCGTGACACTGTCACTTTGAGTTTCTGTAAAAGAAACTTCTAGACCGTCACCGGCTTTATTGATAGGGTTGCAGGCAGCTTGCGAAGCAATGGTCAGACTTGTATCGTTACCAACAAACTCTTATGTTTTGATGTTTTGCGAGGAGAAATTACTCGATATAACGTTCGAGGCTTTTTTTCTTAGGCTTCGCAGCAGACGACTACATCTTGGACAACAAAGCGAATACTCTTCAATATGGACATAAAGCTCAAATGCATAATGTTATCAATTGGCTAAGATTGTAGCACCATATTTAAGTAAACCAGTCAGAAAGCAGACCTCAATCGGATGTTTGATTCATACTCGGTACACTTCGAGAGATTTCATATTCGTCCCCAAATTGTTTCGCATTTTCGACGATTCGTGCCATGAAATTTTGTATGCGACAAAAATCGCTACTAGACCAATTTTATTGCGACATTTGTGAAAAATAGGCGATACAATCGCAATTTCGCTGCCTCGCCAGAACACTGAACATTGTATAGTGGTCCTCTACAAAGATTAATCAAATGATGCCCTTGGGGTCAAAACTGGCCATGCCCTGGGGGTCACATTGTTTATATAGACCTAAATAACAAAATGACTTTAAAAATCTTCTATTCTGAAAGAGTGAGGCCCAGTGGTTTTATATTTGGTATGCAACATTGTATAGTGGTCCTCTACAAAGATTGTTCAAATCATGCCCCTGGGGTCAAAACTAGCCACGCCCCGGGGGTCGCACAGTTTATATAGACTTAAATAACAAAATGACTTCACAAATCTTCTCTGAAACTGCAAGGCCCAGTGGTTTAGTATTTGGTATGTAACATTGTATTCTGGTCCTCTACAAAGATTGTTCAAATTATGCCCCAGTGGCAAAACTGGCCATGCCCCGGTGGTCACATGGTTTATATACGGTTAAATAGCAAAATGACTTTAAAAATCTTCTCTGAAAAGGCCCAGAGGTTTTGTAATTGGTATGTAACAATTATACTGGTCTTGTAGAAAGATCGTTGAAATCATGCCACTTGGGTCAAACCTAGCCACGCCCCGGGGTCACATTCATGATTGTTGTATAGACTTATATGGCAAGAGGACTTTACAAATCTTCTATGAAACTGCAAGGCCCAGAGGTTTCATATTTTGTATGTAACATTGTATAGTGGTCCTCTACAAATATTGTTCAAATGATGCCCCTGGAGTAAAAAGAAGCCACACCCCGGAGTCACATGGTTTCTATAGACTTATATGGAAAGTGGTTTTTGAAAATCTCCTCCTCTGAAACCGCGAGGCCCAGAGGTTTCATATTTGGCATAAAAATTGTATAGTGATCCTCTACAAATATTGTTCAAATTATGCCCCTGGAGTAGAAAGTGGCCATGCCCTGTGGGTCACATGGTTTATATAGACTACACAAATCTTCTCTTGAAACTGCAAGGCCCAAATCTTTATACGCAGGTAAGTGGTTTAGTGCCTTTTGGCCCTCTTGTTATAAGCCTTCATGATGCCTTAAACTCAGGTGAGCGACCTAGGGCCATCGTGGCCCTCTTGTTTAATCATCATTTGAGACTTAGTCATGGGTGGAGTGGATTTGTGGGTTAACTTGTTCTTGAATTGGTCTGTATGTTCATGAACCTTGAATAATAATGATTTATGAACTGGAATGTTCATGAGCTTGAAGTGCATGAAATTGCATAAGTATGTGTTAAAAATTTCATCTGTTCATGAATGAGTTGGTGGAGTTCATGAACTACTTGGCGGAGTTCATTAACATTGTTGATGGAGTTCATAAACTAGTTGGAAGAGTTCATGAAGTAGTTAGCAGAGTTTAGGAACTAGTTGGTGGAGTTCATAAACTAGTTGGAAGAGTTCATGAACATAGTTGATGGAGTTCATGAACTAGTTGGCAGAGTTCATGAACATAGTTGATGGAGTTCATGAACTAGTCGGTAGAGTTCATGGCACTATTTGGTGGAGTTCATGATTTAATTGGTGGAGTTCATGAACTAGTTAGTGTTGTTCATGAACTAGTTAGTGGAGTGCGTGAACTAGTTAATGGAGTTCATGAACATAGTTGGTGGAGTGCATGAACTAGTTAGTGGAGTTTATGATCTAGTTGGTGGAAGTCATGAACAAGTTAATGGAGTTCATGAACTAGTGGGTTTAGTTCATGAATTAGTTGGTGGAGTTTATGATCTAGTTGGTGGCATCAATAAACTAGTTTGTGGAGTGTGAAATAAAATATGACCTTACACCGAAATTAACACATTTTCTTTTTATTTGATGTTTTTTTTAACATTTTAATTGCTATCTACTTGGGTTTTATTTGAAAATCTGGTGGGGCATATACGTCATGAGGTTAAAATAATGAAGTCGTTTCACAATTTTGAGTCCGGTACCGTTGACGGTCTGTTTCAATTTACTGCATTAAATCGGAAACCAGTGTGAAACAGTAAAAATTACCAGAGTGGTCATTGTTACTGTTTTAAAACACTGAATTGCCAAGTTTATTTCACTGATATTTCCCTATAAATTACTGGAAAGCATAAAATAAATTAGAGTACATGTACACTTTATGTAACATAAGTGCCATGTACTCAATAGAAACAACCCTGCAAATTGTATTCAATAAGGAATTGTGAACACCTTACCAAGGCGTCATGTGCTTAAACAAATCAAGTCTACAGGGCAAATAAATATATTTGACACACTTAGATTATTTTACATTTGCTTTTGGAAGTCTACCAAGATCTAATTGTCAAAAAAACTATGAGTCTAAATCATTACCCAACTTATCTGCGATTTAATCAGCCTGTGTATGGCGTCGGCACTTAGGGTGGCACTTCAATATAGTACAGTGACTATGAAATATTAATTGGTTTTTTAATTTTTTAAAATTAATAGCTAAATGGGTTTTCTGTTAAATATTTAAATGTACATTAATTTTCTTTTAAATCTCTATTGACATATTTAACTGTAGTACACTATGATATACTGGTTATAAATTTCTTAATATACAATTTTATCTTAACCAAACTTGCACAGTTTGTGTATGACCATAAAATCTCGGTTGGGATTGTTGTTGGGTCAGATCACACCAGTAACACTAGAGTTATTGCCCTTTTTTCATGCAAAAAAAGTGCAAAAATGACTTTTCCAACATATAGATTTTATTGTCCATCCAATCTTAACCAAACTTTCACAGTTTGTGTATGACCGTCAGATCTCAGCAAATGCCAAAAATGGGCCAGATCGTATTTCAAACACAAGAGTTATTGCCCTTTGTTTATTAAAAAAAATATACAAGAATGGACATTATTCAGGATATAAGCATGATCAGGCCAGAAACACGGGAGTTATTGCCCCTTGTATTTGGAAAAAAACATCAACAAGTTATCAATGATTGGCTTGCACACACGATTTTTTATTCAATGTTGACCAAACTTACACAGTTTGCGTATGACCATAAAAATTGATTGATAAAATTTGATTTCCAACAGTTGCAAACCTTGCATGCAGTTATTTGTACATGCAACATTGATGTCTTTAGAGCCTGCATTAACATCATTTATCATCATTGGACAGAAAAGTATCAAAGAAAAAGTAAAACTTGACCTTATAACTTGCAATTATCGCATTTCAACTAGTTCTCTAAAACTGTCTGCGAAGAAGTCATCAAAATCTCTGTTTCTTCATTTTTCAAAAGTGTCACTGACTTAATGAAAAAGGGTCAGGTAAGAATATCGAGAAAAATCATTTGAGAACCATTAGCAAAAACACCGCACATCCACTACCCAACTCATACTTGAGTTAGCCCATTGCACTAACCGATGTTTTAAATCAAATTGATCCTATCCCCCTTTGCGTATTGTTCATATACCTTAATTTTCAAACCTGTCACAACAGTATGGTCTTCATCTGTATCAGTTCTCAGGTGAGCACTTTGGGCCATCATGGCCCTCTTGTTTTACAGATTGCCTTGTGCCAAATGGGCCGCACCTTTGCAGCATTACCGCCCCCCCAAAAAAATATACGGGCACAACAAAAATACTGTCAGTGGGCCATTAGGGTGCATTGAAAATCCCCCAGACGAAAATTACACCATGGTCAACATGGTATTTGATTTCCAACCATGGACTATCATGGTCAACCATAAAAAACCATGGGCTTTTTCGAAAGTTATAGAAAATCATATTGCAAATTTTAAACATGGCATAGCTGGATTGTTAGAGGAATATAAGCATTGCTAGGCTACCGCGCGCATACTGATTATAACTAGAAAATTTCATTGGCCAATAAAGGCCAAGCGCCATTTGACCTTGCTTATGTCATAACAAATTGCTAACAGTGCTGTCAGAAATTTTCACGTGGTTTAAGTTGATTTTAATGAGAAAACAACGATGTCAAAGCGAAGCAAATAAAGAGTGCATCGAGGGACGAACGCTTTTTGCATTTTTCACCAACATTCCTAGGCAAAATGAGAACACCATAGAAACTGAAGGCGGGAAAACGGCAGTGGATTCGGCTGTAGCCTGTACTTCGTAGATGCAAGTTTTCAGGGGTGACAAAACTGATAAAATTTCTTTCGAAAAGGTTGACGGTCCGAAATTTCAAAAAGGTTGGTTAGAGAAATGTTCATGGTTATTGTACGATGAAAAGGGTAATTTGATGTTTTGTGACATTTGTAAAAATAATATAATAAATCATAATAAAAGTAATACCAAAAAAAAAGCAAATAATTTGTCACCCTCCAACAAAATCCTTAAATGGCGCCCTGATTTTGTGGCTGATGGGCCATTGGCCCACCAGCAACTCGGCCCAGAATGAACACTCAGCATGGGGTCCCTCAGCATGTGGCAGGGACCCCTAAAAAAATCAAATTAAGGGCCTTTTTTACTTTATACACCGTTATCCACTTTATACACCGTTATCCCATAGTCAAATATCTAAAACATCTTGCATTTTAACTGCCCCAAAAAAGACTGTACACCTGGATATTTTCTTCCCCTATACAAAATTTGTTGCAATATTTTTTTTCAAACTATTGTGCCCCCAGGCCAACTTTACAGCCCCGTGAATGGATAATTGTCGAATAATATACAGCTCTGTTATTTGTTATTTAACTAAAAATATACTGGAAGCCTTTTAAATGTACGAAAAACTTATTTTAATCTGGACCTGATGAACTTACATACTTTTTACTGCTCAACCAATGTTTGAACTTTCGGCATAAAATCTTTACAATAAGCATACAACAGTCAATAATTGAATTTTGACACCCACTCATGAACAAATTTGTTTAAATATCGGATTCACTTGCAGTAAACATTGAACCTATATTCTGCACAAGTATTTGTGAACAGTATATTATCAACCCATTTTGAAATTATGCTCAGATCTTTTAATGGCCTTCTATAATTCTTCCACATGGTGTCTGTGTGTGTTTTGTGTGTGTATTCATAAGAGTATCTGAAAATACTCTCTTTGTTTTATTATTGCAGCGGTCTTGAATTTATGGTCCTTTTTTGTCAATTTAAATTAAAATGCTGACACCATTGTATTATCTAAACAAGAGCTATAGATATTTTGGTCAATTTGACTGAAAGTTTTAGCATACAAAAATGACATTCTACAAATATGAGGCATGGTTGTATACAATAGGGGTCACGCGAAACAATTAACATATTTTGTGATACCTGGAGTTCAGGTGATCAAGTCTGAGGCAAGTCGTTTGGGAGAAGACCTGTGTACTTGGTGAAATATCATGGTGTGATTACTTTGCATCACTAATGCACCAATCAATATTACGGCAGGCTGACCCAGGGGAATTTGACTAATATTTTGTTTTTTGGTGAGGGGGGAGGGTCTAATTCCCAAACCTAGAGCCAAGCTTTTTTGTCCAAATCCCCTCAGTGGGAGATGCTGTAGGGGTATTTCAATGGGATCTGAAATCTGAACAAAGTCTATATCCCCAGGACCCGGCATTATTTGGCGTGTTAAATTACCCCTTGTTGGGAATTCAGTCTGAAGTCCCGTATATCCCCCCCCTCAAAAAAATAAATAAATAAATATTGATAGGTGAATTAAAGACGTTCGCAACAAAAAGAAAATAATTGTTTTTTTTTCTCCTTTTGCTTCATTATTTCTTTATTGTATAAAGGTTACAATATACTAATCAATAAATATAAGTCTTTGTAAGTCATCAAGTTCCAGTTAGTGGTTAAAAGTTCATAAAGCATTATAATAATCAAAAACACACTTATACAATGTATTGCTAAACAAATTAGTTTAAAAAAGATCCATTAAATATCTCCATTGTATTTTGGCAATTGATATGTTGTTTAAGTAAACATGAAACATGAAAAAAGGCTATACAGGTACCCTATTTAAAGTGCAATATTTCTCAAACAAGTTCGGTGACCCATTCTTTTTATTAATGTTTTGGTGTAAGTATACATTGGTGCATGTATGTGCGAAAATTGCAGAAAATCTGTCGTTGGGAACAAAATATATTGATGTACATGTATAATAAATGACGTTTCAGTGGGTATTGACTTTTGACCTACTTAAATGTCCAGTCAAATTCATTATTTTAACAATAAATGTAGGTAAAGCATTTCTTATTACCATAATATACTTGTATATTGTCAAACAAGACACGTGAAAACATATCAGTTGAAAGAACCATAACCTTGTTTAAAAAAAAAGCTCCTATATACTTTGATAAAAAATCCAAACTGAAAAAAGGGGCTTCGACAGGTACCATATTCAAAACCCAATATTTCTGGGAAAAGGCCGGTGGCCCCTATTTTTTAACACTGTTATTGTTTCAGTATACAATGACACATGTATATTGAATTTTTGAAAAAAATCTGTCGTTTGGAACAAAAGATATTCATACATTTGACTATTTATTGATGTATTCAAAGACATATTAAATGCATAATTAACCTCATTAAGCGTCCATTAAAAGTCATTTTTTAAATGGTTATTATAGATAAAGCACGTTTTATCATTAAACTGCACGTTTTATCATTAAATTGCACTTGTATATTGCCAAACGAAACATTTAAAAAGATGCATTAAAAATCTCCGTCCTTGTTTGAATATGAAAGCTTTATATACTGGAACATAGCTAGTCACACAAACTGAAAAAAGGGCTTCGACAGGTACCGTATTTAAACCCCAATATTTCCAGAATAAGGTTGGTAACCCCTATTTTTTCAGCGTAGCTGTCTAAGACCACTTTTGACCTAGATTTCTTGCGATAATTATGCAGCGGGAAAATTGAATGCCAATAGAATTGGGAAAATGTTCTAATTTTAGGGAATGCAAACTTCAAACAATGGTTTAATGTATACCAATAACTGTTCCATACTTTGGGGGATTAAAAATTTACATAATTGTTGACATAAGCGGTTAAATTAAAGTTATTAACATATCTTCGACATACACTCTAGAAATGAACATAATTATGAACAATTTTACTCATTGTATGTCATGATCAGAATGTTTTATTCATTCACACAATGAAATAACTTTATTGTTTAGCCTACATAATCGGTGCGCTCTATAAATAGCAATTACAATGCTACAATTCACAGGGCGACAGTCGGTCACAACGAACAATGTTGCCTGTTGAGCTCGCAAGCACAAAATATAAAGTGTTAAATTTCAAGTATTTTTCTGATAAATAAGCAAAACAAATATTAGCAAATTTGATTGAACTAATATTTCCTAGTATTGTATCATTGTGTAAAAATATTATTGTTCGCTGTAACAAACTGTTGTCCCCGTGAATTAATTCTAGTGAGTACAACTTCAGCAGGAGAATCATCCTAAAAATAGCGCGCGGTAAAGCCACATGTTAATACACACGTATCAATTAGCATCAGGAGAATCCTAAACCCGCAAATTGCAATAAATGGGGAATTCATAAACTTACTGCTTATTCATTCCCGGTATTATTTTCTGACAATGTTAATTTGTTAAATTTGCCTGACAAATTCATGTATCAATGATATTTACGTAAATTACTAGTATTTAGCTTATTCATGTATCACTGGTGAAAACATGGGGTGGTATATGATCGGTTTATTCACGGTACAGATATTAATAATTATTGAGTTTATCTCAAATTAATTTTGGGGGCCGATACGTTTTCTTATAGTGTCAGAAAAATGTAGTGTCCGAGAAGTCTCCTTAGTAGGGACCGAAAGATCTGGGGTCCAAGAAATCTCCTTAGTAGGGTACGAACAATATGGGGTCCGTGAAGTCTCCTTAGTAGGGACCGAAAAATCTGGGGTCCATGAAGTCACAGCTTGGTCCTCTTGTATTATATTTAGGGCAAAAAATGACATTTTAATATGAATTTCTACGCCGATTGTCTTTTTTTAAGACATTTCTTGTTATGACTGATTTAGTTTTAGGATACATTGACACGTGTTTGTGCAAATTTTTAAAGAAAATCTGTCGTTCGAAAAAAATTGGAAAAAATTGTTGCTAACGTCTTTAACATCATCTATCAGTTGTACATTGCACTCAAGACTGACTGCGTTATTTCGTGGTCATCAGCTACCACTGGGAATAACTCCGCATAGATTCCCCGAATAATAATACTAGCATTGAAAAGTGTGACTCGGCGACAGCAAGTAAAATATTTGTTTCGATTGAGCTGGACATTATGTCAATACCTTTTTATCCCAATGCTGCATAGATCTACACTTGAAATATCTTAATGACCTGAACTGAATACAGATAATATTATAAATGCGGCATAAAGCCTTTTATTCATTTGCATTGTGAACGTAGCTTATGCATTTGTGTTGTCCTTTAAAGTTCTTTAAAGGCCTTGTTGTTTAAATGGCCCTTTTCAGTGGAATTCAATGAAATCAGTGATCATTATGTCTTGGCTTTGAATTTAAATGATATAAAATAATGCTGCAGCCTACTACATTATGTGGCGCAATGAACATGAGCTTTTTTGTAAAGTTGCAATGTTGCACAAAATCTTGATTAGGAGCAATTTTGATATTTATGTTACGAATAAACCATGATTTTAATGGAATTGTGCTAGGAGCTGCAGAGATGATGCCTTCTTTATACCTTGATCAAGGAAAAGACTTCAAATTCTAAAGTTCAGTAGGGTTAAATTGGCCACCATACTCTAGCATCTCTGACTAAAAAAAATAGCTCTTTGGCATGTACTCAGGCTCTGTTGAAAAAAGTTTGACCTACTATTTGACTTTGAACCCCCCTTTTATGCCCCTCCCCCCCTTTTTTAGCATGACTTTTCAAAGAAAAGGCTAGCTATTCTACTCGACGTGGTGTCGGCATCGGCGTCCGGTCTGGGTTTAAGTTTTACGGTAAGCCAGTTTCCCAGGAATGGCTTGAGGGATTTCATTTAAACTTACTTTTTTTTTCCCCATATTAAAATGAACATATAGGCCACGTTTGGTAACTCTAGTTTAAAATTTGTCAGAATTATGGGCCTTTTTACACTTATACATTTTACATATAAGCTATTTGGATATAGGTTAAAGTTTTTTTGGTAAGCTAGTTTCTCAGGAATGGCTTAAGGGATTTCATTCCAACTTAAAACGCTTATTCCCTATACTAAAATAAACCCATAGGCCAATTTTTATAACTTTAGTTTGAAATTTGTCTAAATTATGGGCCTTTTTACGTTTAGAAATTTTACATCCCCAGGGGTGGGGTGGCAGCATCAACTTTTGATTTCCATTCTCTAACTCAAGAATGAATCTTCAAGGTCAAGGTCACTGTTAATAAAAATAGAAAAAACAGTTCTGCTCAATTATATTATAAACTCGAGAAGAAATTGAAATATTTTAATGAAACTCAATTTATAGATACCGTATAGCGAGACATTGCATGAAATTGCATATGGGGGAGTCAGTCAAGGTCAAGGTCACTGTTTTGAACATTAGAAAAATGCTTTCAACTCACTAACTAGAGAACAAACTTAACTTTGTTTAATTGGCCCCTACTATCCAAACAGTTTTCTTTGGAAAAAATGTCACTAATTGAGACTGACAAGTACAAGGACAGTCGAACACACGGTCTCCGACAGCTCTTGTTTATGCTGCTACTTTCTGGGGGTGGGGGTGGGGTGTAGGCATATAGATTTGCCCTTGTCTGTCCGTATAACTGCTAGAGTGATGAAACTTTATAATGATATTCATCAGGATGTGAACTTGTGCACCTGGGTATTTTGGTGCAGTTTTTCTGACAGCAGAGTTACGGCCCTTTTTTAGCAAAAAATGACATTAATAGACTTGTGTCATGTGTAACTCAAAAAGTGCAGTGTTTTTTTTTGTCACCTTTGGTGGAAAGGTGGCGGGAATTTTATTTGCCAAAGGATTTTTTTTATAAAAGCATTATTTACATTTTTATATTCTACTTTGTTATAAAACATTAATCAATTGTTTTGCTACAAATAATAACTTAGATGATGCACAAACTTGGTTTAGTGAAAATTGCAGGGATTGTTTACAAAAATTCCTCTATCCTAGTCAATTTTTGTCCAATTTTAGTCAATTATTTTCAAAATAAAGCTTATATTCTGCTAGAGTGATGAAACTTTGTAAACATATATATTCATCAGCATGTGAACTTGGGCACCTGGGTATTTTGTTGAAGAATTATCATAGATCAGCTTAGTGATGGTCTTTTTTCTACCAAAATTTGACATTTTTTAGCTTACCTGAGCACGTAGTGCTAGGTGAGCTATGGGTATAGGGGAGCTCTTCGGCTTCGTCCGTCGTCCGTATGCCGTCAACATTTTGGTCCATTATCATGATAAAGACTACATTTTTTATTTAATCTTGACCTAACTTGCACAGTTTATGTATGACCATAAAATCTTCAAGGGATAATTATTGGGTCCAGGGTGTTCGTTTGACTGGAGCTCCCAGGTTTTGACCTGTGATTTTCATTGAAATCATGAAATTGATGCATGGTAAAATCACCCAAAGAGTCATATTGACCCTTGGTAAATGTCTGGATTGCGTCATCACTTCCTTTACAACTGAAGCCAATCAAGACACTGTCTGTTATTAACACATTAGGCCTACCTTATCTTAATCTGTTTTGCATTTACTGATAAGATCTTCCATGCCTGGAAGGTATCAGTGTATGTATTTAACCCTTCCACCAATGAAAACAGACATTTTCATTATACACATTTAGCCTCCTTGTGAACAGTTTGTTACACCTTGTTGATAAAACAAACAAATAGCAGCATTTTGTTTTGTCTTTTATTCATATTGATCAATTATTACAAAATCTTACCTTTTTAGGTCTTTCTGAACAATTGTACATGGAATGAAAAAAACAAAACAACAACACCTAACACAAACTTACAAAGGCTAATTTTTAATATTATGATCATACCAGGTTGATTTTTTACTTTAGTAATATTTTGTAATTTATTATATTTATTTATAATCTGAACCTTGAGTTTGTCTGTTTTTGTTTTGGTGACTTGTGAATATTTGAATGTGACTCTTCAAAATTGAATTTTGACCCTTGAAAATTTTGGTCAAAGGGTCAATTACCCTTGAAATTTACAGCCTATTTGAACACCCTGGGGTCAGATCACACTAAAGTTATTGCCCCTTTTTCATGCAAAAAAGTGCAAAAATGCCTTTTTCCAACTTATAGACTTTATTTTCAATCCAATCTTAACCAAACTTTCACAGTTTGTGTATGACCATCAGATCTCAGCAGACGCCAAAAATGGACCAGATCGTGTTTCAAACACCAGCTTTATTTGCCCTTTGTTTATTAAAAAATATACAAAAATGGACATTATTTAGGATAGAGACTTCATTTTTTATCCAATCTTCATCAGTCTTGAACAGTTTGTCTAGTACCATGAGATTACAGTTGAAGTCAAATATAAGCAAGATCGGACCAGAAACACCGGAGTTATTGCCCTTTGTGAAAAAAATGCAAACAATGGACATTATTCAGGATAGAGACTTCATTTTTCATCCAATCTTCACCAATCTGGCACAGTTTGTCTATGACCATAAGATTAAAGGTGAAGTAGACTATACGCAAAATCGGGCAAGAAACACTAGATTTATTGCCCTTTGTTTGTGAAAAAAATATACAAAAATGGACATTATTCAGGATAGAGACTTCATTTTTAATCCAATCTTCACCAATTGTGCACAGTTTATCTATGAACGTAAGACTACAGGTGAAGTCTAATATAAGCATGATTGGGCCAGAAACACAGGAGTTATTGCCCTTTGTGTTTGGAAAAAAACATCAACAAGTTTTCAATGATTGGCTTGCACACACGATTTTTTATTCAATGTTGACCAAACTTACACAGTTTGCGTATGACCATAAAAATTGATTGATAAAATTTGATTTCCAACAGTTGCAAACCTTGCATGCAGTTATTTAAACATGCAACATTGATCATATGGCTTCAGAGCCTGCATTAACATCATTTATCATCATTTGACAGAAAATTATCAAAGAAATAGCAAAACTTGACCTTATAGCACAGCCACCGCAAGTATCGCATTGCAACTAGTTCTCCAAAACTTTTGTGAAAAAGACATCAAAACCTACTGTTTCTGCATTTTCTAGAATTGTCACTGACTTAATGAAAAAGGGTCAGGTAAGAATATCAAGAAAATGTTTTGAGAACCATTAGTAAAAAAAATGCACATCCACTACCCAACTTGTACTTTAAGTTAGCCAATTGCACTAACCGATGTTTTAAACCTAAATTGATCCTATCCCCCTTTTCATATTGTTCAGATACCTTAATTTTCAAACCTGTCACAACAGTATGGTCTTCATCTGTACCAGTTCTCAGGTGAGCACTTTGGGCCATCATGGCCCTCTTGTTTTTATTTGTGTGGGGTGTAACTCAAAAACTATAATTGCTAGAGTGATGAAACTTGTAAACATATTCATCAGCATGTAAACTTGTGCACCTGGGTATTTTGATGCGGATTTGTCAGATTTTGGTGCAGGACCTTTTTTTAAAGCAAAAATTGACATTTTTGGACTTGTGTGGCGTGTTACTTGAAAAGTAAAACTACTAGAGTGATGAAACTTTATAGACATATTCATCAGCATGTGAACTTGTGCACCTGGGTATAGTAATTGCCTAGGGTTTTGTGACAAACAGCGGAAGGTGGGGCCACCCGTGTCCTTTGGTAGCATCATTCTAGTTCTCCCCTGAAAGGCCTCAGGGGTAGGTCTACACTTACGCTGCTTCAGAGTGGATTAGGACCTGAAAATAAACTAGGAACAACAACAACACAAGACTTCATTAAAAGCCTTGTCTTTTTGTAGTTGAGTGCAGCTGCATAATAGAGGCTCAATGTAATATGTAATTATTAAAGCTATGTGAAATCAATATGTATTTTCTAATTACTTAATTACATAGCGAGATGAGGAAGGTTTTATATCAGTGTTATTGTGACACTGTGTTTATTACTAGGACAAAGTATTAAAAAAGACAGAACAAAAATCGTATCATTGAATGCCTGAATATTATTGCTATTCATGTAGCTTTTATTAAAAAAATGTATTGAGTTATGATTAAGTGGTTGAGATGCTAATGGTTCTTGATAAGTAATTAAATTCTGAACCAAAAGCACTTTGACACCCATAATCACTGAAATAACAGTTGTATTTTGGAATTAGTATATCATGCATTCATGTAAATGAAGTGCGTATCACATAAGACAGCATTTTTGTATCGAAATGTAACTTCATGAAGTTAAAAATCACATTGCCATTGTACGTGTAGGTAAAATGTTGACATATTACATTTCTGTGACAAACTCCGTTTCAATTTGCAGGGTGCATCCCGAAATGAAAGTGTATGCCTTGCGAGATGAGATAGACCAGCAGCTGGGCTCGGACTTAGTGCCGAGGGAGTATGTCTTTCTGAAGAGCGTCGGCAGATCTCTTACAAGGGTAAGTAACTCTGGGAATGTTATTCACAGAGTTAAATCAATCAATCATTACCTTGAAATCTATCATAATTGTTAATTATAGGATTTGCGGAATTTAATCAATCTTTACCTTTAAATCTATATAAAATGTCTCTTTGTGTTTGTTTAAAACTGTAGGGTTGCAGGTGTTTTTTTTAAAGGGTAAGCAACTATGGTAAATTATACAAAACCTGCTGTATTTTACTTTGCCTGGCACATAGTTCCAGAAGAACTATAATAGGATCATTGGAAACCCTATGACTTAAGCGTCTGTGTCAGCACTTGACACTGTACAGCTGGTCACAATTTTCATTGGATAATCATGATACTTTGTCAGAATGGTGTCCTCAGTGAGTGATGAAAATGGGTAAAGTTTGGTCAGAAAGTAAGGCCAAAAGAAAAAAAAATCTGTGTTATGGGCAACCCGACCCTACCTCGACCCTAAAGTTTTTAGCGACGATTGTTTTCCATGAAATATGTATTTGTCAGGTTTTAGTGTTTTTTTTCAATGTTTTTTTTACCGAAATGTGTCTTTAAAAAATAAATAAAAAAACCCAAACTCAATCCCGACCCTGCCTAGCTTTTTGAGACCGTTGCCCGAAACACACACATTTTTTTTGGCCTAGGTCACAAGGTCAAATATGAAAACATTATTTACACCAGGGGACCCATATCAGATCCGGTTAAAACTTCGCCAGATTTTTGTCCTTCATGAAGTCTAGGTTTGGAGATGGTAAAATAAAGGTCAACAGTTACTGCAGTAAAAAACTAGGTCACTAGGTTAACTAACATGACAGTCTCTTTTTCCTACTTTTTAAAAATAAAATTTTACCATGAAATCTATACGTAAATATTTACTGATGTTCAATGGTGAAAAGCAGTGCTGTTCCATCTTTGTAACCACCTTTCTGTTTGGCCGAAGTTTCATAGAATCTGATCACCTTCTCTGTGTGCATTCAAGACTCGTACCATGAATAATACCAAGTCTTTTCCTCAATGTTACGGCTTTTACCCTTATATTTGGAAAATATTTGGAAATTTTAGCATTCCTCTTCAACAAACAATGTTTTATTGATAATCTATTAAACATACAATATAACAACAAAGCCACAGTATTTTGAATTGTGGCCCAGTGTTTTTTTTTTTTTTATCCCAGTCACCTTCCTGAAAGTGTCACTGAATAGCTGCTCAGATGTAATTGCCTCCGATGACAATAAGGACTTGTTCGATTTAGCAAGTAAAAAGTTGGACATTTAAATAGCAAGTTAGCGATCGACTTTATTAGAGTTGCAAATATGAGAAAACTTCATTGTAGAAAAGCGTTTTATTTTTTTAAATACTTAACGTAGGCTTTGTGAAAGAAATGGTCTTAAGTAAATGAAACATGCTACAGGTATACGCCAAGGGTGTGCTAATATACCTACCATATTTGACAAGTTTGTATTTGTTTAAACATACAATTTGAACAAGCTTTATTTTGTGTTTTATGCAAACATTGACAAAGGGAAAACATATTGTCTAAAGCCTTGTTGAAAGTGGGCTATTAATTGTTACACCGTACCTGTTACTAGCGATTATGCAAAATTGACCGGTCAGCAAATTTGGACACCTCAAACTTTATTACAGTTCTAAAGTCAAGTGTTGTTCATAGCACTTGCTGAGTACTGTAAATACTCGTGTATAAGACGCCATCTGACAAGTCATGCACCTAAAAATTGAGATCCTAATTTCAGAAAAATATCTCCATGATTCAAAGACTCCAAAACCAACCCATGCGAAAGACGGGAAATTATTACAGGACATGAGGTCCTGCAACTTACGGAATTTATAGGACCTCACCAGATTATACGGGACCTCATTAAATAGCAACCATCAAAATAACGCAAAAACGAAAGTAACTTGATAAACTTATAAGCTGATCAATACAAAATTTGGAGTTGGATCTACATGACAAATAATATGAGAAAAAGAATTAATTTAAAATCACGCGAGTGTTAAAAATTAGAGAAATTAAAAGTATGAAAACGAAATCATGTTCATGGTTTTGAAGAAACGAAAACAAAAAAATTTTGTTTTTGGTTTGCACAACATATTTATTGACAAGGTCACGGTCGTGTTCGTATTGTATTTACACACTTCGACCAATGAAAACTCCTGTTACAAGTGATTCACTTATGTACGTGACTGGTTTATTGCTAATCGTTAAAATGAGTTTATTTCGTGACGTTTTGTACAGCATTCTGTATGGATGAATTTAAACCAGTCTGAATATTTCGTACCCAATTTCATTCATACCGCATCATGGAACTTTTTTTTACCGGACTGGAGGTCCTGCAATCTCGGAAATGTAATCGGACCTCCGACATTTTTATTGGATTTATCCGATGTCCGACGTCTTTCGCATGGGTTGTCCAAAACACATTACAGACCGTCAATTTTGCCACTATTGTTTTCTGACACCAAAAATATTGTGTTGTGATGATTGCAATATACAAAATGCGGACAGCTGGACACATTACACTAAGTTCTTTTGTGTAGTGTTGAGAAGTCTAACTGTCATCACCTTTGCATGCAAAATAGAACACTAACTTTTCTAATGAAATTGGGTAGGACGTATGCATGGGGACAATGATATACTGTATGGCTCAAGCAAAGCAAACATATAAATAATTTAGTGATTTGTCTGATTGTGTCAGAGCCGAGTCGACTCGCTGCAGGCCGATGTACTTTTAAAAGCAAAATATCGCCACAAAATTACTTGGCATCACTGGACATCAAGTGAATGCACTCGGAGTTACGCTGCGTAATTGTGTGGCGTGTATTAGTCACGACTCTGTGTAGATAACCCAGGCATGACACATTGAAGAATCTTTCTGAAGGCAAGTGAAATTTCTGTTGTTTGAAAGCTTGACATGTTGATTATACACTTTAGCTTTAAAGCTGGGACATATTCAGGAAGCGCATGGAAACGTGGCTGCAAATCACCCTGCTAGAACTTTTGATCAGTAGAATGCTTCATGCAGTTTACATGCACGAATCATGACACTGTATTAACATAAGGGTATTTACTGTTACATATTAAATGTATCCGATCACTAGTGTTTTGTACGTATAAGGTTACGTACAGTAATCACCAGACGCTGAATAATTCGATCAGATCATCTTACCCATCTTTTGTCTTAAATAACAAATCACCAAGGGTTATAACCGATGGGGGGTAATTTAATACAAATCATTGCATTGTTTGATTGAATGGCACAATTAAACGACCATTTAAACATCTATAAAACATAAATTCCATTTGAGATTGTTCATTTGTTGTATAGATTGTGTTTAAATTGGGGACAAATTGTGTTCACAATAAAATTATTCATACTGAAGATTTTCACAATTATAAGGAACTTGAAAAAGTGAGGAAGTATTTACTTAATTATCCGATTTATAATTTTAAGTATTGATTTATTTAGACAAGGAACAGTGACAAATCAACATATAATGAAACATTTTAAAATTTGGAAGCATCTAAAAATCATTATTAAAGAGTGATCAATTATTAATAAAATGTGTACGTGTATAAGTGTTAATGTTTAAGTAAAATATGTCAGTGAAGTACGTTTGTGGTTCTGATGTTAACTTGAAGAAAAAATAGCTTGGATCTCTTACTGATAATGCATGAAAATATTCTTATGTATGAATAAAATATTGAAATATCAGTATGAATGTACTGATTTAAGTGATTCCTAATTGAAACTGAACAAATAGAAAATGTTGTTTTCATTATGTAAATAAGAGGTTTAGCACTTTTATCCGGGGGCATTTAAAATATACAAAAGTGGATTAAAAATAGATTCCTATTTTGCCAATATAACAGTTACATAAGAAATAAACTGCCGAAATTGAAATGAAATTGAAGCCGGTGAAATCGAAATATGTAACAAATAGGAAAATGAGTTCATTAATTCCAAAGAAACCGCAATCACCACCACCGACGTTTTCGAAGGAAAAACTTTGCAAGTTTGTGGAAGTTGTCGTCACTAAACATAAAGAGGCCTTGGCCAAAGAAGAAGTAGGTTTGATTTTGACACTTTTTTTCACACTTTTAGGAAATCCTGAAATCATGCTAATTATGGAAATTTTGACATTTGTATTTTGTGGACTTGAACCTGGGACCCCTTGCTTACAGGGCGAGTGCTCACCTGACTGAGCTAACCGAGCCGTTACACCGTTAACCTCTGCCCTTTTAGATACCAAGCTCATGCAATGACGATTATTAAATTTACTTGAAATAGTGTCACATTTGTTGAAGTACATTTTATCCATAAACAACATGCAAGCCATGTCATGTTTCACAATCAAAATTTATATTTCCTATTTTTGGGGGAATTTAAAATTTGAGGTGTTTTACAATTCAGTGAAAAAAAGGGTTGTTTTTTGGGGTGGTTGGGTGGGGGGGGGGACAGAGAGGGATGTGTCAGAACCTGCACCCTAAGAAAGAAAATAATCAGTCAATTATCATAAAATAAACATCAATAAAATATGCATTGTCATGTTCATTGTACTGCAGGTGAATGTTTTTAACCATATTAAAGTCAGTCAAGTGCGTATTCATGGGTAAATGTTGTTTCCATGTTGCATTTAGAAAATTCCCATACTGAAGTAAATACGGTGTTCAGTTAGGGCCATCGTTGTTTCCCACGAGCTATGGGTATACAAGAGCAAACTGCAAGAACACCATACGAAAGAGCGAAACCACGATGCGAGATCGGGATATGAATTTTGCTTCATTACATCGTGTCTTTGCAACGTTGCATCGTGTTGTCGCCCCATTGCATAGCGATTTTGCTTATTCATATCATGTTCTCGCGTTTGGGCCATAGTTACAGTTGTTTCCCACTTTCGACCTATGGATATGCAAGCACAATAATGCAAGAACACGATACAAAAAGAGCAAAGTCGTGATATTAATTTTGCTTCATCGCAACATTTTCTTGTGCCGTTACATTGTGTCTTCCCAATGTCGCATTGTGTTGTTGTCCCATCCCTTCATGATTTTCCTCCTTCGTTTCGTGTTCTCGCTTTTTTGTGCTTGTATACCCATACGTCTAAAGTGTGAAACAACGATTGGCCCTAAAATATTTTTTAAACATTTATGTACTGTCATGTTAGTGTTTTTGCCAGCCCCAACGTATTCCAAAACAAAGTATTTTAAAGTATTATAATCAAATTGTCAGACAAATGATTCATTATGTTACTTAATTTTTCTAAGCGTTTAAAAGTTACATGAGGATCTACAAAACTTACAATATGTTCACACTATAAATCAGTTCAGTACATGAACGTGTCAATAATAAGTTCAATTTTCAGTTCTGTACTTTAAATCAAATACTCAGTATTTTCTTCACAATAACCAAATTTTTCAATAATTATTTGCGATAAAAAATTCAGTACATGAGGACTATCTGCAAGGCAGATCATGACTTGTCTATCTGAATTTTAAATATTAACTGCAAACATTCATATCTCGGGGCTACTTAAAAAATCTAAACAAACATTAAAAAGAGATTGGAAAGCAAAGTAAATATATCTCTAGCAATCTTTCGGGTGTTTTCTGTTAAACATTATCTTGTTGGAGCCCACTTATATGATCGTAGGAGACAACATCAAGCAGTTTTTGTCTCGTAAGGGTTCGATAATTCACCGAAGAGCTGTCAAAGTCCAATTCCTATTAGATATATTGATACTCATCCTAATCGCTTCTAGGTACTGAAGTGTACAGAATTTATATTTATGTAAGACACTTAAAAATGATGATCTTTTTTTGCCTTCTCCCCTGCAAATCTAAATATCTTGCACTTTAAAACTTTTTTCCGGATAATTTTATTTTGCATTTGCAATGTTTTCTGTTGTTGTTTTTTTCAAAAGATATTTTGCGACTGTACTTTACACCATTGTTTTAACAAATGATCGTTGAAAAATATAACATTCAATTACATTTCTAGTGGAAAAATACCTGGAAATACCAGTCATTAACGGAACTATGTCAACGAAAAGGGCCTCAAGGGGGGTAATTTCTGTAAAAGATCTGAAATTAAGATATAAATAATGGCATATAATAAATGTTAAAATAATATATATATAAACAAAGTTTTCGCATTCTGAGATAAAAATCCATTTATAATATGGGTCATGTTTGTTTAGCCCTTTTCGTGTTTACATTTTGACATCAGAATTGTAAGTATTTTGTATAACCAAGGTTTACACAAGTTTCCTTGCAAAGCAGAATAGCACAGTTGGTTAAAGCGCTGTCTGTTATAACTGGCATTTCTTCATATGGCTCCTAAATCATGAGTTTGATATCCGCCTGGGGTTTTAATTTTTACATAACCTGGTAAATTTTCAATGATTTGTTTCATAAAATATATCATTATGTATTATATTACTTATTCTTTGTTTAATGTGCATGTCTTAGTATAGAACATATCCATAATCTAATATGAGGCGCGTCGTGGGAAAACCGGACTTAATGCATGTGCGTAAAGTGTCGTCCCGGATTAGCCTGTGCAGTCTGCACAGGCTAATCCGGGATGGCACTTTCCGCCTACAGTGTATTTATGTTTAGAAGAGACTTCCTTGAAACAGAAAATACCATAAAAGCGGAAAGTGCCGTCCTGGATTAGCCTGTGCGGACTATTGATACGTGTTATTGATGGACATCTTGTAATTCAGTTTAGTTGGTTGATAGACACATAGGGGTAACTTTGGCGGCTCCTTTAGTATGTGCAGACAATAACTTAAGAAGTTTTTGTGCAATCATTATGTAACTTTTTTTTGGAAAGTGTTAGTAGGCATAAAAGGAAGGTTATATTCGGTTTTCAGTATAATTGCTCTTTTCGTACTTGAGTTATGCCTCGTCAGGGTGCGACACATCCGACTCATGGAGTCCTAGTTTACTTAATATTGTTATGCATATTTATAAACCTGGTTAAAGATATTCATATTTGGAGTGATTTAATTGTTCTTACGTAAATCATCATTTGAACCAGTACCTATTTAAATACAAGATACCCCTTGTTTGATTCACATATTAATGTCCCCCACCCCTTGTTTGATTCACATACAAATGGCAAAGTCAGTAGTTAAATTGGTTAATGCTATGTTTAATGTCAACTCAATGGTTAGTTTCAGTTTAATGTCATTAACCTTTCAATGCCAGTGTGGGAGAAATGCCAGTTGTTATATCAAAACTCAATGCTTTAAGTGCCAGTTTAAATGTCAGACTCAATGGTAATACCCCTTAAACATCCTACTCAATGATTAATGGTTATATATTTTAATGTCAAACTAAGTTGTCAATGTCAGTTTATTATATGGTCATACTCTGTGATTAAAATATTAATGCCAGTTAAAAATCTTAAACCTGTCAGTGTTTAACGTCAGTTTAATGTCAGACTCAGTTGTCAATGTCAGTTTATTATATGGTCATACTATGTGATTATAATATTAATGCCAGTTAAAAATCGTAAACCTGTCAGTGTTTAACGTCAGTTTAATGTCAGACTCAGTTATCAATGTCAGTTTATTATATGGTCATACTCTGTGATTTTTTTATAATATTAATGCCAGTTAAAAATCTTAAACCTTTCAGTGTTTAACGTCAGTTTAATGTCAGACTCAGTTGTCAATGTCAGTTTATTATATGGTCATACTCTGTGATTATAATATTAATGCCAGTTAAAAATCTTAAACCTGTCGGTGTTTAACGTCAGTTTAATGTCAGACTCAGTTGTCAATGTCAGTTTATTATATGGTCATACTCTGTGATTATAATATTAATGCCAGTTAAAAATCTTAAACCTTTCAGTGTTTAACTTCAGTTTAATGTCAGACTCAGTTGTCAATGTCAGTTTATTATATGGTCATACTCTGTGATTATAATATTAATGCCAGTAAAAAATCTTAAACCTGTCAGTGTTTAACGTCAGATTAATGTCAGACTCAGTTGTCAATGTCAGTTTATTATATGGTCATACTCTGTGATTATAATATTAATGCCAGTTAAAAATCTGAAACCTGTCAGTGTATAATGTCAGTTTAATGTCAGACTCAGTTGTCGATGTCAGTTTATTATATGGTCATACTCAGTGATTATTATAATAATGCCAGTTAAAAATCTTAAACCTGTCAGTGTTTAACATCAGTTTAATGTTAGACTCAGTTGTCAATGTCAGTTTATTATATGGTCATACTCTGTGATTAAAATAATGCCAGTTAAAAATCTTAAACCTGTCAGTGTTTAACGTCAGTTTAATTTCAAACTGAGTTGTCAATGTCAGTTTATTATATGGTCATACGCTGTGATTATAATAATGCCAGTTAAAAATCTTAAACCTGTCAGTGTTTAACATCAGTTTAATGTCGAACTCAGTTGTCAATGTCAGTTTATTATATGGTCATACTCTGTGATTATAATAATGCCAGTTAAAAAATTTAAACCTGTCAGTGTTTAACGTTAGTTGAATGTCAGACTCAGTTGTCAATGTCACTTGACAGCCGACTCCAGATGGCTCAAAGTCGCAGGGACCGGCGAGGAAACTTCGAGCCATCGAAACTTCGAGCCAAACGAAATCCGAGTATGTTTACTACCACAGGCGGAAATTCGTCTGCTTCAGATTCAAATCTCCAAATGAAGAGTTACTCAGATAGCCTAAACCCCGTACTTTTAAATAAATATGAATTAACAATCACCAAATATTTATTTACAGATTTCATTATTTATTGCATTATTTTATAACAGAAAACGCATTCAATACGTATTACAATCACATGTATGAAATAAATAGCACACTCATGTTAAACAAAACATTAAGTACTACTTGGCACAATTATGAAATATAATTGAGTACACTTTACGCATGTACAGTAAAAGCATGATACAACAATGTTTATTAATTTGTTATTTGTTTAAATAATGAAATAATGTCTGTCTGTGTGGTATTGGATAATTGACCTCGTGATACGAATCTTCCAATTGCATCAAGGTAATTTTGTAGCTGTCGCGTGTCCTCGGACTCTTCTAAGATTGCTGATTCCCAAAAAAACAACTCACTTTTATACAAAATATCAATGTCATATTTTACTCAAACCACTAAGCAATTGTACAGATAACAAATTTGCAACAGCTGTGAAAGTAATTATTGCATCATCTTAATGATTGACAGTAATCAAGCGGGTCTAATCGATTAGAGACTCGATGCGACCCGAAGCGAGTTCGAGCCAAACAAACAAATTAATGTGTGAAAACCATGACTGGGACCGTGATAAACACTTTGAGCCATCAGAAAATTCGAACCTCGCGAATTCTAGCCAAACTACAGAAATTTATATGAATATATAGCATTAATAAATAAATCTCAGTGTTTGATATCAGTTAAGTGTCGAACCCAGTGCTTAATGTCAGTTCATTATATAACATAATGTCAGTTTAATGTCAAAATCAGTGGTTTATGCCTGGGTAAGAGTGTCTTATCCAAGGTACAGTTTAATGTCAAACTGGTAATTATGGTTACATGCCAGTTTGTATATATTAAAAATGAATGGTTTAAGTTGCAGATTTAATGGTAAAGTCAGTGGTTAATTCCAGTTTTAATGTCATAGTGAATTGTTAATGTCAATATGAAGCTTTATAGGGAAAATCAATTTTCATAATATACAATTTCATTATGGCTTTGTTGTCTGCTAGTTGGGACGGATGATTTAATTGTGTAGAAAATCACCTTGAAAAGTATGTAACCCTTGCTGTGTTCGGTAAATGAGAGTTCCCAGATATGACGCATATATCACAACGTGTCCATTGTTAAAGCTTAGAACCAGTTCTTGGTACGAATAAAAGGAGCATCGGAATCCATATTGCTTTCAATTGATAAAGTATTGAACATTCACTGCCAGCTGAGATTCATTAAACGGGGAAAATTATTTCATATGTAATTACTGTATTGTCACCTTGGTCAGAATGCTGTGTTGTTTCTTCATTAGAAGAGAGAATTGGATTGAACTTGGTTTCTGATGCTGTTCGAACCAGTTGTGTTGTATAATTTTCATACATACTGTCATTCAGGAGCAACAATATATTTTAACTTCAATTGTTCTCGTATTTATTGTGCCTCCCATCGAAAATGTAGGGGTATATTAGTTTGCTAATGTTGGTCGGTCTTTCGGTAGAGCACGTTTGTTTCCGCTTAGTTCAACAATTTGCCCAAGGAGCTGGAGTTATGGACCTTGAAATATCTAATATTGGTTTATTTAGCTGTTTCCACTCCGTAAGTCCACAATTTTCATCCGACGTAAATGTTTTTGGGCATAATAACTCGTCAATTATGGTAATCAATGAAATTGCCCCAGGAACTGTGGAGTTATGGCCCTTGAATAATCATAAATTTACCTTTTTGGGGGTTTCTGCTCTATATAATAGTCCAACAGTAATTTCATCCGATCTTCGACATACTAGATACTTTAAAGTTTGCGTTTTTACCTAGAGGGGGCGTGTAACTGTTTAACATGCTGCTCTTGTTATTTTTCTGACATAAGAGGGTTAAGACAGCAATTATATGAGGTATGTCGTGGGAAATCCAGGCTTAATACATGTGCTATTAAAGTGTCGTCCCAGATTAGCCAGGACGACACTTTCTGCCTATAGTGGATATATGTTTAGAAGTTACTTCATTGAAACAGAAAATTACATAAAAGCGGATAGTGTTGTCCTGGACTGCACAGGCTGATCCTGGACGCACGTGCATTAAGCCCGGTTTTCCCACGACACGCCTCATATATATCTGTTCTATTCTAGTTGTAGGACTTTAAAACACTTTTAAACAAGTCTTGTCACATTTGCCGTGGTGATTTAAATTGTAACTTAAAACAATACAGTTAAAGCATACTGTTTTATAGATGCAGAATTTAAAGCATACTGTTTTATAGATGCAGAATTTAGTATTTAAAAATTAAAAAGAAATGGGAGTTCCAATAAAGCCTTGATAATGATGATATTTGTATCAGTATTGCCCACCCATTTAATTTAAACGTCAATCGCCATTTAGTCTGTCAGAATTTCATAAACTTGACCATTTCTTAAGTAGATGTTTTCATTCCTCTAAAAGGCATGACAAGTTTACTTGGTCTTGAATTGTTTGAATAGATTCATAAACATAAGATATTGGTATCAGCTTATCAAAATTGTGTTTGCTAATACATTAACATGATTCAGCATTGATGCCAACGCAAACAAGCTGTCCGTATTTAGCAACCATTTATTGAAGTGGAGTTTTTTTTCACAAAGCCTGTTTTTACGTTTTCCTTACCTTTTGAAAAGCTTTTAATTCATCATATATATTTTTTCCAGAAATCATCTCGATCCATTTCTGGTTTAAATTGAATATATAAATACCTAATAAACCTCGTCTTCAATAGGTGTATTGTCTTCAGTCTTATAAATCTTGAATCTATTAATATTTCTGTATTTGTTTTTCCTCAATCAAACCCCTCAATACTTTTCCCGTTCCGGAATGAATTTGCGAATATTTGTAGAGCCTATAAATTGCTCAGTGATTATATTGTCGATTTGACTTTAAGGAAATAGCCAATTTTGATTTTGTTTCTAAGATATTTTTGTTTCTACGTACTTTTATCTTATATACCTACAGCTGTGTATTATATGGCATAAGCAAGAGACTATTCTTGCCAGGCCTTTTTCTACTGCTCTCACGGGTCCGATAGTCGGACCCGTTCCCAATGCCAAATATGCATTATTTTTCCCAATTCTGGCTCAAAAATTCCCAATTGTAAAAAATTTGTATTTTTTTTGAAAATAAAAGTGAAAATACGATTTGTTCAATACTTTACAGCCATTTTATCACACTGGCATTACATTTGGATATCCTCTAATTTTATCGTTGACATTGTTTACAAGAGGAGAACACTCTAATAGCTGTGTAATAAAATGGGTAACACTAACAAAAACGATTTGTTTGTCCTCTATCATGATGAAATTTAACATGAATTATGGGCAAATATTTTGTTATTTACACAAGTGGATGTGTCCGTTAATGGAATGATTTAAATATAAGGAGGTAAAGATTTCATTTCAAGTTATCACATATTTTTGCGGCCTACGTAGTATAGGCACTACACGATGTTTATTAACACATCATTAAAACTAAATCATGTAGACAGTAGATCCCCCATTTTTATTTTGGTGAAGTTGGTCAGATTTGGTGATGCTTTTTTAGAAATATACACATACTTATAGGAAATGAGACATGCATATGATTACAAACTATTGGTTACATAACTTACTTAGGTATTTATCACAATTTAGAGTTAACTTAAAATTATTAGTGCTGTTAAATTCTTATTTATTGATTTAAAACTGTAAATTTCTTCATTATACTTACGATTTAGTGATACAAATTTTTCCCAATTTTGAAAATTTTAGGTCATGAATTTCCCAATTTAACCAAGGTACTTTTTCCCAAAAAGGTCAGAAAAAGGCCTGCTTGCCAATACAGAAATGGCATGTCATCTTGATATACATACAGAAAGCAATCCACAATCGTACATTCTCGATGACAAGTCCTTGATTGTCAAAAAGGTATCGTACACATAT
The DNA here is from genome assembly GCA_027627225.1 of Congeria kusceri. Taxonomy (NCBI): domain Eukaryota; kingdom Metazoa; phylum Mollusca; class Bivalvia; order Myida; family Dreissenidae; genus Congeria; species Congeria kusceri. The sequence goes on along the minus strand of CM051032.1, from coordinate 32,436,025 downwards.
CATATTAATATGTTGAGGAGAACTCGAACAAATGTCATCTTGAAACAATTCTGCGACCAACTCATCCACTTTACGGCGAGTTAATAACTCGCAAGAACTCGTACAAAACTCGAAGCTCAATTTCGCCACAGTGTGACTAGGCCTTGAAATACTTGCAGTTGCTAAGTTGAAGGCAGCTGCATGACAGTTTACCTGTCATTTAAAAACACCCAGTGTGAGTCAGTTAAATTCCAAAATAACTTGATTTATAAATTTCTTACATGTTGGCAAAGAGACACATATTTTGCTTAATAGTTGACAGATTTCAAAGTTTGCCTGTTGTCGCCATGTTTCTAATTTTCCTCAGTTACAGACAAAAAAATCTTGGGGATTATTATTCTGTAGATAAAAGGCTTTTAATACGGCGTTTAGTAAACTAAGAAACCATTAACTGTACCACTTTAGATTCACTAGGTGGATGTGACTGAAGTTGGTAACAGACAATTCGATACTGCTTGCTTTATTGAAGCCTTATTTGGTCTATACTGTATCTTAATACCCAAAACTTTTTCTTGTGTAGAAAATAATGACATTTATTATAATAAAGGCATGAAAATAAAAATTCATATTTAATTTTATCTCAATGAGATGAAGTTCCGTCACTACATGATCTAAAAATCTTGTAAGCAGTGTTGACAGAATTACTGCCCATTGCTTAATTTTGTTTTTTAGAGCATAACTCCATTAATAGTGATGGGATTCAATTGAAACTTCAATTAATGATACAGGGAACTGAGAAGAAATTAAGAATGTATGAAGCATAACTCTGCCTACAGTATGAATGAAGTAATGGCCCTTTGTTTAAAAAAATTATTATGAAGAGCATAACTCCAGTTGCCACTGAAGGAATTCAGATAAAATTTAATGTATCACTATTAAAAGAGGAAGTGCATTGTACAAGAACTATTATAACAAAGTTCAAATTGAATGACCATTAAAATATAATACAAAGTTAGTTTTTATATTGGGGTGTTCATTGGGGCAATCTTTTAGTGTACCTGTACACATGATCAGTTGTTAGCTGGGAACACTGTTGTATGGCTTGACAATGTCAACAGATTGGGCTCAGTTGTTCTCGAGACCCATTTTCAACTAATAAATGCATTTTATTGCGTAATTTTCTGTTCATTTAAAATTTAATATTTTTGTCAATGAAGTAGGTGTCAGTTTTATTATGAGTATGAAATAAAACAGAACACTTGGCTAAATCAACACATTTTGAAGTGTTAGCACTAAAATAATTCATAACTGGAGTGAACACTTGTTATTTGATAGAAGTGTTATGGAAAATGATATCACATCCTAGGGTTGTCCTCTTACTGTCTGAATGAGTCCCCTTAATCAATATGATTTAAATTTGATTATTTATTTTATCATTTTTAATGTTACTAATTATAAATCTGCCTGAATAGGAGAAACATGTGAAAAGCAAATTTGTTCAGTCTTTTATTTCCACCCGATTAAGATTTAATCCTTTGCATTCATTTTGCTAGCCATCTTTACGAAATTGTCATTCTTTACATACATTTTGCTACAGTGCTTTTTTTAGGGTCAATTTGGCGCCGAAATTAGGCCCCATTCCCCTGCTAAAAAAGTATATGTTTTTCTCCTATATTTGCTTTAAAATTTCCGTTAGAATGTAAGCTTTATTTTGAAATACAAATTGACCACAGTCGGACAAAAATTGACTAAGATAGAGGCATTCTCATAAACAATCTCAGCAATTTTTCATCAAACCAAGTAAGTGCATAATCTTAGTTATCATTTGTAGCAAAACAATTGATTAATGTTTTATAACAAAGTAAAATACCGTAAATGTCCTTATTGACGCCCATGCCCTTATAGACGCGCATGGGGTATTTTTTGGTCCCGAAATATTTTTTGTCGATCTATTTTTTTAAACATTAACAAAAAACTAAAGTTAATTTCGATAGAAACAATTAAATAGACTGCCAAATTTATGTATCTGGAATTGCCTGTATATAAATAAACCTAAGCCCCACTATACGGGTTACACGCAACCATATATGATGCGAGTGTATGGGACCACATAAATTCATTACGATATTATGAATATTTATTATAAGAACATGTAATAACAGTTTGCGCACGCAAACCAAGTTTCATGCTTCCCACATGGAGGTTTCAAGAACAAGCGCTGTCAAAAGCAGTCAACCAGAATGTTGTGAACAGCGCCATTATTATACATGTACCGTTAGCGTACATGTATTAGCGTTCTAGGTGTAAAGCGTTATGATTGACAACCACACAAGAAATACTGTTTTAATGTATTCTGATAAACAGGGAATATAAATGTAAGCAAATTGTGTGGAAACATTTTCCAATATTTAATGGTATTTATATTTCATTATTACCAACTATCCCACATTATTCACGTCGATCATGTTAATAATTTAAGACTGTACCATAGCGCATTACGTCGTGCGAGTGAGCTCGTCATGTTGATCGACGATATTAATTAAGACAGTACCATCGTGAATTTTCTCATGCGGACAAAGCCCATCGGCCGTATTGAGACTGTACCAATGTGTATTACGTCATTGGAAAGTGCGCATACATGAAAACTTGATTTCTGGATAATGGCAGAATTAACAAAAAAATGGCTCCATTTAAACGCACAGGGGTCCTTAAATGACACACGCCCTGCGCGTCAAAAAGGACATTTATGGTATAAACATCTAATAATGCTTTTCTACACAAAATAATTCCCCTTTTGCCGTAAAATTCCACATCTGATCGGCCTTGCCACCTTTCCCCCAAAGGTGAAAATAAACACTGGCTAGACATCATTACTAAATTGCCATCCTTTGCATACATTTTACTGGTCATCATTACTAAATTGCCATCCTTTTCATACATTTTACTAGACATCATTACTAAATTGTCATTCTTTGCATACATTTTACTAGACATCATTACTAAATTGTCATTCTTTGCATACATTTTACTAGACATCATTACTTAATTGTCATTCTTTGCATACATTTTACTAGACATCATTACTAAATTGTAATTCTTTGCATACATTTTACTGGTCATCATAACTAAATTGCCATCCTTTTCATACATTTTACTAGACATCATTATTAAATTGTCATTCTTTGCATACATTTTGCTAGACATCATTACTAAATTGTCATTCTTTGCATACATTTTACTAGACATCATTACTAAATTGCCATCCTTTACATACATTTTGCTAGTCATCATTACTAAATTACCATCCTTTGCATCCATTTTACTAGACATCATTTCTAAATTGTCATTCTTTGCTTCCATTTTACTAGACATCATTACTAAATTGTCATTCTTTGCATACAGTTTACTAGACATCATTACTAAATTGCCATCCTTTTCATACATTTTACTAGACATCATTACTAAATTGTCATTCTTTGCATACATTTTACTGGTCATCATTAGTAAATTGCCATCCTTTTCATACATTTTACTAGACATCATTACTAAATTGCCATGCTTTGCATACATTTTGCTAGACATCATTACTAAATTGCCATCCTTTGAATACATTTTACTAGACATCATTACTAAATTGTCATTCTTTGCATACATTTTGCTAGACATCATTACTAAATTTCCATCCTTTGCATACATTTTACTGGTCATCATTACTAAATTGCCATCCTTTGCATACATTTTACTAGACATCATTACTAAATTGTCATTCTTTGCATACATTTTGCTAGACATCATTACTAAATTGCCATCCTTTTCATACATTTTGCTAGACATCATTACTAAATTGCCATCCTTTGCATACATTTTACTAGACATCATTACTAAATTGTCATTCTTTGCATACATTTTGCTAGACATCATTACTAAATTGCCATCCTTTGCATACATGTTGCTAGACATCATTACTAAATTGCCATCCTTTGCATACATTTTGCTAGACATCATTACTAAATTGCCATCCTTTGCATACATGTTGCTAGACATCATTACTAAATTGCCATACTTTGCATACATTTTGCTAGACATCATTACTAAATTGTCATTCTTTGCATACATTTTACTAGACATCATTACTTAATTGTCATTCTTTGCATACATTTTGCTAGACATCATTACTAAATTGCCATCCTTTGCATACAGTTTGCTAGACATCATTACTAAATTGCCATCATTTGCATACATTTTGCTAGACATCATTACTTAATTGTCATTCTTTGCATACATTTTGCTAGACATCATTACTAAATTGCCATCCTTTGCATACATTTTGCTAGACATCATTACTAAATTGCCATCCTTTGCATACATTTTGCTAGACATCATTACTAAATTGCCATCCTTTTGCAATACATTTTGCTAGACATCATTACTAAATTGCCATCCTTTGCATACATTTTGCTAGTCATTATTACATTGCCTTCAAGGGTATGCTGGCACATAGAGACCTGATACAGTTTACAATTAACACTCAAAGGAAGAGATGTCTTCCATTTTGAAATATGGTACTTATGATTTAATGGTGTCCATCTGAATCATATCTTTCTCAAAATACAAGCAAGTACTGATTCTTCCAGGTAAGCGTCTGGCTTTTAACACAATCTTGCTAAGCTAAATAGCTTTAAATAAAATACTTTCTATAATAATATTTATAGACAGCTAAATGTCTGTGAAATCGAGTGTTCCAGTTGGTTGATTATAATACATAAAAAGTACTTTTTCTGAAAGTTCAACATTTCTAGAACTTAAGACAGTAGGAGCCAATACTTGTTCATCATCAAATCTTGCTCACCGAAGTATCTTGCACTTTTATGTGACTGTGTTTTGCAAATAGAGATGCTGTTTTGTTCTCAATCTGGAGCATATTGAATGCAAATAATTATGCTACACAATCAATTCCCAATTAAGGTGAGCAGTGATATTATGTCTTCGGGATATTACTTTATTTGCTAGTTGAAGGCACATACATTTTTAATGGGCAGTGAGTACTACATACAACAAACATTGTTGCTCTAGGCACCATTTCTACATTTAAATACTGGGCCATAGAGTATACTGTGGAATCACTAATTTTCGCGGCGGTCTTATTTTCACGCTTTTTGCGCTCCCGCCATTGCGCAAATTTATGACCACCGCGAATATTTACAGATTTCGTAGTGTAGCAATACATTGGGAGCTTACACGTTTGTTCAAATGTATGTCGGTAATTGTTTGTAAATATACGCAGATAGGCTTACATGTCACCATGCAAATGTTTTTAATGAAAGTTTTGAATGTTTTATTCATAGACTTCATTCTGATTAATGATTTTTTTGTCTTTTAAATTGTGGGCGTTTTCGTACATTTAAATGCGGTCATACGGTGTATATACAAATATAGAGATCTCATTTTATTCCTTGTAATTAATTTCAAATCGCTAATAATCAATTCGAAATCTGAAATGCCATTCCGAATATTCCTGTTTACGTGATGTAAACACAAATTCTTTTTTACAATTAAACTGCAAGTGTAATTTTTATTGATCTTTGTTCTGAAAAAAAAAATGCGCGAAAATTATGCGGACATGTACGTCATGTCATCCGCATGGAAAGCGTGGGTGCATAATGATTGCCATAAAAACATGTAGCGCAGAGCACATTGAAATCTTTATGTTTGTATACAAATTTTTTAACGCATAACAACACAATTGTATTTCTATAACACAGTTATCCTGAGTTATGGCATGATTTTCTTTTAATGCAATGAGTAAAAGAAACATGAAGATGTTACTTTTCACAAGTTGATCTTTTGAGTAAAGAATTAGCAACCGAGATGTGGAGCCGAAAAAAAGTATTTCCATCGGCACTTTATTAACAACAAGGTGTCAGTTTGACATAAGGTGATATATTGTATCTATTGTCTCGCCTAAATCTGCAACCACTGTGGTCAATTAAAAGACTAATCCGGTACTAATATATGTATTAATTGCAACAAACAAGCTGTCACAATAGGACCCTTCATTGGGGCTCTGTCTCGTTGGTCGTTTTATTGCATAATTGGCACATATTTTGTGTAAAAAACAATTGTCGTTTGTTTTTTTCAAAATGGTAGTTGCGCGAATTTCAGACTGCGCGAATATGTCCACGATCGCAAGTGCGCGACATTTGTACCCTGCGAGTTAAAGTGAATCCACAGTAAGTGGTTTGAAAGGTTACAAATATTGAAGCCTTGAAATTTAACACAGCCCTTTAAGAATTAATGTTTTTAATTTATTAAAGAAAGCCAATGAACTAGCACCTGTAAAATCATAGTTCTAGTCAAGAAAAGTATTATGATATCAAGTAAAATAATTTTCTTAGATTGTTTTAGGTTGTATATGTCTTAATGCTGTGTTTTGGAGAACATTGATAGCTCTATTTAATGTTTTTTGGTTTTGTGCACAGTCCAGACTATAAAACTTTTTTTAACCATTCACACAAGTATGCCCATGTAATACCAGTTGAATCACATTAAATCTTACCTTAATTATTATTTGTTCAGAAATTAATCTGTATTTTGAGATACAATTGTATCTTCAAGATATTTTCCATCTAGAAATAAATTGTGCCAAGTGTGTTTTCAGCAGTTTTATTAAGGTTATATTTCTGAGGTTTGGACATAATTTCTGATAGTTCTTAAGTATCACTAGTACAATTATTTGCACAGTTTTCATCAAATTGATCCATAGTTTCAATAGTTAATAAGTAAAGATTCAACAGTTTACAATGCCATTAATTGAACATTTAAATACAATAACTGTACAATGAATGTTGCGTCCTCCTAATTGTCCGCCAATTAGTTGGAACTGGGTTAAAGGCGAGTTTTATTGGGTCCCAATGAATAATTTACATGTTTTTCATTTAAATAGAACTTCTCATGCTCACAGACCCTGTAATTGCTCTACTTTCAAGGTATTAAATGCTTATTCTGTAATGGACAAAATATCATTATTAAACTATTAGCAAAAAAACCAATTGATTAATTTTGTCACACTTTTTACATGTGGCTGATCATTATTATTAAAGCTACAAACTGGACTTTAATTAAAAGATTTGTGTTGTAATTGACATAGTTGTAGCCTTATTTGTTGAAGCATTGTTAAAAAAAGAATTGTGGCATGTCGTGAGAAAACCGGTCTTAATGCATGTGCATAAAGTGTCATCCCGGATTAGCCTGTGCAGTCCGCAGGCTAATCCAGGACGGCACTTTCCGCCTACAGTGAATTTATGTTTAGAAGAGACTTCCTTGAAACAGAAAATACCATAAAAGCGGAAGTGCCGTCCCGGATTAGCCTGTGCAGACTGCACAGGCTAATCCGGGATGACACTTTACGCACATGCATTAAGTCTGGTTTTCCCACGACGCCCCACAATTTCATCCGCAGATTTTCATCCACAGCCAGCAGATAAGCTAGGTTTGAGGGCTTCTTTTTGTGGTTAGTGTAAGTGATAGACTGTAGTATTTGGTCTTTTCATTTGTATAAAACTGCTAGCATAATGGCTTTTTGGTTTGTATGACTTCTTTGCATCTCCACTTTGACTTCTAGACATCTGTACGTGGCTCATAAGACAGTAAATGTGTTCATGGCCCATTTTAAGACCTTAAGATACATGGCCCAGGGGAAAGAAATACTGGTATTCATGATGGTTGTCTTGAAGGACTTCCATACATGACACAGGGGTTTGAAATATTGGTATCCATTGTGATTGTCTTAAAGGTCACAGTCACTTTAATTCCATACATGACCCAGGGATTTGAAATATACTGGTATCCATGGTGATTGTCTTTTAGGACTTCCATACATGGCACAGGGGTATGAAATACTGGTATCCATGGTGATTGTTTTGAAGGACTTCCATTCATGGCCCAGGGGGGTTGGAATACTGGTATCCATGGTGATTTTTGAATGACTACCATATTTGGCACAGGGGTTTGAAATACTGGTATACAAGATGATTGTCTTAAGGACTTTCATAAATGACCCAGGGATTTGAAATACTGGTATCCATGGTGATTGTCTTCGAGGACTTTCATACATGGCCCAGGGCTTTGAAATTGTGGTATTCATGTAGTTTGTCTTGAGTGACCTCCTTACATGACCCAGGGGTTTGAAATACTGGTATCCATGGTGATCTTCTTGAAGGACTTCCATAAATGACCAAGGGATTTGAAATACTGGTCTCCTTGGTGGTTGTTGTTTAGGACTCCCATTGGCCCAGGCGTTTGAAATACTGGTGTCCATGCTGATTGTCTTGAAGGACTTCCATAAATGACCCAGGGATTTGAAATACTGGTATTCATGATGATTGTCTTGAATGACTTCCATAAATGACCCAGGGATTTGAAATACTGGTATCCATGATGATTGTCTTAAGGACTTCCATAAATGACCCAGGGATTTGAAATACTGGTATCGATGGTGATTGTCTTTTAGGACTTCCATACATGGCACAGGGATTTGAAATACTGGCATCCATGGTGATTGTCTTGAAGGACTTTCATACATGGCCCAGGGGTTGAAATTTTGCAATGTTTGACAACTGTGAACCCTTCTTAAAGAGGTCAACCCATTTTGCGTATTGGTGTTATATTAATATTATTAGAACTTGATTGTTACTGTGTTTTATTTTTCAGTTAAAATCGAAACAAGAGTCCACACTGAAAGTGAAGCACTTTCTACCCCCTCAGGTAAAGTTGTGTCTCTACACACTTGTAATAAATACAAAAAATAGTAAATTGTGTTTATAATATTAGTTAAAAAGTTGTTGGTTTTATAACTTACCTTACTTCCATTTGATCTCAGCTGCTGAACAGCATCATATACCTTGGACACATTGACCTGACCCTGACCTTTATGCAAGAATAAAAAACCTATCCATTTGAATGAATATATTAGTTTCATGTGAAACACGAGGATGAACAAAATCAAGTATAATATGAGGCGCGTCGTTAGAAAACCGGGATTCATGCATGTGCGTAAAATGTTGTCCCGGATTAGTCTTTGCACAGGCTAATCCGGGACAGCACTTTTTGCTTTTATGGTATTTTCTGTTTCAAGGAAGTCAGTCTCTTCTAAAACATAAATTCACTCTAGGGGCGGGAAGTGCCGTCCTGGATTAGCCTGTGCGGGCTGCACAGGCTTATCCGGGACGACACTTTACGCTTATGCATTAAGTCCGGTTGTCCCACGACGTGCCTCAAGTATAATATAGGAAATAATTTAGTACATAATTATGCTAATACAGTTCATGAGTGTCTGGTGAATTTATCCAAGCAGTTTCTGTAACCATTTTAGACAAGCCAATCCGTAATTTAAGGTCAAACTGTTATTACTGCACAAATTTATTAATAAAGTGATCTGTGACATCTGTTTGCAGGCCTATGCACCAGAACTGTATTTATTGGAAGCGACCCCAGAGGTGCAACAGGCCATTGCAGCGAGCAGCGAGGGGTCAACACGACCCCAGACACGCACGTCGTATGACTATGAATTCCAGCCAACCGGCAACAGGCAAAGTAAGTTTTATGCAAAAATAAATTAGGCGTGTCGTGGGAAACACGGGTTTAATGCATCTGCGTAAAGTTTCGTACCGGATCAGCCTGTGCAGTCTGCACAGGCTGATCCAGGATGACACTTTCCGCTTAAATGGTATTTTCTGTTTCAAGGTAGTCTCTTCTAAACATAAGTCCACTTGAGGCGGAAAGTGTCGTTCGGGATTAGTCTGTGCGGACTGCATAGGCTAGTCTGGGACGACACCTTACGCACATGCATAAGCCCGGTTTTCCCACGACACGCCTCAAATGTTCTTACGCTGATAGTGTCAAGATTCATTTTATTTTGATATTATGGCATATGAGTTATTTGAGGCAATAAGTCCTTTTAGATTTATTTTTATTCTCTTTTCTAATAATACATACGTTGTTCATTATTATAGTATATTACTAATATTTCATCATCCTTAGTCTTTTAAGGTTTATTTTTCTAGTTTCTAATAATAAAAAGGTTTTTCATTAATTTCCATATCTTTTTTCTCATAAAAATAGTAAATATTCTGCTTATTTGTCAGTGCTGCAAATGATCTTGTATTGCTTCTTGACAAAGTGTACTTTTTGTCGTTTGTATGATTAACAGAGACTTCTAAAAATTAAAATTGATTCAATAATCTAATAGGTAAACATTTGCTATTATACATGAATTAAGCACGGGAGTAAAACAAAGCCAAACATCAACATTGTGTAAGAGCTGACAATTATCTTTGTGTTAAATCAAAGCTTTGGGTTAAAAAGATTGCAGATAAGATTACAGATTGATTTCATGTTGAACCAATATTCGGAGATGTCGGAAATTAATGCAGTTTCTGTACCAAAGTTCTTCAATTCTTTAGGACATTGATTATTAAATACCAATTGCCTCGTGGGGGTTTTGTGAAGTCTGAACAGTAGATGTAAAACATCGAAAGATTGGTTCCTGAATTGATTGGTTCCTGAATTGCAATTAGGGCACCGTGGTATTAAGACTTATCATACATGTATGTAATGTATAAAAATTAAGCTCTCAGTTACATTGATCTGCCAAGGTATCCGACAGAGGTGGCAAGTTGAATTTTGCTTTTCTTGTCCGTTTTTTTTACAACTGTTCTTTGCCACTTCTCCTTACAGTAAATTCTGGCCAAATTTCTTGTGCCCGTACATGCTCTCTGGCAAGTTGTTTTATTATAATAGACAATTAATTTCATGAAATAAAACACGTAGTAAACATTTTACCATCTTGTAGGTCTTTTTAACTCTGACCTGAATTAAAGAATATAATGACAATTTAGTATCATTGTTATTTTATTTCATACTAAAGTCGTTTCTTATACTACATGTAGTGTTATATTTGGCTTTGATTTATTTCTATGATAATATTATTTCAATAAAAATTTGTTATATTAATGTTGCAAGGGAGACAAAACCATTATCAGAATGGTAGTAAGTAAATTTGTTACAAACGTAGATAGACAATGCTTGATATTGTTATATAAAATGACTTATAAATGTTTATGTTCATTATTCAGTTCAATATGTTTATTCGTTATTTATAGTGATTTGCATGCATTTTTTGCTAGTTATATAGTCAAATTCATTTTCTCTGCTCTTGTATTTTTAATATGTGGACGTTTTTAGGGGGTCAAAGTCTGGTGAAAGTATTACTACGCAGTTGAATGACATAACTTCATGGAACAATGACTGAGCAAATAGTTAACTTTTGGTATTAGAAATAGAATAGTCAGTTGTTGTTAAAACATAGTAAATGGATCAGAAACCGAAAGAATTTACCCCGTTTTAACGTCCATCAGATCAATCAGGCCGTTGGAATTCTTCATGTAATTGAACCCCTACAGCACACAGAAACTTGAGACTTTGTACAGGAATAAGCAGACTAAATTTTAATGCAAGTACTTATCATATTAAATCATATTAAATCCTAAATGTATGTATTATTCTGTATATTTTACGCAAGGTACGCAGTGTTCACAGAGAGTGTTTACTGAAACACTTGAGAATTAATCCATCAATTAAAATTTGTGGCCTGATATAAGTCAAAACGGAAACCATAGCTTGACTTTGTTTACAAGGGTAGTAATCAATGTGGCGCATGAGCGAAAGTATGCGGGTCCTTCCGTGCGTTTTACTAGGGTGTTGTTTAAATTGGATAAAGCCGGCTAGCTCAGTTGGTATAGCGCAGGACTGTCAATCCTTGGTTCGTGAGTTCACTTCCCAGCCCCGCCACATAACTTTTGTGGGGTTTTGTCATGAAATAATTTCTACTGCCATTCTCCCCCTACGTCAGATTTAAGTAGGGCAGTTGTCAGTTACTGGCATAAGTAATAATGTGCACTTAGCACCGTTTAACCGCTTAGATCGGCAAAGCTTGCCCAGGAAAAGTGTGAGTAGGTTAACTGACCACTGTTATATAATTGAAAGTTACCGATTGCCTTCCAGCCAAGTGCCCGGCATATAGGATAGGAATTTGGAGAAAAGATGTTCATCAGTAAAGGTGTCTCATAAGTCAAAATTGGCTGGCCCATAATAGCTAGGGGTGACACTATAATAAACAAACACTTCACTTTACTTTTGAACCTCAATAATTGATAAGAATAACCTTTATTTTCCAAAAGTAGTTGGCTGCAAGATTAGTGATTCACCTGCAAGGAATAATCAATTCCCCATGCCCCAGACAATCCACAGCCCTATGGTCTTAATTGTTGGATGTCATTGCTGCCACAGTCCACTAATCAAAGCCTGTGTTCCTGTGGGTTGTGACTTCAATGTAGGATATTTCAGATGCCATTAACACCAATCTGCATTATGCAACGAAAGCTTCCATGTAGAAATTATGTTATGTGGTGACACTATAGGCACTTTTGAAGATATTTCCTTACAGAACTGATTGTCATATGGTGGACATATACACTGAGCCTTACTGCTATAATCATGTACCAATACTAAATCTTAATGCTCAGTTAGTCATCGAAATAAGCAGTTTGGCAAAGCATGCTCAAATTCTTATATTATTACAATTGAGCGCAAGAAACTGTTTCAAGCCCGCCTATATAAAACTGAGAATCTGAGCAAGCCCAGTGCAGGGCTTACCGACTAATTTTGACTGATGATGTTTATATGAAAATGCAAAAAAAACAACACAACTTGAATCAGTACCCTGTTAGTAACACTTGTTTTGGAACTTTTCTGTATTTAAAGACTCACTGACATTATGGCTTGAGTCAATACTTGCTGTGGTTCTGTTCAGGGGCGTAGCTTCCTTCAGGCACTACAGGCACGTGCCTATACATTTTTTTCAGAGATGAAAAATTTAAATATGCCAAAAATGCAATAAAAACAAGAGGGGGGTTGGGGGTGAGGGGATCTTTCTTGGTTGTGTTGATAATTCATTTTTTAACGAGTCGATTACGTCAATATGAAATAAATTTCATGAAACACACGCTTATTTTACAATTATTTGGTAGAATCGGGGTTAAGCTGAAGTTAGTTGTTTGTAGCCACATACGAATATAAACACTCCTGGCCCAAATTATCGCTTGTAGCGTTATTTTGTAGATTCCACCTATTGTGCCGATACATTTTTTGAACCCAAGCTACGCTCCTGCTGTCTGCAGTAAATTTTGACAAATTATTACTAAACTAAAGTAAACTTGCACTGATTTTTCAAGAGATTTCACACTTCAACTAATTATCAATGTCTCGCCTAGGATTCATATTTTAATCACGATTGCGATTTCTGTTTAATGACCTTACATAATTGCTAATATTACTGTGGTGAGTTTAAAGGACTTCTAATTCTCGTACAATGTCAAGTGAATTATTTTACGTAAGCAACCAGGTTATGGGATTAATATAATCGGTTATTTTCAGATTGTTTGGATTATTAGAGAGTTCAGACTGTTTTCATTTTAGTAAATACTGTACCAGACTTTGACCATGTGGTTGTTTTTGTTATTCACTGTTATTGCTGCATTATTGATGATGTTCGGGAGTTTATTTACAATTCTTAAAATAAACCATACAAGGTTCCAGCCTTCGATTTTGAAATTTATATTGTCAACATCACAACAGGTTTATATGAAGTCAAATCTCTGTTTTATCTGTTTGGAACTTAATATTGCAAGAATTCAACAGAATTTTCATCAGATTCCATTTGTGTAATGTTTTTCTTGGAATCTAAAAAAAACACGATATTTTGAATGAATTCCCAAAATCATTCATATTTCATCATATTTTGCATGTTTGTTATTAAATTATGCTAGAACATTTTTTCTACGATATATTTTATACTTGTTTGCCTAGTTTATTAAAAAACATGTTATTTAAAAATGATTTCTTCAATGCACATTTGCCTCTGTGGTGATTTGAAGTTGGCTTCTATGCATGCAACATGCTTTTCCTTTTTTTTTACACCGCTTGTTATTACAGTTTTATGTGGATTTGATTTAGAATTAGATTAATATATATCACCCAGTTTCTTATATTAATAACATATGTCAAATAGATATCTGTGCTATAGAATATTTGTATTGATATATAATATAGCATATTTAATATTTAAACATTTAAATAATGTTGAAGGTAAAATGTTTTAATGGTTAAACATAAATGCAATTTTATTAATATTATTAAAAAAAATTGATGCATTTTCAGTCCTTTGATGTTTTTGTATATTTCAAGTTATAAATATGGCTGATTATTTGATTAAATTACAATTAACCCATTTTATCACACCTTGTTTGATTATATAATGTCACAATCTCTAATGTTCACTTTGTATTGACCTATATCAAGTTACCATGGTGACCAAATTAGTTATATAATATTGTATAAACCTGTCACACCAAAGTGATTCCAGTCAGATTTCTGTCTTAATAATTTTTAACTTACTTTAATTTCAGATTGTTAATTAAATTAAAAAAATATAGCACAATTATGAAGTTTTCAAATCTGATAATTTTAATCGATTAAAAATTTATCATCAAAATATCAAAGAATAAAACTTACACAGTCCTATACACATGTATATAATATGATAAAATTATAATATATTGGCATGTTTTTAAAATATTATATGAAAAATATTATATACTATTAGTATTTTTGGTCATTATACTTTTCTATTTGCGATGATACATAGTTATATCATGATTATGAGTTTTACATTTCATTTTACTCACTGATATTTTGATGCCAATTATAAACAGAAACAGTGGAATCACTTTGGTTAAAATATCTGCAGACTTCATTTACCATTTCTCCCAAAACATTTTTAAGAACTGAATCCAAAAAATAGCCCCACCCAATTTCAAGCATTGATTTTCACCAGTATTTTGCCCCAAATTTAAACGAACAAAAATATGAAAAGAAATATGTTAACTTTTTAACATTTGAAGACAAAAATCAATGATCTGTTGAGTCGCAGGAGCAGCCATTAAATGTTGTCTTTGCACATTTCCCCCACCCCTATAGAAAATCTTTATTTACAGCAAATAACATAGCTGTCTTTTTAGCATTTTATTGCGTTTCAATCTTCTAATGTTTTTCCATTTTTATTACCGATATTTGTTGGCATGATTGCCATTTTTGTGCAGTTCGATTTATCAAATTTGATGTAAAAAAGTGTATCTTCTCTTTCAAACAGTGCCTTATATGATAATGAGCAAAATATGGTGAGACTTTTATTACTGGGCTTTTCAGGGTTTTTTTTTCAAATGTAAACCATAATTAATAATTTTCAGTTTTCTATTTTGAGTTATATTGTTTCTGTTATTTACTTATTTATCTTTTGATAAGGTGATGGCTTATTTATTTATTTTATTAATTCATATTTTTATAATATATTTTTTAATTATGGAAATTGTTTTTTATCGTCTTTCAATGTAATCCCAGTTACGGGTACTTTGAATGTTACTTGTAGAGTATTGGGGTAGTTGTATTATTTTTGCAACATTTATGACAGTGGGCCTAATATGTTATATAAGTTCTATATAAAACATTATATTATAGTTGTAAAATGTAATTGTTCAGGATACTTTAAGACCTGGAGCTTTCCCCATGTTTGCAAAAGCTGCACACACTCGATGAAATCTAAGGCTGGTCTATGCATTATGCTGTGACATATATATATCATTATACTTTCCTGTCATTGTAACTTGAGTTTTGAGCATGTCCTATCATCGGCCAAAACTTGTTCAGATCTTAGACTTTCATACTTAAAGCATTATATGTTACTAGTTTTGTTCATCATAATATTTTAGCATGTCGGTTGTCCATAGAGCAAAACCATATCTAGTCTGGTTCATACGTAATACACATATAACTAGTTTTGAGCACAAAATAATATTATATCATATCCTAGACCAGTACCATTTGAAGTGCAGCTAACTTTGGCACTGTGGCCTGAACACCATAGTTTGGATCAAACCATTAGTGATAACTTTCACCTAGAAATATATATATATGTGTGTGTGGGTGTTTTAACATCACCTTATTATAACTTAACAATTCTTCAATATAAATAGATCGGACAATACAATCTCAGGAATAGGACGAAAATCTGGACAGTGGTTTAAATTTATTGAACTGTGGTTTAAAATTATTGGTTTGAATTTATTGGGAAGTGGTTAAAATTTATTGGGCATGGTTGAAATTTATTGGGCAGTGGTTGAAATTTAAAGAAATCATTCTTAGATAATTATTGAAAAAAAAATCATTGTAAATATATTGTGATTTAAATTTCTTTAACTCCTCAATATTTTGTTAAAATCATATTTAGTTAATTTGAATTTAAATAAATTAACAGTTGAAGGATAAGTCAGTGAGCAAAAATATAATCATGTTAATCATTAGATTTTTCAATTATTTTATTGGACTTAGATATGGGATTGGATTTGTAGGATTATATAATGCATGTGCGTAAAGTGTCTTCCCGGATTAGCCTGTGCAGTCCGCACAGGCTTAACCAGTACGGCACTTTCCGCTTTTATGGTATTTTCTGTTTCAAGGAGGTCTCTTCTAAACATAAATCCACTGTAGGCGGAAAGTGCTGTCCCGGATTAGCCTGTGCGGACTGCACAGGCTAATCCGGGACGACACTTTACGCACATGCATTAAGTCCGGTTTGCCCACGACACCCCTCATATTAAGTTTGGGTGACAGTGTAATTGCCTTCATCATAGCAGTTACAATTTAGCTGGTGCTTAGCTGCAGAATATGGTGTATTTTAACTAACTGATAACTGAACTGCACATACTTGGGTGCTAATTTATAACCAGCAAAGAACATTGTTTTACATTTAAAAGTATTTGCCTGAAATATGGCAAAACATCGTCTGGCTAAATAATAGCAACCAATGTACTTACAATGTTTTATGTGTACGAATCAATCAGTTGTTAATTATGAAGACAAGTTATCTTGACCATAGGGTCTGGTAAATTCTACCATGGTCAGCAGGTTTACAGTTTATGAAAATATAAACATCCAATGTTAGAAAATTATAAATAAATTATGTGATATATATAATGAACATGCGACCACTAATGCGTAACAATTTCTGTTGAAAATCATTACATTTTGTTTTGGTGAAATAAAATACCGAATAACATCAAAACCACAATGATTTTAGTTATTTCACAAACAGCTTTTAACATTTTGTGTGCCATTGTAATAGATAATATTGCAGTATTTCTCAATATAAATTAATTACCAAACTTTGTGTGACTAATTCCACAAGTACGTCCAGACATAAGCTCCATTCAGTTGTCTATTGTACGTTACAAATGTCCGTTCATGTTTCCAATGTTTAATTTCCAATGTTTCTTCCCTTTTCCCATGTTTGGTAATATTTGGTGACTGTTTGCATGTCGCAATATTTGTACTTTCAACATGTCTTGTTTTTATGATGTCTGTTGGCTTTGTTCGTATGTCCGTTCATATGTTCCCAGAGTTTAATTCTTCACTTTTCAATGTTTCAGGTAATGTTTTGTAGTTTTTCACAAGTTCACAATGTTTAATCCCAATGTTTCTTCACTTGTCCAATGTTTGTTAATGCTTTGTAGTTGTTCACATGTTTCAAATGTCTACTTTCCTGTAAGTTTCTTTACTGGTTACTGTTTAATACTGGCTGGTCAATGGTCAGTAACGAAAGTACTGAGGATACATACAAGCTGGTTGCTTTTTTGTTTTAAATGTTTTGCATGCGTTTGCATGTTCCAGATGTCTACTGCATATCGGTTTTAGAACCAGCGGAAGCGGCGTACGCCCCCCTCTAAAATTGTCCAATATTCAATTTTTAAACCTCACAATATCTTAAAGACAAATGTCACTATTGTTAAAAAGACTGTGTTGATGTTCTCATGTTTCATGCTTTCCATGAATAACTGTACTTGTAACGGTAATATTAACTGTCATCAAATGGACAAATCATTTTAGGGCCGTCTATGAAACATATTGAACATTATTAGAAGTTTACAATATATAAGAAATTCAACAATTTACGACCTAAAAATCACTTGGTAAGTTTTTGTCCACCAATAAGTAAATTTGCATGGAAAAACCATGCCAATTTGTTTATAATTTACCTTTTTTTCCATTTGCTGTACCAATTTTTTTGTTCAATTTTGGATACTAGTACAGTAGATTCCACTTAATTGAATATCGGATAATTGAATATTTCGCTTAATTGAATAAAGATTGAAAACACCAAACCGTTTGCATTCATTTCCATTGTAAAAACACCCGCCTAATCTGATAGAAAATATGGTGTCCTCCGGTTAATTGAATAGCCAATTATCAGTTGTAGGCGTATAGTCCGCTCGATAATCTCATAATCTCCGAGGATACATATCATATCGCAAGTTTTGACAGTCACGCTTCTATGACCGCCTTTGTTATCATTTCACACCACGCATGAATGCAGCGTCTGTTGAATGTCACGTGACTAATAGGTGTAATTTGCGGGTCAAGTACAGCGCATACACATCTAGAAAGCATTGTAGCCTGTTAGTGATTATTACAAGTGAATTATTTTTCAAATGCACCGTATAATGGATAACAAACATCTATGAACGCTTTTCTGCATATTTATTAGCATTCTAAAGTATGAAACATTTTGTTACGTAACAGGTTGACATTATATCACCAAAATGGATTAAATAAGATCATAACATATCTGATTAACATTGAAATAATTGAAATATGACTGATTCCGCATATATGAATACTCCGGTTATTTGAATATTCGGACGTGACAAATGGGCTATTCAATTAAGCGGAATCTACTGTATATATTTATGAGACGACCCTCAAACACTTCACTGACCACAATAACGGGATTTCTCAATGCAAAAATCATGCATGGGATTAACATTCCTTTGACGGGAAACTAGGACACCCAATGTCTTTAAAACATATGCATTTAGTTGCCATGATGTGTTAGTCAGCCAATTTATTATAATTAATAAACCCATTCTTCAGTATACTATTTAAATTGTTGTTTTGGGCGATATTGCAAAGTTTCGTTATGTATGCCAACATGTCAGAGTGACCAAAAACAGTTTGTTGGCAGCCTTTTTCAGTTTCTCAATATTTCCGTCCCCTCTAACTCAAAATCCTGTATCTGCGCCAGTGTGTCTTGATTGTTAATTGTTTCGTATAATGTTTTGTATGACTTGTGGTGTTAACATGTTGCCAATGTCTTATTCCATCCATGTGCTGTCACTTACGTCAAATGTGTTAAGATTTCCATTTCTTTCGTTTGCCTTGTATTGTTGAAGTATTATTTGGTTTTATCATACCCCAATCAATTTCATATGCTTAGTCCTATTTTACAAACATATTTCGTTTTATTATCCCTTTGAATTGGCTATTTGTCTACAAGTTCTTTGATAATTGCCCAAAGAATTCATTGTCCAGTTATTTATTAAATATTTTTATTGGACAATTAAACTGTTCGATGAAGTCAATTTCACTTTTATTGAACGTAATTGACAAAGCTTTATGACCAATCCATGGTCATTAATAAGTTCAATTGTAGGGCAAAAGTTAAAGTTAAAAGCTGAGACTTTGTTTTAACATAGAAAACAGAAATTACAAAAGGCATTTAGGATAATGAATTTCAGCAAGTTACTGATATAAATGATAGATCTGGGCCCGTGTTCACCAACCTATTCTTAGACTTAAGACTTAAGAATAAAGATTATTCTTAAAAATGTTCTGTTTTAAAAAGTCTGTTAATTTTGAATCTTATATAAAAACTTAGAACTCTAATTATAGCTTTTTTGTTAATGATTTGTTTATGACACAAGCGAAATTGGTACCAATATATTTGCAGACACACAAGTATATTTTCTAGAGTCTAAGTCTATTCTTTATTCTTAATTCTAAGAATGGGTTGGTGAATTCGGGCCCTGGTGCTTGTCCAAAGAATTGTGATTTTTTTTATATATTATATTTTTGTTGTCTTCATAATATGTGGCGTGTCGTGGGAAAACCGGTCTTAATGCATGTGCGTAAAGTGTCGTCCCGGATCAGCCTGTGCAGTCTGCACAGGCTGATCCAGGACGGCACTTTCCGCTTACAGTGGATTTATGTTTAGAAGAGATTTCCCTGAAACTGAAAATACCATAAAAGCAGAAAGTGCCGTCCTGGATTAGCCTGTGCGGACTGCACAGGCTTATCCGGGACGACACTTTACGCACATGCATTAAGACTGGTTTTCCCACGATGCGCCTCATATATCTACTGTAATCGTCAAAGATAACAGTGCATTAGATTGTATTTGGGTCTTGAATTCTAAATACCCAAGTGGAAGATATTTTATTTCTGGATATATCAGTCAGATAACTAAAATAACACAAAATACAATGTGCGAAAAAAAAAAAAAATTGAGGATACATTATTTTTAGAAATAGTCTGCATTAATGTCTGTTTATTAATGTTTGTTTATCCTGTTCGCTAAACCCATTTCAGTCCAATGTAATTAAAGAAACACATTCAAAATGTTATTGAACGTTTTCTGCATGCTTAATGCAATTCGAGATCAGTGCAAACATAGGTTTTGCACCACGACGCACATGCAAGAAGAGTGCATGCTGAATTGTAAATCCAATAGGCATGTCTCCTGTTTTGCAGTTTTATCAACAAATGCTTCGTTACACAAATGACGATGAAAAAAACATAACTGCATTTAAATTGGTGCCAAATTTAAAGTGCATCTTAACAGTTGTTGGGATTCAGAAATTTGAAAGGAACTAGGCAGTTGCAAAACGTTTTTCCTTAATTAAATCTTTGATTGCTTAAATTTTCAAAACTAAGCATTACTGCCCTATGTGTTATTTGTATAAAATCAGTTTGTTTGTTCATCTGTTTGTCAAAATAGTATGTGTCTGTTGTTTGTGTTCTCTGACTGCTTTTCAAGGATAAAATAACAAAATATTTGTTTGCTGTAACATTAAATGTTATTTCATGTACAGTTTTACATGAACATTTAATTGACCAAAACTTTTGTTCGGTTAAGATTTGGCTAACTCTTCATTTGTAAATACAAATTGCTTAATTATGGAATTACAATAGCGCATTATTTTGCAACAAATTCCAGATTTATAAATTTATTATTTGTTTATTTTGAGGTTTGAGTGTGAACTTGTATCTGCTTAGCATTTCTATTATCAGATACAATAGTTTCATGCTAAACCATCGAATTTTTATATTTTGTTTCAAACAATGTAACAGAAACAAATAACCTTCAGCGAACAAATATTTAATGCAGCCTGAGGTGAACTAGCTGTTTGGAGGTTTTGTCTTGGAGCTTTAATGAGTTACTTCTCTGCCTATAAAATTCCCCAAATGTTACCTTCACAGAATTTTATAACCCTCTAACAAAAGTTTGATTATAAATAATGCATGCTACTATCAGCCAGAGACTGTCTCTAAAATAAATCTACAGTTTGCTTGTGAATAAAGACTCTAACGCTAAGGCAAAATGCATTGAAGAGCATGAGAAAGTTGACTTTTTAAGTTGCCACTTTAAAAGCATGTTTGATAACGGAAGTTAGCTTGCTTTTTTATCATTCTTCATTGTGCTGCCAAAAAATTTCATGTAAAAACGCTATTATCGGGATGTGATAATCTTGTTCAATCGCAAAGTTTCTTCAGAACCATTCTTGATATCAGTAAATCAAATAACTGAGGTTGTTTGTTCCGTGTTATTTATCCAGGTGACGAACCTTCCCAGAATGCCAAACATAGCCACATGCCAAATGGTGCTGGTCTACATTCATACTACCCCACCCTCCCACAAATCTCCCACACGCCCCACCCCCATCAGACCCCCACGCCATTAGTGAGGAAAACGTCCCCTATGCAGCCTTCAGAAGACTATCACAATTACAGACAAGATGCTGACCATCAGAATGATGCTAATATGGATGGAATGCATACCCCTATGAAACCGAATTCTTCCAGGAACAGTTATGAGCCTGAACATTTTTCTGGACCTCAAAAATCACCCCACGCACAAAGATACGATACTAACCAGACAATGGCACCTACTCATAACAGTCGGATTAATCATGATGAACCACATTCAGAGTCCTATTTTAATCAAGATCCACATGAAAATGATGCGTACCAAAATCAGCCAGAAAATAACCCTTACCCAAAACCTCAAGTGTCCCAAACCTCTTACCAAAGCCACCCAGGAAAAAGCTCGTACCAAAATCATACAGGAAAAATGTCTTATCGAGATCACAAAGAAAGACCATCTCAGCAAAATCCTCAAGAACTTAACTCTAGCAATACCAATACTGGTAACATTAACAGACCCCCTAGAGATCTAAGAGTTAGTCACGCACCAACTGTTCATTCTGACCCCCATTTAGATCCCCCCCTGCACCACATGGCCAGCTCTCCGCGACGCCAACAGGACTCGGGCCCAGATAGGGGCCAAGACGAGTACCTCCCGCCTCTTAGTGCCTCGCCCCCTCATGCAGACAGTGATAAATCCAGGAGAGGTAAACCTGGTAACAGTGATAACCATGGTAACCATCATAAACATGACGAAGATTCCGGCATTGCAGGATTTTCTCCAGAAACCTACAGGGAAAATGAGCCTCTTGATCGGTAAGTTAGTGATTTGTAACCTTTTTGCTTTTGCCTCAAGTGACCACAACTATTATGAAAGTTCTTAAACTCAGTTCTTAGTCAGTGTTGAGAGCTCAATTTCAGTGTGTTCAAATGATAAAAGGGCATATCGTTATGGTAGATTTTATTTGAAATTCATTGTAACTTAAAGAAAAATGTCAACAACCATAGATGTATCACTTTATTATGCCTATTGTACAACTTTCAAAAACAATGGCAGTTGTCTATAAAAACTGAGAAAAGTGGGAATGTTTATTGTACTTGTAAGCTGAACATGCGAGTCAGGCTTATGTAACCATTGCATGCACAATTCAGGTACAACCCAGAGGAAATGCATGGTTTTTGAAGTACCATGGTCGGTAATTGGCACCATGGTCGTCGACCGTGTTGCCAATTACTGTCCATGGTCGACCATGGTAGACCATAACCAAATACAGTGCATTTTGTTTTCTATGCTAGAATGATGATGATGATGACGATGATGATGATGACACATGCCACAGCTTTGTGCAGCTTTATAATAATTGTTAAGCACTTATGATTATTTTAGTAGTCCATTTAAATTGAAATGTATATCAATATCCGAATTGTTTGTCCGAAACATTGGTACAAATATATTTCAAAACTTAATTCTATGTATATTTAACCTTACTTTGTTTATTTGAAACCATTTCTTTAAAAAATATATGCCAGACCTTATTCACATCTCAAACATTTGATACAGAGAGTGTGTAACATTTGGTAAACAACAAAAAAAAGTATTTAATTTACATACAATTCGTTTTCCCTCCAGGTAAATATTTAAAACTGACCAATCAGAAACAATGCATTAGCTTACTGAGGGCAAACTTCCACTAACACTTATCAACACAAATCCTTGCAAGAAATGTTATTTTGGATTACAATCTGAAACAATAAAGATATTTTGTATTTCAAATAACTGTAACAGTTGACTGTTATTTTTAGCTCGAATATGCAAAGAATGGATGAGCTTTCCTACTACCCCAGGCGTCGGTGTACGCATCCACATCTGAATTTGGTTAAAGTTTTTATTCAAAAGTCTTGTAACTTCAAAACTACATAAGTTATTCACTTGAAACTTGGAATATACCTTTGTCATCAACTCCAGTGTCAGGGGCAACATTACCCATAACTCTGTTTTGTATTTTGACAGAGTTATGCCCCTTTTTCACTTAGATTTTCTGGTTAAAGTTTATATTTAGAAGTTTTGTTACTTCAAAACTTAATAAGTTGTTCACTTGAAACTTGGAACTAACCTTGGTCATCAACTCCAGTATCAAGGGCAACATTCCCCATAACTCTGTTTTGTATTTGACAGAGTTATGCCCCTTTTTCAGATAGATTTTCTGCTTAAAGTTAATATTCAAAAGTTTTGTAACTTCAATACTACAAAAGCTATTCACTTGAAACTTGGAATATACCTTTGTCATCAACTCCAGTATCAGTGTGAACATTCCCCATAACTCTATTTTGTATTTTTTGATAGAGTTATGTCCCTTTTTGACTTAGATTTTCTGTTTAAAGTTTATATTCAAAAATTGTGTAACTTCAAAACTACATAAGTTATTCACTTGAAACTTGGAAATAACCCTTATCATCAACTCTAGTACCAAGGGCAACATTACCCATAACTATGTTTTGTATTTTGACAGAGTTTTGCCCCCTTTTCACTTAGATTTTCTGTTTAAAGTTTTTATTCAAAAAAGTTTAGTAACTTCAAAACTACATAAGTTATTCACTTGAAACTTGGAACTAACCTTTATCATCAACTCTAGTACCAGGGGCGACATTACCCATAACTATGTTTTTTAATTTGGCAGAGTTATGCCCCCTTTTCACTTAGATTTTCTGTTTAAAGTTTATATTCAAAAGTTTGGTAACTTCAAAACTACATAATTTATTCACTTGAAACTTGGAACTAACCTTTGTCATCAACTCTAGTATCAGGGGCAACATTACCCATAACTATGTTTTGTATTTTGAAAGAGTTATGCCCCTTTTTCACTTAGATTTTCTGGTTAAAGTTTATATTCAAAAGTTTTGTAACTTCAAAACTACATAATTTATTCACTTGAAACTTGGAACTAACCTTTGTCATCAACTCTAGTATCAGGGGCAACATTACCCATAATTATGTTTTGTATTTTGAAAGAGTAATGCCCCTTTTTCACTTAGATTTTCTGGTTAAAGTTTATATTCAAAAGTTTTGTTACTTCAAAACTTAATAAGTTGTTCACTTGAAACTTGGAACTAACCTGGGTCATCAACTCCAGTATCAAGGCCAACATTCCCCATAACTCTGTTTTGTATTTGACAGAGTTATGCCCCTTTTTCAGATAGATTTTCTGGTTCAAGTTAATATTCAAAAGTTTTGTAACTTCAATACTACAAAAGCTATTCACTTGAAACTTGGAATATACCTTTGTCATCAACTCCAGTATCAGTGTGAACATTCCCCATAACTCTATTTTGTATTTTGACAGAGTTATGCCCCCTTTTCACTTAGATTTTCTGGTTAAAGTTTATATTCAAAAGTTTTGTTACTTCAAAACTTCATAAGTTATTTACTTGAAACTTGGAACTAACCTTTATCATCAACTCTAGTATCAGGGGCGACATTACCCATAACTATGTTTTGTATTTTGACAGAGTTATGCCCCCTTTTCACTTAGATTTTCTGTTTCAAGTTTATATTTAAAAGTTTGGTAACTTCAAAACTACACAATTTATTCACTTGAAACTTGGAACTAACCTTTGTCATCAACTCTAGTATCAGGGGCAACATTACCCATAACTATGTTTTGTATTTTGAAAGAGTAATGCCCCTTTTTCACTTAGATTTTCTGGTTAAAGTTTATATTCAAAAGTTTTGTTACTTCAAAACTTAATAAGTTGTTCACTTGAAACTTGGAACTAACCTTGGTCATCAACTCCAGTATCAAGGGCAACATTCCCCATAACTCTGTTTTGTATTTGACAGAGTTATGCCCCTTTTTCAGACAGATTTTCTGGTTAAAGTTAATATTCAAGAGTTTTTTAACTTCAATACTACAAAAGCTATTCACTTGAAACTTGGAATATACCTTTGTCATCAACTCCAGTATCGGGGTGAACATTCCCCATAACTCTATTTTGTATTTTGACAGAGTTATGCTCCCTTTTCACTTAGATTTTCTGGTTAAAGTTTATATTCACTTGTTATTTACTTGAAACTTGGAACTAACCTTTGTCATCAATTCTAGTATCAGAGGCAACATTACCCATATTTCTGTTTTGTATTTTGACAGAGTTAGCCCACTGTTTACACAGACTTTGTGGTTAAAGTTTTTGTTCCAAAAATTTATCAGCTATACAAGGCTTCACTTAAAAATATTGTATTTTAACAAATTTATGCCCCTTTCACTATCCAAAATATGTACCAACTGAAATACTTTGAATAGTCGAGCGCGCTGTCCTCTGACAGCTCTTGTTATGTAGTTAATGCACTTGAATCAGTGTCAATGAAAGGCATGATCATGTTTTTTGAGGGATGATAAGGTAGACCAGTCAAATACCATGCTGACCATGGTCGAACATGGTCATGGTAAAGCAGACCATGGTCAAGACCGTGGTATTTGATGGTCGACCATGTTAGTCCATGGTCGACCGTCAAATACCATGTTGACCATGGTCGACCATGGTGTAATTTTCGTCTGGGAAGTACTTTTATATTTTGTTCACTTGCGCAGTAACTTAGTGGTTTGAATCGCAGAATAACCTATTAAGTAAATTAAGTAAATACTTTATAGCTTAGAGTCTGAATTCTTAGTGACCAGTTGATTTCACTTGTGTCAAAAAAAAAAGAAGATATATAGAGGATATTTGTTTGTTTTCGGTGTGATAACGCGAGATATCATCACCGGAAAGGGAGACAATTAAACAGAAAATACCACAAAAGCGGAAAGTGTCGACCTGGATTAGCCTGTGCGGACTGCACAGGCTGATCCAGGACGACACTTAACGCACATGCATTAAGACTGGGTTTCCCAAGACACGCCTCATTAATATTTTTAAACGACGAACTTTGAGTACCAAAATCTAAAAAAACGCGTGTTTGCGCATTTGCGCAAACTACACACCTAACTGAACTCGTATGTGGACAGAGTGACACAATATTATATGATAAATTGCTCTCCTTGAAATGTGGAAAATAATGCAATATTGCAAACGAATGAGGTTAAAAAATAAATAAGGTTTCACATTACTTCTAAGTGAAATGTAGTAATACCAAATTGTAGTTATGAATGTTATCCATACAGTTATCTTTGTCAACAAGTGCAGTAATAATCGTTGTAATAATCCTTGTTTGCAAATATAACTCTCAATATTCATTAGTGAAGCAAACGCAAGCGCTCGTGAAAATATGTAAATTGTCTCCCTTTTCGGTGATGATATCATGCGTTATCACATCGAAAACAAACACATTTTCTTTTTATTTAATGCTTTATTAACCTTTGGTTTACATTTTATTGAAAAATATCATGAAAATCATAACGTCATGACGTCAGAATAATGACATCATTTGGCAGTTTTGAGCCCGGCATCGATGACGGTCCGTTTCATTTACCGTATTAAATCGGGACCCCAAAAAGTAGTCCCTCACTGTGGGTGATATAGGGACATGTCTCACTGATATTTTTCTATATTTCACTACTTAGCATTAAATAAATTATTGTACATCATGAAGATAGTCATTATTTCTATGTAATACCATTGGTATGCTCTTTTAAATTATTGCCCATCATTATTTCTATGTAATACCATAGGCATGCCCTTTTACATTATTGCCTCTCATTATTTCTATGTAATACCATTGGTATGCCCTTTTAAATGATTGCCCGTCAGTATTTCTTTTTAATACCATTTGCCCTTTTGAATTTTTGCCTTTGAAAGATTCATACAAAAAAAAAACAGTTCACATGAAGGGCTGGTAAACGTCTATATAATCCAGTTTGTCCAGGAGCAGGAATAGACAAGTGAAATATGGCCTAAATTTAGTATACATTTATTGTATGGACATTACATAAAATCGTCTGTCAAAAATGGACAAAGATACCAATGTAAAATTCTGCAACCCCTGACATGTAGGGTGTTTAAAAAAAAGAAAGAAAAAATATTAAATTAACCATTAAGACTGAGTATGAGAACTTTCATAATACCTAGGATCTAGGATCTGAGTTTAGTATTTTGTAGCTGTCATGTGTCGTTCTAAAATTTTACTCCTGTGATCTTTTATCTCATCTGAGCAATACAGTCCTCACAGTGTTGTTTGTATTTTGTGATCGACCTTGGTTTGTTGCATATGCTGTGAAGTGAGCATTATTTGATAAAACCTTCGCATCACAGCTCAGTTTTTCAAGTGAACTGGTTCAGAAAAGGTTGATAGATCAATAATAAGTCACCTTAGACTAATAAATCAATATACAAATAACTTCAAATAAATAATAAATAAGCTAAGGCTTGGTGACTGCCATTATAGCTAAGATTTCTTAGTCACTTATTAATGACAGTAAAAACAAACAAATTAATAGATCAATAATTTAATTTCATACCCAGTATTAAGCTAGGTGAGCGATGCTGGGCCACCATTGCTCTCTTGTTTATGTTTCCAAGCGCCATTGGCTGGTATCAATAACGGGCCAAATCAGACCAGTAACCCTAGAGTTATTGCCCCTTTTTCAGGTAAAAATGCAAAATTGCATTTTTCAATGAACATTTTCATGCATTCTTAACCAAACTTCCAAGAAGTATGACAGTTGATCACCTAAAAAAATAATTTACAGAAATTGTAACATTTCAAACAGTTTTTCAAGTCTGTCGCAACAGTATGGTCTTCACCTTTGTCAGTACTCAGGTGAGCCTTTTGGGCCATCATGACCCTCTTTTTAATTTTGTCTTGAATATTCGAACCTTATTGTATTCGCCTATTTTTTAAATAATCCTTCTATGAAGCAGAAAAGCATGAAATGCCACCACTATACTGTCACCATCAGGTGTCCTTCCCCCTACAGTATAATGTATTGCTTATTTTAATTTCGCCAATACCATCAACAACAATACCCAACGATGAATGACTGGCTTCCATTCAAACGCTATTCTTTCCATTAAATTGAAATTATATCTGCAGCACAAAGGATGCGCACATGTTAAGAATTCTTTTCAGGATATCCAAAATATCATTTTCTCAGCTACAGGGGGCATTATTTTATGACAATCGCACATTCTCTGAGTCCTTGCGAGCAATCTTAAATTTTGTATAGCTTGCACTTTTTGCGATAATTTGTTTTCTGAGGGTGACCTTCGGAACTATGGATCCTATCGAAATCTCCTTTTGTTATATAGTTTTCGAGAAAAAACGCATGGTGGTACCTTTGAAATAAATGTGTTCAGTAAGCTGTATTTTATATTGATAATGTATACCAAAGGAACAAACTAGATTGATGTATTGAGCTAGGAATTTGGTAGCCAGAGACATGTTTATAGTGCAAGAATAACTCGATCTTTAAACAAATTCCCAGGAAATATGACATTTTGTTTCATTTTCAAATACTTAAAAAGATGTGGTACTTAGACAGTAGCTATTTTGGCTATGGTATCGGTAACAAAACATTGGTATCTTAATGATATAATTTTAGAGGTAAGTTTAGACAAGCATTTGGATTCCTACATTTCAAAACTTTAAAGGGACTTGTTCACAGATTTTCACATTTTTATGCCCCCCTTCGAAGAAGTGGGGGTATATTGCTTTGCACCTGTCCGTGGGACGGTCGAATGGTCGGTCTGTCCGTAGACCATTTCGTTTCCGCACGATATCTAGAGAACACTTTGACCTACGATCATGAAAGTTGGTATGCTGGTTACTTGGGAGGAAAGGAAGACGCCTATAAATTTTGAGGTCAACAGGTCAAAGGTCAAGGTCACCATTGCTAAAAATAGAAAAACAGTTGCTGCTCAATAACTTGAGAACGCATCGAGATATTTTAATGAATTTTCATACCTAGATACCTTATATTGAGACCTCGCTTGGGATTGCATAGGGGGTGGGTGGGGTCAAGGTCAAGGTCACCATTACTAAAAATAGAAAAATGGTCTCCGCTCAATAACTTGACAACTCGTCGAGATATTTTAATGAAACTTCATACATAGATACCTTTTATTGAGACCTCGCATGGGATTGCATAAGGAGTGGGTGGGGTCAAGGTCAAGGTCATCGTAACTAAAAATAGAAAAAACGTTTCCGCTCTATAACTTAGGAATGTATCAAGATGTTTAAATGAACTTTATACATAGGTACCTTATATCAAGACCTCCTTTGGGATTGCATATGGGATGGGTGGGGTCAAGGTCACCATTACTAAAAATAGAAAAATGGTTTCCGCTCAATAACTTGAGAATGCATCGAGATATTTTAATGAAACTTCATAGATAGATACCTTATATTGAGACCTTGGTTGGGATTGCATATAGGGTGGGTGGGGTCAAGGTCAAGGTCACCATTACTAAAAATAGAAAAAACGTTTCCGCTCAAAACTTGAGAACGCATCGAGATATTTTAATGAATCTTCATACATAGATACCTTATATTGAGACCTCTCTTGGGATTGCATATGGGGTGGGTGGGGTCAAGGTCATCGTTACTAAAAATAGAAAAAACAGTTTCAGCACAATAACTTGAGAACACTTCGAGATATTTTAATGAAACTTCATACATATATACCTTATTTCAAGACCTCGCTTGGGATTGCATATGGGGTGCGTGGGGTCAAGGTCACCATTGCTAAATATAGAAAAACGGTTTTCGCTCAATAACTTGAGAACGCATCAAGATATTTTAATGAAACTTCATACATAGATACCTTATATTGAGACCTCTCTTGGGATTTCATATGGGATGGGTGGGGTCAAGGTCAAGGTCACCATTACTAAAAATAGAAAAATGGTTTCAGCTCAATAACTTGAGAACTCATCAAGATATTTCAATGAAACTTCATACATAGATACTATATATCGAGACCTCGTTTGGGATTGCATAAAAAAATTTTTTCTTAACAATTGCACATATTCACAACTTGACTGCAAGTCGGGGGGCATACATGTTTTACAAACATCTCTTGTTTAAGTATGCCATTAAATGTCTTAACTCGACAGATTTAAGCATCGGAACTAAAAAGCGCAAGTATAGTAACAAGAAAAGTATGCAGAAAAAAATAAAAAAAATAATTGGTCTTGCCGGGTTTCGAACCCGGGACCTCCGGATTAAAACGCCTTAAATCGCCTTACCCACTCGGCCATTCCGACTTCTGTATATCACATTGCATTATTTACTTTTTGTAAGTGTTCCAGGTGTTGTCAACTATTTAAACGAAAACAACAGAAACACTCCAAATTATTCCATCGTTTAGCGTCACAAACGCTGTATAATTTTATCAACTTCAACTGACGCTGACTCATGTACAAAATGGTTTTTACAGTATATTTCTAAGTCTGTAATGTTATTTTGCTCCCTTGTATACACTGTTCTTTTATTTTTCGAATCGGAGACAAAAAGTAGAAAAATTGTTGATTCGTCAATCTGTGAACAGATCCCTTTAAAAATTTGTTTAATTTACATCTATTTTTCTTAGCTTGACTGTATTGCAAGCCGGAGGCTGATTAAAACATATTGAATCTGTTTCCTGGATTATTGAGAGCCAGCTCTGTAAGATCTTTAAAAAATGATCGTTTAAATACGTCTCCAAGTAGTGATCAGATTTTTGATCTCCAGATTCCAAGGCTCACACCATACACAGTTTTTCTTCACTACTTTGGGAATGGTAAGGAACTGGTCAAATTGGGAAAATGAGCATCATTTTCAACAAAATTGGGAATTTTATCACTTTCATCAAAAACTGCCAAAAAGAATTAGAAAACAATCAGTTTCAATAAATAACTCTATAACAACCTTTTCATTGATTCTTTGACTTGTACTTGTGTTTCCAGGAGGTAAAATGAAAGTTAAATATAGGTACATACATACAGTGAATCCTTTTGGGATCCTTTTGGATTTTTTTCCCAGATATTTGTGATTTTTTTAACTTCAAATTGGGAAAATTTGTAGGTAAATTGGATTGGGAATGGTGACGTTTTTGGATATCAAGTTTATATAGAGGAAAAACGCTGCCATATCCATTATACCACTGAACTGCCTCTTTAATCGGATATTATGTTTACAGTATCTGATTTGGTGACAATATTTGACTTCTAAAAAGGGAGTGTTTGCTTGAAATATGATCTTACCCAAAATAGTATAAACTCGGATACGCATGTTGGAAGAAAAATTGATTTCTTAATCAATCCATTTATTCCTTTCATGTATTTTGGCAAATATTTTCATTACCTTTTGTGGTATTGATTTTCTGATTTATTCAAAATGCATTAATTTAAATGGCTTATGTAAATGGTTGAATTGAATCATTGGAGGTCACGAGTGTTTCAAGCCCCTATCGGAAATATCGAAATTATTCATGCATTGAATCGTGAGTGTGAAATAAATATTTCAAATTAAATTCCCTCACATGTGAAATTGGCTTATATCAAATCCTAAATTGCAAATTGTATTTGACCATGCATTTTCAACAGATCCAATATTAGGTGCACTTTAATTTTGTTTCTTAAAGAGGTATAAGCATTAAAGTAAATTTTTTGTATGCAAAACAAACATTTAAACTTTAAAAAGGAGTTAAATATCGTAGAATAAAGATATATATTGGGGGCGTCGTGAGAAAACCGGTCTTAATGCATGTGCGTAAAGTGTCATCCCGGATTAGCCTGTGCAGTCCGCACAGGCTAATTCGGGATGGCACTTTCCGCTTTTATGGTATTTTCTGTTTCAAGGAAGTCTCTTTTAACAATATATCCACTGTAGGACTGCACAGGCTGATCCGGGACGACACTTTACGCACATGCATTAAGCCCGGTTTCCCACGACGCGTCTCATATTGTTTTTGTAATACTACTCATTGCTCGTTGTATGTCATTTATTTGTTTACGTGTTGTTTCTGGGTTATTTGGGGTGGATGCAGTTGGTTATGGGGATGCTCTAAAAATTGCAAAATTTCAGCATGAATAAAATTGATTTCATTTATGAGGCGTGTCGTGGGAAACCCGGGCTTAATGCATGAGCCTAAAGTCTCGTCCTGGATTAGACACTTACCGCTTTTATGTTATTTTCTGTTTTAATCAAGTCTCTTCTTAACATAAATACACCTTAGGCGGAAATCTGGGACAACATTTTACGCACATGCATTAAGCTCGGGTTTCCCACGACATGCCACATACAGAAAATTAAGAATTGATACATTTCTGCAAGTACCGTATTTTCCGGATTATAAGTCGCATCGGAGAATAAGACGCACCCCCTAACTTTAATCATTTCCTGATTTCATCCACGTATAAGACGCATCCAGAATATAAGAAGCACATAAATATTACAAAACCTTCCAAAGTATCCATTCACACATTTTAATCCCATTGTCAAAACAAAGGCTGTCTACACACGCTGAGCATGTGTGTATAATACCTCTATTATGACGTGATTCCCGGGATGCATGCTCGTCTGCATAATAAATATTTTTGAACGAATAAAATGTCGTTATCGGCTTAATATTTTTAATGATGTCACGATGTCAGTCTATTAATGTATTGTAGAATGCAAGTTAACAAAAATTATTCACAAGGCGGTTCGTAAAAGAAACTATAATTATTGGCGCTCACAGTTGTGTGTACTGTGTAGGATGATAATTTGTTTAAACGCTTAATGTGTCAAAAATAATAATTTTGGCAATATAAGTGTGAAAACACCTATTCGCTTCGAACACACGCTACATAACTACTATTTGTATAGTAGGGTGTAACCAATTGATCGGTGTAAAAACAAATCGTTTCATAAAAACAGCAAATCATAACAAAAACAAATATTGCTTTGCTCGTTTATTTCGGCAATTCTGCTTTACAAAAATCTGATTTCATACATGAATAAGACGCACCGGAATATAAGACGCAGGGCAATTACAACTGGAAAAAAGATGCGTCTTATATACCGGAAAATACGGTACTCAAATGTCCTAGATTATTATTTCATTCTAGTAACATAATAGCTATTTACTTCAATAATTATGTCTACAAGTTCAAAGTTTGCGAGGTTTGTACATAAAATTATTAAGATAAATGTATCCAATTGATTAGTTCTAATATTACAGTAATACAGTACGACTCAAGTGAAAAAATCATTTCATGATTTACACAAATTGTTTGATTGAGTCAGACGTGATTCGATTCGGCATAGACCTTTGTACTTGGCAATTTTTTGCCAGTGAATTACGTGTCATGACTTCATTTGCATCAATCATCTAAGCGAACAGACTTAGAGTTACACTGCATAAATTTAATGGCGATATCGCGCAAATAATTTTGTGATTCTTCTAACTCTGCAGCAGCTAGTGAAATCTTTGTTTTGCTTGATGCTGTACTGTATTTATCAGTAATGTTTTTATGGCACAATTGTATGTCCATATATATATCATTGAATAATGTACTTCACGTTGTCCATATAGACGGAAAGATGAAAGGAATGGGAACGATCGTCTCGCGGCTCCGTCCCACGATCAAGATGATGAGGACGCGTTAAATAGGTCGCAGGATAACGAAGACAGGACTGACTGGGAGAGACAACGACAGGAAGAGCTGGAGCGTCAGAAACGCGATGAGGAAGAAAGGAGGCGGAGGGAAGAAGAAGAACGTAGGAGGCATGAAGAGGAACAGGCGAGAATCGAGGAGGAGGCTGATCAGATGAAAACTAAATCAGATGCAGTGAGTAACATTGGTCTTTTTCTTTCTTTCTTTCTTTCTTTCTTTCTTTCTTTCTTTCTTTCTTTCTTTCTTTCTTTCTTTCTTTCTTTCTTTCTTTCTTTCTTTCTGTGTTTTCTTTCTGTGTTTTCTCTTTCTTTCTGTGCTTTCTGGCTTTCTGTCTTTCTCTCGTTGTTTATTTCTGGTTTTGTTTCTTTCTTGTCACTCTTTCCTTCCTCCGTCTTTAATTAATATGTTGATGCTTCAGTCAACATCCTTTGAGCTTATTTCGTCCTGTTGAATGTCAGATAATTATTCAAATGGAAATAACATTTGCTAGATTTGAAAATGATGTTTTAGCAAACCATTGGACGTTGAAGCCTATTTAAATCCACCAGTGCAGTGTTTATAAAATCACACCCCTGATTCATGTTTATAATTGAGGTGTAAAAGCCATCTTGCGGCCCATTAGCGTTATTGAAAATGTAAAGCCAATAAGTGCTTGCACATTGTAAGCTCTGAAGCATTCTGATGTTCGTAGGCCAGGGCGCATGCATATTCACCAACCCTTTCTTAGACTTAAGATGCAAGAATACAGAATGTTCTTGAAACTGCTATGTTTTAAAGAATGCTGTTAATTTGAATGGTTACTTTGTATTCACCAACTCTAATTACACCATCCTTTGTTAAGAATTTTTTTTTAATGACATATATTAAGGCATATCAGTACCCAGCATATCTAGGAACGTTTTGTGAATAATTTCTTAATGACATGAAGCAATATTGGTACCCAGCATATCTGCCTCTGTGAAATGTTAACCATGAATCATGTTTGACCATGGTAAAACATGGTCAAAACATGGTTGGCAATGTTGTTCGCTCTGGCTTTGACTATGGTCTATCATGACTATGATCAGCAATGATTTGACTATGGTCTGACTATGTTAAAAAGCTGTGTTTTCTAGAGCATGAAACATTGTCAGTCTTAAACATTTACCACATTAGTTCAGAAACATTGCATTGTTTAACTAGTGTCTGGTTATAACTTTATATGCAATAATTTTAGATTTGTATGCTGTTTGCCATGGAATTTGTACACTTCAAGCATTGTCCATGATTGACAATGATTCATAGTCACTAGTCTTTGTTTGACCATGATTTGAGGTCAACAGTAATTTTTAGATCATGAATCACTGTCAAACTTTAACATGTCACATATTTGATATAAAACAATGTGTCTGTTTCTTATTCAAAAGTTACTATAATAAATACATATTTCTCAGTGTTAATTTTTTTGTTAATGTATGATGTATTCTCCATGACTGACAATGAGTTATGGTCAGCTCTGTCGAAATGGACTTCATGAGATCAAAAAATTTTCACCTCATTAAGAATGAAGTCTTCTCTATCACTTTTTGTAACATACTTCATGAAGTTTTATGCATGAAGTTATGTGTGATATTCTTCATTAAGTTTTCACACATTATTGAAATTCTAGAAACTTTCATAAAGCTGATGTTTAAGAATAGATCAAGATTTTTTTATGAATATCGCTAACATTTTCAAAGACCTTGATTAAAATGCATTTACTTGATAAATAGAACAAATAACAGTTCTTTTGCAAATATTTTAAATACAAAATATATGTTTTGTTTGAAATTGTAATTATATTAATGATTTCTTGCAAATATTTGTGTTACCCCTGTGAAATGACCATAGTCAAAACATAGTTGAACATTGACCAAATACATTGATTCTGATTGGTCAGATTTTCAAATGTGTACATGGAGGGAAAATGCAATGTTTACTGGTACGTAAATTAATAGAAGTATACTTTGCTGTTTCATAGTGTTACATAGTTTCTAAATCATTGTTTTTGTAACATGAATAAAGTCTGGTAATTATTATTTTAAGAAATGATTGTTCTAAAACATAATAAGGTTAAATGTGTACAATTTAGTTATGAAATACAGATGTACCAGTGTTTCGGACCATTAATTTCGGATATTGTTATATTTCATTGTAAAATACTCAAAAGTTAATACTCAGAACCACAATACGTTTAACAAAGACACACAAATCTGTGACATGTATCATCATCATCATCATCACCATTATACTGACAGAAAATGTATTTATCATACAAGCTTATGTAGCCCAAATTAAGACATTATTACAAATGGTTAACTACTAGAATACTCACAAATTCTGAGTTTTCTTTCCAAATTTTGGGTGCATATGATGTGAAAAAATCATACCCAACATAATACCTATAAATGTTATAAGATATATACAGCTCTGATACAGTAATCATTATACATAACGAAGTACAATTACGAAGGACCATGGTCAGACTAGGGTCAACAGGGCGGTAATAAAACATGGTGATTTAGAAACATGGTTGAACACGGTAATTGACAGGACCATAAAACAAGATTTTTCATGGTCTTGACATTGAAACATGGTTGACCATGGTCCACAGGGCGGCAATAAACCGCGGTGACTTTGAAACATGGTTGACCATGGTAATTGACAGGACCATGAAACAAGATTAATCATGGTCTTGTCTTTGAAACATTCAGACTTGGTTGTCAACAGTGGTCAACAGGGCGGCATTAAACCACGGCATGACACATGGTTAAACATGGTTTAAACATGGTCATTTTGTGGTCAACAATGTTTTAAAAACATAATTGACCATGTTTAAAACATGGTCAACCATGTTTTGACTGTGGTCATTTCACAGTGGTGGGATTGGTTTTGTCTTGAGTCTGTTCTTATTCTTAAGTCTAAGAATGGTTTGGTGTAATACGGGCCCAGGTTTCTTGGTCATGAAAATGAATACACACAAACATATCATATGGACAAAAACATTCCTTATCGGTAAATCGTGAGGACCAGTAAAAAAAAATTGTTTGCACAAAACAAAGTTGGAATAACCAAGGCCTATAAATGTATGGAGAATGGTAATCACAGACATATATAAGACATGCCTTGACTTTATCAGCATGACGTTAAAAGTTAAGCTAAAATATAGTGCAGTTCAAAAGGTTGGAAAGTTTTCATTTGTTAGCAAATAAACTGTGTTCAAACGCATGTTAGCAAACAAACTATGTAACAGTGTCTGTTTACATTGACAGTGAAACTTTTAACTTACCCATTTATTTTTCAACTACTATTTTTCCTCCATCTGTATGTCTTAATAGCATTGAACTAAAGCAATATCACTGCTGTATTAAAAAAAAACTGTAAACGACTGAACTTTAAAACGAAAAAGCACTATGTATTTGTTGTATTACTAAGAAAGACTAAAACAAATACTGCTGAATTTACAATTTGAGGCACAAACAATCAAAAGAAGCAGCTGTATTGCAGAATTAAATTTTAAAAAGCTGAATTTATAAATTCTAGAAAAAAGAACAGACTAAAAAAATGGGTACATGTATTTTGGAAAAAAAAAGCTGAATAAAAATTATTACAAATACTGGAAAAAATAACATAATAAAAAACAAACAAAAACATACATGAATAGATATTTTTAAAGATTCAGGTTGCTGTAGGATGATCTATTGATCTCAATGATGGTGTCAATATTTTCCGGAATTTACGTCGTTTAACGTCTGTTGTTGCAATGTTGACAGCCATTGATTTATTTCCCGTCGGCTATAACTTTTTATTGATCTCTTATCTTTGCAAAGAAGATACCTTTTGATGAAGGATAAAAACTAACAATCTGTTATTTGTATTCATATTAGTAGTATTGACACTATAGAGAAGGCTATAAGTTTTGCAATATATTTGTATTCATATTAGTTGTATTGACACTATAGAGAAGGCTATAAGTCTTGCAATATATTTGTATACATATTAGTTGTATTGACACTATAGAGAAGGCTATAAGTTTTGCAATATATTTGTATACATATTAGTTGTATTGACACTATAGAGAAGGCTATAAGTCTTGCAATATATTTGTATTCATATTAGTTGTATTGACACTATAGAGAAGGCTATAAGTCTTGCAATATATTTGTATTCATATTAGTTGTATTGACACTATAGAGAAGGCTATAAGTCTTGCAATATATTTGTATACATATTAGTTGTATTGACACTATAGAGAAGGCTATAAGTCTTGCAATATATTTGTATTCATATTAGTTGTATTGACACTATAGAGAAGGCTATAAGTCTTGCAATATATTTGTATACATATTAGTTGTATTGACACTATAGAGAAGGCTGTAAGTCTTGCAATATATTTGTATACATATTAGTTGTATTGACACTATAGAGAAGGCTATAAGTCTTGCAATATATTTGTATTCATATTAGTTGTATTGACGCTATAGAGAAGGCTATAAGTCTTGCAATATATTTGTATTCATATTAGTTGTATTGACACTATAGAGAAGGCTATAAGTCTTGCAATATATTTGTATACATATTAGTTGTATTGACACTATAGAGAAGGCTACAAGTCTTGCAATATATTTGTATTCATATTAGTTGTATTGACACTATAGAGAAGGCTATAAGTCTTGCAATATATTTGTATACATATTAGTTGTATTGACACTATAGAGAAGGCTATAAGTTTTGCAATATATTTGTATTCATATTAGTTGTATTGACACTATAGAGAAGGCTATAAGTCTTGCAATATATTTGTATACATATTAGTTGTATTGACACTATAGAGAAGGCTACAAGTCTTGCAATATATTTGTATACATATTAGTTGTATTGACACTATAGAGAAGGCTATAAGTCTTGCAATATATTTGTATTCATATTAGTTGTATTGACACTATAGAGAAGGCTATAAGTCTTGCAATATAAATTTAAGACGAGACAAATATGGAAAAGTGTTCCATTAAAATAATGTTTCTTGATGTCATATGAGAAAGTGTACTTTATTAGTCCCCTACCGCTGTTTCACCGGAGGGGACTATAGGTTTGCCCTCCATCCGTCCGTCACGCCGTCCGTCCGCAAAATACTGTTCCTGCGATAACTCACAAAGTACTGAAGATACTTCGATGAAACTTGGTATACGTATTAACGGCAATGTGAGTATTATGCACGACCTGTTATTTTTCACCAGCGGTCAAAGGTCATGTGACTGTTACTAAAAATAGAAATAAACTAAAACAAACTGGATCCTGCTATAACTCAAAAAGTACTGAAGATATTTAGATGAAACTTGGTATACGTATAAACGGCAATGTGAGGATTATGCGGGACCTTTTATTTTTCACCAGAGGTCTAAGGTTACTAAAAATAGAAATGAACTTAATACTGTAATATCTTGAAAAGTGCATAAGATATGATCATGAAACTTCATGAAACTTGGTACACAGATTGGACTATGGGTTTGCCCTCCATCTGTGTGCGTCTGTCTGTCTGTTCGTCCGTCAGTCTCACTCTGTCTGTCTGTCCCGTCCCCAAAACCTGGATCCTGCGATAACTCAAAAAGTACTGAAGATACTTTGATGAAACTTTGTATACTTAGAAAGAGCAAGGTGAGGATTGTACACGACCCTTTATTTTTCACCAGAGGTCAAAGGTCACATGACTGTTACTTAAAATAGAAATAAACTTGTAAATACTGTAATAATTAGAAAAGAACATAACATATGATCATGAAACTTGGTACACAGAATGGACTATATAATTGCCATCTGTCAGTTTAGTACTGCAATAACTCAAAAAGTAACTAGAATGTCTGGTCAATGTTACTAAAATAGAAAAAACAACAACTTAATACTGCAGTGGCAAATGGGATTTGAATATGAAACTTTGTACATCTACAGATAAAGGGCAATTTGACGGTATTGCACAATGTTTAATTAGTAGGGGTTTCACCGGTAGGGGACTCCTGTATTGCTTGCAATACTATCAAAGCCTTGTTTAATTTAATTCAAACACTTTAATTAATTCTTGATTTCACAAGCAATTATAACTGCTTAATCTGTCATCAATTGTTAAATCAAAAATATTTTTGTTTATTTATGACATGGTGGTTTTAAACTCATATTAAACCTATTTTGTACAGGACATGGCCAAATTTCCTGTAAACTCAGATTAATATTTTATTGTTTATATGCAACATAATGGTTTCCACTTCTTACATTTACTATACTATAGCATATAGAGTTATTTGTCTAGATTTCCTGTAAACTCAAATTAATATATTTTTAATATGATAGAAAAAAAGTATAACCATTTCTGCTTTAGCATTAACTATGTAACTGTTGTATGAAATATAATTATATGTGTATTTGACATAGAGTTTGTAAACCCATTTTTTGTTACAGGAAATGGCCAGATTTCCTTCCCCGCCGCCCTTGCGCCTTTCTTCCCCTGAAAGAGACACAGCGTCCGCAAAAGCGCGACGTAAAAAGCAAAGTATGTACTAACCCAGGGGAGGTAACTATGACACTCTGATTGCCCACTAACTGTGGTCTGAGTTGTGCCCCTTACTTCATAGTTTTTTATGAAGATTTTACTGAAAAAATAATTTTTAATCTCGTTTACACCTAAACAGATTTAATAACAATTATTAATGCATGGTGTAAACTAACATGTATAGGTTTTTTTCTATGCAATTTTTTGTGTTGTATACTAAACAGATTTTCATGATTATAAAAAATAAGCAAATAAAAATGCTTATTTTAGGTATTACAGTATCGTTTACACTGGACACATCTGTTTTAAGATTATGGATGAAAAATTGTGACATTTTGCAATAAATGCAGAATAAACTTTAGAACAATTTAACGATCAAAGTTTAAAAAAAGAAATGTAAAATTGCAACAGATAGTAAACTTTATAATGTAAATTCTCTTTTATAATTTCTCAAACACATATAAGCACTTGGCTTGTGATTTTATTGTTATGACACAAATCTGTCAATAGATATCAATTTTTCAAAGCTCAAAATATTTATTGTTCTATTTCCCATGGCTTATTGTGTCTGGCCCAAGGACGGAAATGTATTCTGTATTTTCGGATTACTTACCTAACCACATTTTTGTTTGCCTAAGGATTCAGAGGTATAAATTTCAGTATATTTATGTTTATTTTTCAAATTTGCTTGCAGAATTCTCAATAGAGGATACTTGTGGTGTAACCTTATGTATACCATGGTGTAATCTTATGTATACCAAGATTTTATCCGTAGATTTGTTATTGTAAAAGCTTAGTGTTCTGTTATATGTTTCCATGTGTATATTGTTTTTCTTCCTGTTAGCAATTTTTATATACACATATATACCTCAATCTCAGAACCCTGTCAGATTTATTGTCGAATAACAAATATATAGTTCAATGTTTTTTGAATGT
The DNA here is from genome assembly GCA_027627225.1 of Congeria kusceri. Lineage (NCBI taxonomy): Eukaryota > Metazoa > Mollusca > Bivalvia > Myida > Dreissenidae > Congeria > Congeria kusceri. The sequence goes on along the minus strand of CM051032.1, from coordinate 32,394,054 downwards.
TTATCTGTAACCTAGAAACGTCATGCCCCCACTATATACCCATACACCATTGTTTCCATTTTTTCACAGATTTTATTGCCGAGTTGAATCTAACCTATGGTAACATAGAATTCTGTTCTTGAGATTTGAAGCTCATTTGTGTCCTAGTTACAGTAAGGTATTGTGTTTTACACGTTAGATTTTACAGTAGGGCGTGGGAAGGAAAAAATATCATTTTCGTATTAACCTCTAGACTGTGTAAACTGCCTAATTTATCATTTATAGCTAACAGACCCGATAGATATTTGCAAATTAAATAGTTTGCCGGAATGAAATCACTGTGCGCAAATATTTAATTATTTATGATAAATGACTCGAGAGTTGAAAAATTACGGACAAGTGGATTATTGAATAATCCATGCAATGAGCAATGAATGTTTATCAAATACGAAGAGCGAAAAAGCTTAGTTCAGAAATCACGAACTCAAGTTTTTTACATTTCTGCTCTTTCAATTTTAATGGCATAACCTTGACAAAAATTTCACAATAATAAAATTTACATGGAGCTCAGATATTCAATAAAATAATTCATTGTACGACTTGTACACTTTTCCTACGTGGCACACACTTCTTATTAATGCAAATGGTTGTTGAAATGGTAAGTAGAGCTGGGTACACCTGTACTAATTTGAAACTCAAGTGAGTTAAAAGGATGAGGTGTATTCTCTGTCCGGGTGTCTTCTTCTTTCTGATTGGTGTGGTCAGAGATTTGAAATGTTATGCTTTGAAAACATTTCTGACACGTGTGTGTAAACACTTGTGTTGTAATGCAACAATGCAATTGGTATGTTATAATTTATCTTTGACATGACAGTGTGTTAACACGTGTGTTGTGAGGCAACAATGCACTGTGCATGTTTTTGTATCTTAGTGATAGAAGTTAGTTTGTTGTTTTTTTTCAGAGATCTTTTGCTTGACTTGTGATTTGTATTGATGTAACGGATTGCTCAAAACATGTGCAGACAATTATTACTAAGAGAATAGTTCCAAAACTTAAATTTAGTCAAAAACGTCTTGCCAGACACTTTAGAATATTAATAACGTATTTCAAATAATACATATTTCCAAATTGTATACTTTGAAAAAAAAACTTAAAGACTTAAAAGAAGCAAAGATTTGTTTTCTTCTGACCTAATTCAGCCTTTAAAAATGTTTAAAATTATTTCATTGTTTTGAGCAGTATAGGCCTTTCCCAAAACTTGGTTACTTCATTTGCATAATCACGAGTGATGTCCCCTGTTCACTTCCGGCGACGTTTATTGATTACAAGGCGGGATAAGCGTATTGATATTTACCGAAAAACATGCAATATATTTGATTTTCAATCTTAAAATTGTGTTGATGTCGAAAAAATAAATTTACAAATATCAACATTTGTATATAATATACATCATGTACTTTATTTATCAAGTTAATTAAATAATTATTTTGATTTTTAACAATATTGTCTACTCTTTGCTGAATGACAAACAAACTGTACACAGTACGTTTAACGGTTATTATGTAACAACACACAAAAATAGCGATTTCATTATCTAAACAACCTGTGCCTTCATCATGTAATAAATTTGCATTATTAAATAAAATTAATAAAAAGGTGATTTTAGTAAAATGATTTTGCTAAGTAACTCTCAGCTAACATTCTTCTGGCGACTAAAATTACGAAAATAAGGTATCATCACAGAAAGTTTGAGCGTAATTCCGATGTTTTTGGCAGCAACTTCTTATTTGAATTCCATACACATTTGTGTTTAACTTTAAAGCTTTTTTCGTTGCAGATATTCTTGTTGTGTGCTAAATATTATACGGTGCTTGAACAGGTTCCGCTTTAATCTTGAAATATCATGCAACAAACAACTTTTTAATTACTGTTAACACAATATTACAATAACTAACGTTGATGTCACTCCTCATTAAATGTTATAACTGATGTTGTATTAAAGAGATTAAGTAATTTGTTTATTATTGTGTCATGTGTTTAAACAACGTTCATGATAATTTCATATAATCAACGAAACAAATAACACGCGACCCAATGGGTCTATATGTCACCAGGAAATAGATATGTCGTGATAATTATGTACATAATAGGGTGAGTATCTATAATAAAACACACATAGATATATACATTTTGAATCAAGTTGACACAATTCAGAGTAATTAACTAAGCCAACAGAAGAGTCTAATGTAGGTTTGAATAAATATTTTATACTTGTTGAGTCTGTTTGATCAAGTATTTAGTTTTCCTTCATGTATATAACTCTAACTGAGATTATTTCTTAATTTCTCTCGGAATCGTGGTAAACAAACAACATTTTATTCTCGCAGCAGCTACGGTAATTCCCGTATGTTTTAGAAAAACAAAACACGATGAGCTCTTAAATGTTCACAACCTTTAAATTGTTCAGAATTGAAAATTAAACGCTGTGCTATATTATTTCACTCTTCAATTTAAACCAATTTATTAATTCGAAAAAGTGTTTTTTTATGCTTTTAATTATGTTCTGTTCTGTTCAATAAGGTGGCGAAATTTCATAGGGTGATAGGCAAAGAACAACAACAGAGACAACAACATTTTAAAATGTGAGATAAACTTTAATTTGAGACGCAAACAATCTGCATGTAGATCTTTATCATCAATGCATTACGCAATTGCACAGATTAGCGGTATTGTTCTAAGGGCAATTTGATAAGATCCCAGTGGTTTGTGGCTTTGGTATGTTTATGATCCCCTCTTCAGTCAGATAACTAAGTATCCACTGAGAGAAAATGTGGTGATATTTATGTATGGAAAACAACCGTTTAAGATGAGACAAGGAGACTAATTCTTTTTTTCCGGATACCTGTCATACGGACATGTGGCCTTAGTAATGAGTTTAAAACGATACTACATTTAGTTCTTATAATTTATTTTTGTATGATATATCCTATGAGTTTTTTATAATATTTAATCAAAAACATATGGTTTTAAAAATTTCCATTACAAGTTTTGAAAGCCGCTTGGTCTTAGATCTAATACTGTATATGGCAAGCTAGGGAAAACGTCGCCGGAAGTCGGGTTTCACATATGGCGGATGTGAATTCGCAATAACGGGAGGTAATTTCCAAGGGAGATCACCTAGTTTTGGGAAAGGCCTATATACAGATGCTTCTAATTGACTTCCTAATTGCAGATCAATGAATCCTTGTAAAAAAGGGAGGTCACCCATTATTATATTTTGTGCTCAACTATGATTGATTTACTGTAAAATCATATTATTTTGCAGTGGTCAAATTTTTGCGTATTTTGAGATCCGAACATAACGTTATCCCGATTAATTATATCCTGTATATTAGCGAACAGATGGTTTCTTACTGTTTGTGTATATAACAAGGGACCTTTAATGAACGAGAAAATGATACCTACATTGTTTAGAAAGTCAGCTGTATGTCCTTTGTGACAGAACGCTAGTTACGAATTGAAAAATTATAAGTAATAAACAATTTTCATTTTTGCAGGATTATTTACAAATGTACATAACAAAGAAAAATGCGCAAATTTCAAACTGCTCAAATGAGCTGTTTTTCACAAATCCACAAAATTAAGACACCATAAAATAAATGATTTTACAGTACTTAATATATAAAATAAATATCTTTTTAAACTGGCTTATATCACAATACTTTTTTTTCAGATCGATCTATTTCGTTCTTCCACTGAGGAAATGTATAGCATACAAACTTTGATTGTCTTAAGAGAAGATAGAAATCTAATATGTTTTCACTTTCAGAAAGGTAAAAATCATAAATGAAATGGAAAAAGTCAAAATTCTTTAGATTATCAATTACATGGAAATGCGCTATGATCTTGTTTTTAGAAGACAAGCCCTTGTTGATCATCTCTCAAGGGAATGGAACTTTCTTCTTTTGTAGAAGCTTCATTTCATCATCAATAAAACGAATGGTTTTCTTCTGAAGATGGGCTCATTTCATTGTATTAGGTGAAAATTAGGTGAAAATTGAATGGTTTTCTTTCGTAGAAGACAATATTTCTACGATCATTATCGGAGGACACATACTGAATCTTTTTTGCAGAAGCAATGATGATCTCAGAAAAAATGGATGAGCTTTAGAGGGGATGATTTCTTCTTTTTGAAAATCTTACGAGGGATTGGACTGGTTTTCTTGTTTTGATCATCTCAAGAGGTATTGGACTGGTTTTCTATTGTAGAGGATGAGCTTCTCAAGGAGTTGGAGGAGGCCCGTGAAGCGCGACGGGTGGCCGAGAGACATCGGGAGGAGCTGGTGAAACACGCAAAGCAGATGCAGACAAAGACTCAGAGCCGACGCAATCACGGTATGACCTAGTTTTTGGTTGTGGTTTCAATTTTAACAAAAATCCAATTTTAAATTCTAGGTTTGACCTAATTTGGTTGTGTTCTAAATTCTTACAGTGATTAAATTGTTTACTCCCCGTATGACCTAGTTTGGTTGTGTTCTCAAATCTAAGAAAAATTAAACTTTTAATCACATTATGACCTGGACTAGTTTGGTTGTGTTCTTAATTGAATGAAATATTACATTTTAAGACGTGGCATGACCTGACCTAGTTTGGTTGTGTTCTCAATTCTACAGGGGAGTGATTCTTCCATCTTTTAGCTGATTTCTTCCTTTTGTATGCAGAACGTCCATTATGCTAAATAATGTATAAATGTGCTGAAGCTCTTTGGAAATAATATGTTTTGGTGAACCCTTTTTTTTGTTTGGTGGGGTGGGTGGGTCGGTGTTGTTACGTATTTGGGTAGTTAACTTTCCCTTAGTGTTACTGAAAACACACTCCTTACTCTTTGAGCAATTAACTTTATAGAATTGTTGTTTTATAAATTTTACCATAAAAACCTTCATTTTAAAGGTTTGTTTTCAAGACTTAGTTTCATGAAACTAGATGCAAAGCTTCATGTTATTGTTGACTTCAAACTAGGAATATTGCAGAACGAATTTTTGTTGAGTACATTAGATTTGAAGGTCAAACAATAGAAACATTTACCTTCAAATAACTTCAGTAAAATTTTGCCTCAGGTTTCAATCTGATATCTTTGTCCTAATTGCAGCACGGGATTTGTGGAAAAAGCGTTACTTCGACGAGAAAAAGAAGACCGGCCCGTTGGAAGAACAGTCAAACAGATTACGTCACGAACTAGACATTATACATAAACGTTTACTAGCCACGTTAGAAGGTCCAAAAGAGAAAGCGACCAAGTTGAACGATTTAAAACCCTCGTCCAAGGTTGGTTCGCCTGGTAGACCGCTGGTGAGTCCAACTTTTCAAACGTCTCGTTCTCGCACCACTTCTCCTGCCGACAACGGCCCCACACTTTCCTGGTTTGAGGCTGACAACGAATTCGAAAACGGGACAAATATGCCTCCGAGTGGGGATTCTTATCGAAGGGCTACATCGCCCGTCAGGGTTTTGTTATCGCCTCAGCATCTTAGGGGGCAAAAAAACTTGGTTTCTATTACCATATCTCCTAGAGAGATGTACCCAGTTGCAGAAAATTTACCAAAAATTCAAGAAAATGTAAATCAGTCTAATAATTTTGTTACAAAACGAGAAATTTTACCAAACAATCAAGAAAATGTTCATCCCTCTAATAATTTTATAACAAAAAGAGAAATGTCACCTCAGAGGGGAAGAATATCCAGTTTTCAGTCTCCGATAGCACAGGGTTTCCCTCATAATGATGTTGTTATCAGTCGGTCTAAATCGCCTAGGGCATTCTCTAAGAAACCTGCCAAAATGTCTTCTCGAGAATTAGAAGAATTTAGCGAAACTTACCGTAAAGTCAAATACGAGAAACAGCAGTACCCAGTGGGGTTGATAGGGAGGGGAAGAAAAGATCCTAAATTCGAGAACGGTCAGTTTGATTCAGATTACGACTCGAGCCAGTCTAGTGCACGAAGTATTCTAATAGCGAATAACACGAGGAGAGTTAACCCTAGAAAGAATGTTCAGTTTGATAATACTGCCTAACTTAACAACACTTAGAGTTTAGCTGTATTGGATTGATAGTAACATTGTTGTGAAATAATTGGTTTTTAGATCTAAAAATGGATTAAAAACAACAACGAAACTGTGTTAATATATATAGGGTTTTTAGTTTGATACAATTGTGAATCTTTGAATTAGATTTGAGAGTGTAGTATCCATCTCATACTAACAGTATTTTGTGATATACCTGTTTAACATCTGATAGTGTGAAATAAAACAAGAGTGTTAGACTCTAGATCTAGTAGAAAGAACTAAAATTGTTGTTAACAATCGAATAAGTATTTATTTAAAAAAAAGTGCAGTGTTTCAACCAATTTTCTGAACTTGCAGTTAAAAATAAACATTGACTTAAAGTTACTTTAGTTATGGTTGAATGTTTAAATATGTTTCCTTTGCATTGATTTATTGTTTATTTTGTTGCATTTTTCAGTCTTTCTATGATAGGCAATTGCAGGCGTATAGAAAAATGGTACTAATACGTGTTTATTGAAGACGTGATTGGCTAGGGAATAGATTGTCACATAAAAATTGGATCCTTTTAAAATTTCTACAATAGGTTATTTTCATTGATAACTGCTGGGTACCATTCCATATGTTGAAATGTTAGTTACCATTACATTGTTCAGAAACAGAAACAGAAAGTTGTTATTCCTTCATTTAACGTGTTTAAGAAGCTCATTTTTGTCTGTTGCATAATTAATTTGATATTAACAAATCCGCGTCTTTTGTTATTTGTAAAGATTTTCGAATTTTGATAGAAATGTACAATTAACAATTTTTGTTTGAAACCTTTTACTGGAAAAAACAGCAACACTATTATGCATGATGAAACAAGCATTTTGTTTGTATACTTTACGTAGAACCGTCAGTTGTAAATATCAGAATCATTTCATTAATAAAAGCATAGGTCCAATTGATTCCAGACAGAAAAAAGGATCTGATTTTGATGAGATCTATGTGTAGATAACAGAGATCATTAACTATCATTGACCCATGCTGTACAAAATTTACCAGCTTTGCAAAAACATGGGTTGTATATGGTGCCCGTTTTCATTTGTGTTTTTGTGTGTGGGTCATATGCGAGGGAATTAGTTAAATTTTTTGTTCTTTGCTGAGACAAACCAGTTGGGTCGTCTATCATGGAATATCGGACCCGGTTAACTTTTGTGTTTTTGTTTGGGGCAGTTAGGAAAGGGTTGCTATTAAATTTTTTTTATGGGAAAAAGAACACAAGTGGCTATAAATTGCTTGTAAGGTATAATTCTGTTCTTGTTTGGGGCGGTAAAGACTTTGTTTGCTTCTAATGGCCTTTAAAGAGCCAGTAGTTAATTAATTGCTTATATCGTACAAATCTGTTCATGTTTGGAAGTATTCAGAAAATTTCTGGTTGATTTTATTTATCAATATTAATATTGTTTAATGTATTAATTTGCATCGTTATTAATATTTTGTTCTTGTTGATGTACCGGTATTTGGTAGAAATACAGACCAGTGACAAACTTCTAAATCTTAGTAAATCTAATGTGACTGAACTACATGTAGGTGAAATATGGAGCGCAAGCTGCCTTTAATTCAAGTGAAATTATCTCCGTTCAAACTCAATATGGAATTGTTTTATAAATTAAAAAATAAATGATAAAATTTAGAAAACAAAAAACAATCAACGATACAACACAGTGAATAATATGCAAAAGTAACATCATAATCCACAAATTCCGAATTCCAGTCAGAAAAGATGTATCTGTTACTACCTGTTAATGGGAGTGCGTTCTCATATTTATACTCGCAGACAACATTTAAATTTGGATACTATCATTTCTGAAAATATCTATCACATATTTGTATGACACTATCAAGATAGCGATGTGAAATCATGGCAGTCTGTTGCAAATGCTGTATAGAATGCTAGGTGCTTGCTTGTGAATACAACATCATGTGTTTTTCCTTGTAAAGGTTGTAACATCAGTACATACATGCTTGAATATCGATTACCTACCCTTTGTTTACCTATTTTCTTTAAAGACTTAAGTTCTCGTAAGTCAGGATTGGCAGAAGTACTGAATTCAGATTGTTAATTGACCTTGTTAAAAAAATATTTGAGGCGTGTCGTTGGAAAACCGGACTTAATGCATGTGCGTAAAGTGTCATCCCGGATTAGCCTGTGCAGTCCACACAGGCTAATCCGGGATGGCACTTTCCACTTTTGTGGTATTTTCTGTTTCATGGAAGTCTCTTCTAGACATAAATACACTGCAGGCGGAAAGTGCCATCCCGGATTAGCCTGTGCGGACTGCACAGGCTAATCCGGGACGACACTTTACGCACATGCATTAAGACCGGTTTTCTCACGACACGCCTCATTTTTTATTTGAAGATATTTAAAGGGACTATGTCGACGAAAAAATGGCTTCATATTGCACTATAAGGAATATTATGTGATAGATATGAGTTTTACTAAGTCATTTGCATTACATAAAAATAAATAATATAATACACAATTAGATATTTGATAAAAAAAAAATGCCAAACATGTTTGGAGAAATTAAAACTTCAAGTGGGCACCAAACTCACAACTTCTATGACATACAAAGACATGACAGTGTACTGGCGCAGTGCCTAAATCCACCACTTGCCTAAATCCGCCACCCCATCCGAATAAGCGTTTTTTACCTGCGATTTCTATTTTGTTGATTTCGATTCGTCAGATACTTTCCCTTAACAACGCTGACGAGTTTTTATCTTGATTTGTGCATAAATGAATATTTAATCCTATTATTTTGTACATAACCCCTAAATGCAAACAAACTGCATGCGGGGAATCTCTTTCATACTGCACATGTGCAATTTTGAGGCCCCGCATGGTGTCCATGATAAAATTAAATTATCGTGTTTTACCATGCACGCATTTGCAGCATAAAAATAACCATTATTCATTGGCATTACATACAATAAAATGCTGAAAAAAAAACTGCTTATTAAGAGCGCAAATGCCTCGCTACTAAAAACCCTTATTATTTGTCCCACGTGCACGCAGGGCCTCAGTTTCAGAGCTACTTTTATAAAAAAAAATAAGTATTTGAAGAAATTGAAACATTGTATAAACAACAGATAACGAGCTGCTTAATATAAAAAATTAAATAAGAACAATAGTCAAATGTGGAATAAGCATGTCACGGGTCGTGATCTACGATTTCACCAAGCAACTATGGATCACCATGTTTTATTTTAAGCACGAGAAAATGAACATTAAATAAACAAAAGTGGGAGTTTTGTCAATAGAAGTCAATAGAAGTTGCTTTGAAAACAGAATTCATCGAAGAATATTATTTTCGAACAATTTGAAGCTTTTAAAGAGGGGTGGTGGATTTAGGAACTCACACGCTCATTTTTTACACTGTTTAGTCCTTCAATCGCCATAAAAAAATTCATTTGCCAAGTATTTGAAATGTAACCAAAACTGCCAGCAAATGCGCATTAAAAACCTAACTTGATTTATTTGAATTTTTATGTCAATCGGTGAACAACTTGTGGCGGAATTAGGCACTGCGCCAATACAGCGCTTTATCCAATTGCGCTATTCTGCTTGGTAATGAATCATGTGTAAACTATGGTTAAACAAAATACTCACAATTCTGACTTCAAATTGTAAACAGAAAAGGGCCAAATATACATGACCCTTATTATAAATTAATTTTTATCTCAGAATGCGTACACTCTTTTCCTGTTATATATACCCTGTTTTAACCGTTATTATATGCCAGTATTAATGTCATAAATTCAGATTTTTTAAAGAAATTGCCCCCTTGAGGCCCTTTTTCGATGACATAGTCCCTTGAAGATATGGCTCGAGAAAATGACCTAAATACAAGAGACGTTATCTTGTAGTTGTCTAAATGCTGTAGAAAACAATTGCACGTCCAAACCTTGCATGCTTTTACCCCTTGTGCATGGGAACTTGTACATGGAATAATTTAGAATTTACAGTGACACCTTTGTGATGTCAATGTTATGCATATGATAAAAATTATCTACTGTATTTGATCATGTTTTAACATTGTTGTTCTTGAAAGAAAATCTTATTTGTAAATTTCTGTGTTGTTGCAGTATTTAAAAATTGTACATTGTTAATATTGTAAAAGTAATTATTACAAAAATGTATTATGTTTAAAAAAAAATTTTTGGCATATTTTTACTTAATTTTATGTACAACAGAGCATTGGATATAAGTATTTGTACAATATGTAACCCACTGATATTTATACTATACAAATGCAAAATGTAAATGCAATTTTATTGACATATCGAGTTTTTAACCCATTTTGTTCATTTTTTTGTTGTAAAAAAAAAAAAACAAGTTTGTATTAGCAAATATTCACATCCCATGCTCACTCAATGTGAAAATTACTGATATATATTGACGTAACTAGTCGTTTTGATGAAGTTTGGTAATTTTGAAGTTCTGAAAACATTATGCTAGACATTAGCTCAATTTCTCAATGTTTTCTACATTTCTTTAGTAATATTGATCTACATTACTGGCATTGACCTTTGGAATAAAAGCTTTTCAAAGTTATTGAACATAAGAAAAAAGTTTTTTGGGTGTAATTGACATAGTACACTTAGGTGCATTTGCGGGAAATAAAAGTTTAACGTTTTGCTAAAATGTTACCAGCTGGTATCAAAAATGCATGGAATTTTTATCAACCGTTTGTATCCATTCTTCAGAATAACTTCAAAGTGCAGGCAACTCGGTTGCAACATGAAATTGAGGATATTAGACGCAGAGTGGATCATGCAAAAATGAAATTAACGAGTGAAATGAAGGTAGGACTTGTGTTGGGTCGCACTGCATAGCGAGGGTTGAGCATGAAACTGTTGTATCTGCTATGGAAATATTAGGCAGGTACAACAGTTTTACGCTCAACCCTCGATAGGTACTTGTAACATTGAAACCGTTCTTTGCAAAAAGTTACGTACATGTTACGTGATTGTGATAATGTTCGGTTGCGCATGTATTACAGAATGTTTGTTGTTTTTTGCCCACTGTTTTGCTTGTTGTTTCAGCATATATGCTTGGCAAATATTTAATATTATGTTGTTGTTGTTGTACTTTCATCATGCAGGTCACCCTCAGTGTATTCACCATGGGGAATTGCATGGTTTTGTTTTGGTACTTCACACTGAAATGGTGTCTCATAGTTTACTGTAAATTGAACTTTTTCATAATTGTAATTTCAAATGTAGGAAACTCTGTGTGAAAGTAACATATCAGTGTATATGGAATCAGACTCTGCATATTATAGTATAATATATAATTACAACAAATTTAGTGAGTATTATGCACTTATCAATATTTTCCCCCAGGGTGGTAGCGGCGGGCTGACCCAGGGGGAATAAGTCTAATTTTATTTGATGGGGTCTAATTTCCCACCCTAGAACCAAGATTTTTTGTCTAAATCTCCACAGTGAGAGATGCTTGGTTTAGCGTTAGATGGCCTGGGGGAGTGCCCAATATTACCGGGATCTAAAATCCGACCAAGGTCTATTTCCCGGCACCCAGAATCATTCGGTGTGTCAAATTCCTGTCTGTTGGGAATCGCTTTCAGTCTGAAGTCCTGTATACGCCCATGACGGAAAATATTGATATGTGCATTAAGTAATAACTATAATTACAAAAATATTGCTTTTATCAAGAACAATTAGACGTCATTTTCTGTCCAACATTTCAGAACAAAACCATTTGATTCTTCACAGTGGTATTTGTAGTCTACTATTGTTTTCTGTACATTGGTTCAATAATGTGATGTCTTGTTGTAATTGTGTTAAAATTTGTTTGGTTGTTTCAGTAAATTAATATCCGAAAATATGAAAAAAATGCATACACAAAACTCCATAAAATCTTATCACAGTATCAGGAACTCATTTTCAATAAAAAAAAAAAATTTATTCTGTATTTGTAATGCTTAATGTTGTTTGTTTATGCCGAAGCTCCATGTATCTGCAAAGTTAGATTTTTAATACCAATTTTGTTTTGCACGACGCTCAATGTATGTGCAAAGTTCATTGTTTAATACTGATTATTTGTGCATATGTTGCTGTATGTTTTGCTGCATCAATGTGATGGTGGTTAATGATCATATAAATGTGTGATTTGTAACAATACAAAAAAAATAAAAAATTATAACAAAATAAGTTATTTAACATTTAAAGATATATCTTATATTTATAAGGTAATTATACGTAATAATTTACACATAATAAGTAATGTTTAAACATATATTTACATTGTTATACGTACATCGATCTGTTGTAATTATGTATTATAATATTCTTATAAATGAAAATTGCATTACTGTTCGTTATACAAATTTCTGTTCAATTTTTTAAAAAACTCGGGCATTGACTTTAAAATATTATTTAATAAATAAAACATCACAATTCACATAATTCAGCCCTCTATGCATGTTACATGTAATTAACTTATGTAATAAAGTATCGAAGAGTAACATTTGGCTAAAATGAAGTTTTATGTGTACAGATATTATTTAACAACCTAAACCGCATGGTGGTTGATTTTAACACAAGTAATTTTACTGTTTTTGGTAGAACAAGCCCTACCTTCACAAGTTTTATGCTAAAAAAGTGTAAGTAGTTTTTTGGTTTGTATGCATTTGGTTTGTCAAAACAAATAGTAAAGTTTTTTGCAATTCATCTAATCCGATTTCAGTTTCTTGCAGTTATTAGTGACTTTCAATAAAAATATTTCTAATAACAAATTGAATAAGTGAATAACATAAGATGAATGATGCAAAGCTTTCGTCAAATAATTCAAAAATATGAAATTATGATTACCATTTGCCTCTAAAATTCTGATGATGTGGACTTCAATGGTTGTTGTTGCTGTATTTTGTGATCCCAAAACATTATTGAAAAAGAAAGAAAAAACAACAACCAGAAAACCAGTAATAATAAGTTTTAAAAGATGATGCATGATTTTTTTATTAATCACACATTAACAATTCATGCCAATAGTGTGTTTCGAAGAAGTCCTACTAAAAATCTGGAAGCTCCTTTGTGCAGATTTGTTTTCTCTAGATAATGCAAGAAAATATAAGAGGCACGTCGTGGGAAAACCGGACTTAATGTATGTGCGTAAAGTGACGTCCCGGATTAGCCTGTGCAGTCCGCACAGGCTAATCCAGGAAGGCACTTTCCGCCCTACAGTGGATTTATGTTTAGAAGAGACTTCCTTGAAACAGAAAATACCATAAAAGCGGAAAGTGCTGTCCTGGATTAGCCTGTGCAGACTGCACAGGCTAATCCGGGACGACACTTTACGCACATGCATTAAGACCGGTTTTCTCACGATGCGCCACATAATCATTATACTAGGGGTGGGGGTGCGGGTGGGGGATAATTTAGTTTGCAGAAATTGTTGCAACAATTTTAAATTTGCACATGTCAAGTTTTGAATGCTTTGCATCATATACCTGTTGAAGCTTTTCAAGTTTGGAATGCTTTTATACTAACAAAGATATGACATTGAAATTATCACTGTTTCCATGGAAATAATATAAATGTTTGTAAATGTAGAAAATCAATATAAAAAACATTTTAGGGTTTATTAAGAGAATATATTAGCAGTATTTTGATTACCAATAAATACTGCAAAACATTAAATAATAAAAATAAAGCAAAAATATCAGTGCATTTCTTCATAATATTAAAATTATTGAGATTCTACAGTTTACCAAAAAAAAATAACACTAACTTAATACAATTTTTATTGTTATGCACTTTGGAGATATCAGGCATTGACTGAACTGGAAAATGAAAGTGTTACCAATGGTAGCAGAAATGTTATCCTTTAAAACAATATCTTCCTGAAATGTTGCCATGGTAACATAAATACCTCTTCTTTGATAAAAATATTTTCAAAATCTCAAATCTTGTCTTCAAGTTTTTTTTCATACACTCGATCAGTATCTATGTTTGTCTGCAATTTCTATGCATTATTTTTGCATCCTAAATTTCAGATCAGCTAAAGACAACTGAAGTTAATTATCTAATTTAATATTTTTCAAGGTGTCAGTTGCACAGCCTTAGTTTAATCATAGAAATAAACTGCTTGTTGGCAATGTCAGTTTGTAGCTAAAGTGACCTATTCACAGATTGGCAAATTGACAATTTTCAAAATTATTGTCACCGATTCCAAATAGAAAACTACATTATTTGTAAAGGAGCAAAATAACACTCTTGATACAGAAATATACTCAAAATAATGTATCATATTTTGTAAATACATCTCAATTAAAAATGGCAAACAATATAAAGCGTTTGTTATGCTTTTTGTCGATATTTTTCAAACTCTTCTATCACTTACATATATGGGTAAGTGTTAAAATTACACACGAAACAAACCTTGTATTAATGCAGCATTTTTTTGTTTTGTTCAACAAGAACATTTTTGAAACTCCATGCTTGTGTAATGATACATAATTAAAGTAAATACCATTAAGCTATTTTGAGTCATTGAGAGCTGTAATTAATAAAATATAGCACCAGAAAAAAGCCTATGAAATATACAGTATACTGCACAGATACTATATGTAATATTATGATATTTATTTGTTACTTACAAATAGATAGAATTTCTATCTCTCTGTAATAAAATTAATCAAGTGTCAACATTTTCTTCATATGCATAGCACCTTGTTGTGTATAATGTAATTGTTTTGGGAATATGGAGCACTTATTTTGGGAATATGGAGCACTTGTGTTGTATAGCACATTAAATGTTAGTAATTAAGGGACTGTTACATTTTAATAAATTCTTTACAACTTTCACAGGAGAAGAAGATGTTTTAATTTCATTTCCATCATTTTGAAGTTTAATTACAATAAATACTGCATTTAGTGCATAAACTACAATAAATGCTGCATTTAGTGCATAAACTACAATAAATGCTGCATTTAGTGCATAAACTACAATAAATACTGCATTTAGTGCATAAACTACAATAAATGCTGCATTTAGTGCATAAATTACAATAAATACTGCATTTAGTGCATAAATTACAATAAATACTGCATTTAGTGCATAAACTACAATAAATGCTGCATTTAGTGCATAAACTACAATAAATGCTGCATTTAGTGCATAAATTACAATAAATACTGCATTTAGTGCATAAACTACAATAAATGCTGCATTTAGTGCATAAACTACAATAAATGCTGCATTTAGTGCATAAATTACAATAAATACTGCATTTAGTGCATAAACTACAATAAATGCTGCATTTAGTGCATAAACTACAATAAATGCTGCATTTAGTGCATAAACTACAATAAATACTGCATTTAGTGCATAAACTACAATAAATGCTGCATTTAGTGCATAAATTACAATAAATACTGCATTTAGTGCATAAATTACAATAAATACTGCATTTAGTGCATAAACTACAATAAATGCTGCATTTAGTGCATAAACTACAATAAATGCTGCATTTAGTGCATAAATTACAATAAATACTGCATTTAGTGCATAAACTACAATAAATGCTGCATTTAGTGCATAAACTACAATAAATGCTGCATTTAGTGCATAAATTACAATAAATACTGCATTTAGTGCATAAACTACAATAAATGCTGCATTTATTGTATAAACTGCTGTTTACAGTTTGTTTTTGTGTTTGCATTTAAGAGAAGGTATAGCTTGGAATTATTAATTTGACACTGACCTTTATGCATGAATATTCTATAAAAGGATTATACAATGTAAACGATATACAAAAAATATTGTTAATTTAGTGCATGTTGCTGAAAATAATGTTGTTATAAGACTAACACCACAGGGCGCACATACTAAGCCGAGCATATGTAAGGAAACATGTACGCTTCTCGTATAAGTGTATTTAATATGCATTTAACGCGTATTAAAAGCTGCGGTATTTGCGCAATTGTTTTTTAGCGTTTAATACACTTGAAAAAGCATTTTTCCTGCATTAACACACTTAAGTGCAGTTTAAGTGTATTTTTCTCCTTGAAAATAAAAAAAATACACTTACATGTAAGTGTATTTTAAGTGTATTTTCTAGTGCATTAATACACACTATGTTGTAAAAAATGCAGAAAAAGTACAGAAAAAATACATTTGGTGTACTAAAAGTGTATTTAATGCGCATATAACACAGACAAAATATGATGCCAATACCGCAGCGTTTAATACACGTTAAATGCGTATTAAATACACTTATCCGAGAATTATATAAGTGCAAATATGAAGTTAAATTATGCTAATATATATCACGAGTGTCGGGTCAGTTTGCCTGAGCTATAATAGTTGATCAATTTTTTTTCACGGAATTGATAGAATGGAATATTGAAACATCTTCTACTCGCAGGCATACAGAAATGGACCTTGATATATGGGTGACTTGCACGATGAATAGTTCTAGAAATAGCGGAAGTCTGTGATATTGTTCTATTTGTTTGAAATATGTTGAAGTTCATTTATAAAAACAAAATCAGATGTAAACATGTAAATCTTTTTCATTTTGGAAATGTTACAGATTATCAAAAATACATTTGTAAGTAATGTTTCATTTTATGTTAATTAAACCATTCAATTAATAATTGTTAACTTTAACTGAAATAAAAAATGTAAGTAGTAAAGGTATTAGTTGACACAGTATAGAAGGAAAGTGCATGACCATTGTGATACCCATTTGAAAACTAAAAATATCTATTTAAATGTAAAAACATGGCTGTTTTGGTTTTGAACAAACATTATGAAAAGAGTTTAGTGTGACCTCTTGTCAAAATACGGTGTTGCAGAAAAATGATCTTTCATCAAAAAGAATTATTTTGATGAAATAACTTTACTAAGAACAGAATTACTCCTGGAATTCAAAAAGATAAGTCGACTGATACCTTTATACACACGGAGTATAAGTAAACACAGTTTTGTGAAATTTTATGAACTAACTTGATGACGCACATTATTTTTTACAGCTCCGAAATCAAGCAGAAACTGAACTCCGAGCGCTTAGAGCCGAGCTAATGCAGAAGAAAATTAATTTAACATTGTCTAGAAATTCTCATTTAACCACTTATGCCCCTCCCGCTGCAGACGTGAACTTTATGACGGCGCGGTCGGCAATCACGCCTCAATCGTAATACTTATAAGAGTGGTTTCGAACACTCCAGTTGTTTGTGTTATGTGACTGTAACTGCAGATTCCACGATGGGCGCAAGATGTAGTTTTAAAATCCTATTGAATTCTATAATTTGTTCTGTTGAAATACTTGAAAATTCAAATGACGCCCTGAAAACGCTCCAGTGGTTGGTGTTGAATTAGTGTAACTGCAGATTCCATTATGGACGCACAACGTGACTTCAAATTCTAGTGAATTCAATAAGTTATTATGAAATTATGATCATGCTTTGGTCTTAGTACTAGAGAAAAGTTTGTTAACACTCCAGTGGTGACTGTGTAGAAAGAGGATATCTGCAGATTCCATCGTGTGACCTAAAATTCTAGTGAATTCAGTCAGTTGATATAAACTATTGGTGAATCCAATGACACCCTGAGTTTCGAATGTTGAATTTACAACATTATTTCATGGAGTCGGTTTGATGCTTTTCATGGATTGGATGTTGAAAAGCTACAGTTCAATGTTGATGGTGCATTGGAAATTAAGTAAAATACGACTGAATAATTATAATAACGTCGTATATATGATTGAGGAGTTGTTCTTAGAAGATGGATAACGTGCGCAACATGTATGACAGTTTTAGTTTTCAATACATAATACATATCTGAGTTTTTTGGAAGGGATTGCCAAGAATTACCAGCGATGCAGTAAAAATGGAACATACTCTTAGACTTTCCTTGAGACTTCATGAAAGATATGGTCACAGAGCCTGGAATAGTTGAAGCAATGAAAGGGATGTTATTCAAAATGTCAACAATGACACGGCATGAGGCAAAAAAGATGAAATCTCAACAATATGAGGTGGCTTTTATTATGAAAATATTGCAGGATATTGAATATAATTATTCCGATGGTTAATTCATTGATGCTTGTGAAAGTTTGGGTCTCATTTGTTATTTCATGGCAAACTGTTGTTGAGATTTTGTACTTTTCGTTTTCTTTGGCACATTTTACACAAGTAAGCTACATGTGCCACATTTAAATATAATTGAATTTTATTGAATTGTTTATTCTACTGAATATGTGTAAAAGCATGATAATTCTTGTACTATATTGTACTAGTTTTGTTTTTAAGTGGTTTTTATTTACATGTTTAATTCAGATTCATCTCTTGTAAACAAATCCAGACAATTTTGTTAGTTGGTCCCTTCAGTATTGTTGTAAATAATTATACAAATATTTAAATACCCCTTTGTTATAATTATTCATTGTTATTCATGTAATGTCCATTTCATGTTCAAAGCTTTATTTTATAATCATTTTACTGTAACCTTCAGTCCAACGACTGGGCTGTGGGTGACGTTGTTATTGTTTGCCAGTTGCCAAATATTGATTTTGTTTATAATGTAGTCATTTTTGAAGAAATTATTTCATGGTGAAATATAATGGATTGTGGTCAGCACTGAAAGTCGTTTTGGTATACCGATTTTTTTTATACATTTAATGAGGCGCGTCGTGGGAAAACTGGTCTTAATGCATGTGCGTAAAGTGTCATCCCGGATTAGCCTGTGCAGTCCGCACAGGCTAATCCAGGACAGCACTTTCCGCCTACAGTGGATTTATGTTTAGAAGAGACTTGCTTGAAACAGAAAATACCATAAAAGCGGAAAGTGTCATCCCGGATTAGCCTGTGCAGACTGCACAGGCTAATCCGGGACGACACTTTACGCACATGCATTAGGCCCGGTTTTCCCATGACGCGCCTCAAAGTAGTTTTGGGAATGGCTCCGGTACCCATGATATCAGGACTTTTCAGGAAAGGAAATCAAGCAAAATCACAAAATAAAACAATTAAAAATAAAACTGTGTACAAATAATACAGTAGGATGTTTAATTGATTATATAAATGCATGCCAAGAATGTTGTGCATTCCAAAAATTACTTTCCATTTTTTCAACGTCACAAAAGCATAGTTTCAAGGTGTTGAAAATCCCCTTATTCTACGTTGAGAGATATAAGGTTGCAGACAAAATATATTTATTTTATGAAAAAAAAGTGCTTGTTTGTAATATATGTGAATAGAATATTATATAAAAAAAAAATGATGGACTTAATTAGGGAGGATTTGCCAAGCAAGATAATTGAGTCTGTCCAATCTCTCAGTGAATGAAACAAAATTTGACCAGTATATAATTGTATTCCACAAATTAGGGAGGATTTGCCAAGCAAGATAATTGAGTCGGTCCAATCTCTCAGTGAATGAAACAAAATTTGACCAGTATATAATTGTATTCCACAAATTAGGGAGGATTTGCCAAGCAAGATAATTGAGTCTGTCCAATCTCTCAGTGAATGAAACAAAATTTGACCAGTTTATAATTCTATTCCACAAATTAAAACTACTTACACGAAAAGTAGTGATAAAAAAGTTTAAATATTTTCAAAGATTGTAATAAATTTATTCAAAAAAAATTAAAATAAACTGAGTATGGTCCAGTTAAATCTACGATTTCGATGCTGTTCCTCTTTGCTGTTTATTTATATAATCCTCGTTATAGAGAGTACACTAGTCAGTCGTGCCAGTTATCAAAATCCGAGAAAAAATCAGAATTTCATTATCGTCACTGGTCTGTACTTTAACCAAAGTTTAAATGAGTCATGTTATTTATTATAACTAAGTAGCTACAGTAGTTTATTATGTTCAATATTAGAATGGTTTGGAATGATTCAAGTGTGTATTATGGTCATATGTATGATGGTTAATTCTGCTTCCATTGTTCCACTGTACATTTTTAAAATGAATTCTTAATTGACAAAATTTGATAATAGGTGGCATGTCGTGGGAAAACTGGACTTAATGCATGTACGTTAAGCGTCGTCCCGGATTAGCCTGTGCAGTCCGCACAGGTTAATCCGGGACGGCACTTTGCGCCTTCAGTGGATTTACGTTTAGAAGAGACCTCCTTGAAACAGAAAATACCATAAAAGCGGAAAGCGCCGTCCCGGATTAGCCTGTGCGGACTGCACAGGCTAATGCAGGACGACACTTTACGCACATGCATTATGACCAGTTTTCTCATGACGTGCCACATAGAAATCAACAGCTATAATTGTCTTTATGGTTGGTAGCCATGGTAAATTAAAATGGTTCAGTGCAGAAATGAACTAGCTGATTACAGAAGTATAAGAAGTTACAATAGTTTTGCACCCTGCCATTACATTATATGTCAGATTTGCATTAGCACTTGACTCATATTTGCACCCACAGAAAATGTGAACATTTTAAAATTGTTCCATTATTTTCTCTCCTGTGCTTAGAAAAAGCTTACTAGTATATTAAAATCATTTTATTCAGATATACCGATTTTCACGTTTGACAAAAAATATGGATATGAGAAAATGTATAGAACAATGTTGTGCTGTATACTGTTTTGAATTTCTGATGTGAAATACTTGCTGTACTAACAAAAACCAACCTAAATACTATGTATTTATTTATTTGACATTGAATTTCAAGTTGTGAGTATGTGGTATACCAGTAGATTACAAATCAATGTGTCTAACAGATCAATTAGAGGTTTCATGTAGTCTGTGCTCATTCATGAACCTGTAATTTTACAGCTGTCATTTTATACCATATTTTGTTAAGTGAGTTCAGGAATTTTGTTAGTATGTGAGCCTTTTTAACCGTCTAATTTTACCAAAACATGTTGATAAATCCTTTAAGTTGTGTATTGACATGATGTCATTTCATGTTGACGACGTCATTTCACCAAAATAACGTCATGCGATTGGTCAGTCAAAGAATAAATAGCCAATGAAAACGCTCAAAATGTTATCTTACAAATGCGTAAGATAGAAATATTTTAAATGGTTGTATTACAATGGAGACAAAGTATAGCATGTTATAAAAAAAATTAATGTATTGTTGATGTTTTACCACAACAAGGATCAAAACTCAAATTACAAGAATGATTAAATCTCTAAAAATCTGACATCTGGAATGTGGAATTTGGTTTTTAAGATGTTAAGTATTTTCCTCTCATTATACACATTATACTTGTATGTATACTTGCTTGCATTTTTAGTAGAAAACCTTTTACATTTTCCTGGTTGGAATTGGTTAACGGTCTTGATAACCGATTTCAACGATATTACAGTTACAGAATACAAAAATATCATTATTAATTCTGTACATAAATGGTCCTCAAATTTGGCACTGTTCTTAGCCACTGGATGGCAAAATTAAAAGTTTGGGTATTCAACATTTTTGGAAAATAATTATTTGTTGATATATTAAAAAGGAAACTGCTCAATAAAATAAAAACCATGATTTCTGAGACTTCTGAGTAAAACAGTATTACTGTGCAAGTCTTCTTAACTATTTGTGTGGTCTTTAAACAATTACAATATTCTGCTTTATTTAAAGTAAATGTTCATTTTGTACTCAACTGAACTGTTGCACTGTGCGCAAAATATTTGCCACTTATTTCATTCTGTGATATTGGTTAGAACAATGAATTTGCAATATATGTGTTGCATTAAAAGTTGCTACTCAAAGTTTTTTCTTAAGAACCCTGTGTTGGACATTTTATCATGCATTGCTTGTATTTTTATAATCATCTGTCTATTAGAATTAAATACATGTTTATGATCCTCATTGTATACTTAAGCAAATTAATAAAGAAATATTTTGACATTCACTGATTGTCATTTAATGTTAACGACATGCATTTTTTACTACATGTACATGGCTACCAAATGTTGAGTAGTAAAGTAGTAAATGTTGTTACATGCTCTTCCATGAAGTTATAGCTTGGATATATTGACCAGACACTCATGAACTCTATTGGCTTGAATTATTTCCTATATATATTTGCTTGGTTTTGTTTTAGGATGTGTTAAACGTTAATACACCAGATATGCCAAATTTGATTGGCTGAGTGAAATGAAAACCACTAAATCATTGGCTTCAAATGAGAGGCTCAGAGCATCACGTTTAGTGGTGTGGAAATTCTATGCCCGACTTGTCCGATGCAGGTAATTTTACTGTCGGACAAATGAATTTTTCTTTCTACTTGCCCATGGACAAGTACACGTTGAGGGTGTTAAAATGATGTTTAAGTTGGAAGTTAATTATCATATTATTATATCCTTACACATTTCAATGACAAATTGTGTTTTATTTATAATTTAATGTAAAAATATATCAGGAAGGCCTGGAATAAAAACTATATTTTTTTTTAGACATGTGACTGTTGTATGCGGACAAGTATATTTTTGCAATGAACTTGTCCATGGGCAAGTTAACAATTTTGATATTTCCACACTGATGTTCCATAATCGCAATTGTCTTCAGGGTTATCCCCTCTTACCCTTCAAATTTTCCACTCGAATTTATATTGATCTCATACGTGGTCCTGAACACAAGGAAAACTGTAAAAATCCTCAGTGTTCAGTGTAGGTTAATTTTTCCGAGCTATAATCTTGTGTTAAAAACTCCATGTTTGTGTGTGTTTATTTGTTATTCAACATCGAACATAGTGTATGATTCATTGATATTGACTTTGTCTCTACATGAATTTTATGATTATTATTAAGTTTAATAAACGCTCTTTGTGGAATTTCATGATTTGACTTCCAATTAGAATAGAAATCTCTATACGAAATGTGTTTTAGACCTAATTAATTCTGTTAAAGCATAAAACTGAAATTCAGAAATAATGTTAGGATTTCACAGAATTTTTTTTTGTTTTAGATCTATTTTGAAGTAATTACGAACTTGTAGGTTGTTGATTAATGTGTCATTTCGGTTTATGTGTAAAACTGAAATTCAGAAATAACGTTAGGATTTCACAGAAAATCTACTTTTTTATGTGCCTGTAACTGGAATTTTTGCTTATTGTTACTGAACTGATTGTTTTATGTAGTCAAGTTATATGCATGTATAAAGTAATTAAGTTGTGTATACATACAAATTATAACAGGTGAATGTAATACTGAATAAAGTAATACACCCAGCCCTATATATGTCCCCTGACCACTGTTGTAGTAATACACCCAGCCCTATATATGTCCCCTTACCACTGTTGTAGTTAAGGAATTTAAAATGAAACTGTATAATACACACATATAATTTGTATGTGATACTGTTTGTTTATTATGAGCAAGGTGAGCGCACAAATTTGCATGCTTTGAACATTCAAGAAATCTAAATGAGCCATGTCGTGGGAAAATTGGGCTTAATGCATGTGAGTAATGTGTCGTCCCGTATCAGCCTGTGCAGTCTGCACAGGCTAATCCAAGACGACTTTTTCTGCTTTTAGGGTATTCTCCGTTACAAGGAAGTCTTCTAAACATAAAACCACTGTAGGCGACAAGTGTTGTCCCGGATTAGCCTGTGCGGACTGTACAGGCTAATCCGGGACGACACTTTATGCACATGCATTAAGCCCGTGTTTCTCATGACACGCTTCAGATTATTTCCATTTCATTTAAGAATTCTAAAACATATGACTCAAACCACATTTGACTATCTCATGATTTATTAATAAACATTAGTTATCTCTTACATGAAGTTGATATGCTTTTTCTTTTGGGCATGCAAACTTGTGGGGCTTTTGTGTGATATATGTCTGTGATACAAACTGCTATGTTATTACCTTTAAGCTAGCAATATCATTGCATATCCTTTGTCATTTATTTACAATATTAAATAAAAACAAATATACTGTATGGCGAGTTTTGTGGTTTTCTACTGAGATGTAGTCTTTTTCGTTCACTGAATAAGGAAGTCGCAGTATGTGGTGGACAGCGTGTATGCCTTTTGATCGGGAGACCGAGAGTGTTCAAGTGACCACCAGAGACACAAATGACTGGTTCTAACCAAAACAATATTAAAGTAAAATAATTTGGAATAAGGAAAAAAAAAGCAGTCCATACATTTCAGTGAGACACAATTAACATTTGTATATTACAAAGACTTTGTATATTGATACTGTAGTAAGAGCTCCAATTCCGACACTGTAATCACTTTTCTTGTATATTTGTTATTAAACCAATTAGTCTAAATTGTGTGTGAAATGTTTTAAAACATTTTTCACCAACACACATAAAGCTGTGAATAAGTCCCTTTAATGATCAATGTCCAACATTCTAACGTACACTATTGTTAGTGATTCAAATAAATTGCCCTGTACCAGAGGGCTCCAGATAAGGTTTTAGCCTAAAGGGTATTTTACCCCCTGCTTTATTGGTTTAAGGGTATTTTACCCCCTGTCCTTCAGCTTTAAAGGGTATTTGAAGAATGTAAAGGGCATTTTCATTTAATTCAATGATCAAATGAGTATTTTATGTGCTTGTTATATAAGAGCACGTTAATATTGGCAAATGGAATAAACTGAATGTAGACGTATATCTGTAAATCTATCAAAACATCATTTACTTAGCAAAGTAGTAGTTGTCATTTTCCCAGATACTTTGTACTTTTTTTTCAGTGCAAATCCTACAAGGAAACCTGATTTCTGGTCCTACTGAGCCAATGATAATTTGTTTTCCACTATTACAGCGTGTGTTTTTTTTTGTCATAAAATTTTTCACTCACATGATTTTTTGTGTTTCTTTTCCAGATCCCCACTTATCACCATTTAAATAGGAGGAGCATCATAAGACTCATTCTGATTAACATTTGATTAACATTTGTCAAGGTATTGCTTACTGGAACTGGCTGATTGAGCTTAAAACGTTCATTTTTCGAACCACATACACAAGGCGAATCTATTTTGAGTAGAAAGATTCGCTTGATTCACTTTTAATCGATTCAAATCGATTACACCATTAGCTGAGCTGGATAATTCGTAAAACCGGTTATGCAGTTAAAGCGATTAAAAATACGTACCCAGATTTGCAATTCGTAACGTTACGCACTTGGCCGATTTCCAATGAGTTTTTCTTTATAGTTCAATGCGTATATACGCGGATATGCGTCTTTATCTGGAGCTCTGCCCTGTACAGTCAATACATTCTACTTTCATTACTGATGTCAGTCTTATCAGAAGCAAAAAAAGACAATGCCTTCTAAAATTTCTCATGTGGCATATTTTCAATTTTCTGAGGAAAATTTTTCAAAATGACGTATCTTTGCAACCTAGGAAAAATTGGCTGCTAAGTTTTGTTTATATGCACAAACATTGACAATGTTTAATATCATAAAGTCAATTCGTTCGTTTTGGAAATACACTTGCAACATACTGCCTGACAAATATACCAACAATGTGGAATTGTAATACCTGCAAAGGTTATTCATGTCACTTAAGAGAACCCACCAATGCAAGAACAACACTATTTTGTCATTAAAAATATTATAAAATAAATATGTATTTCTTCTTAGTTTCTTTGCCTAGATTTTATGTATAAAATATTTAGTATCGTGTATGCGTCAGAGTGGAGCGTACATACTGCTCTTGCTTATGCGCATGAAACACATTTTCTACAGAAAAGCGAAGGGACGATACAAAAGCCTTGAGGATAAGAACACTTGTTCAAGATGTTATCACTTCAAATCAAATATTAAAATCATGCTCAAAACATTCACTTCAAACAGATATGTTTATTTCCTGATTATTACATCATTTTTTTCTGAACAACAAACCATATCTGACACCCATAAAACAACAAAATTACTTTTTTGTCTGAGAAAATTTACATTTCTGGCATTCAAAAACAACAAAATTACTTGTTCTGAGTACTGGTACATTTACAATTCTGATATTCTAGAAACAACAACTTAATCGCTCACAGTTAAAACATATACAATTCTGACAACAATATAATTATATTTTCTGTACAGTCTGAAATCTCGTTATATACACTCTTAATGTTGATCTTTGGTCTATGAACACGTCCGAGTAGGTTGAAATCTTTGTCTGGACACTGAAATGTTGGTCTTTGGTGGGTTCCCAAATGGCCAGTAGATGTCCATCATGAGTGATTGAAGTGCATGCTGCCCTTTTATGACAAAACCTTACAATCCGGATCGTTAGTTGTTATCAAACATCTAGGAAACCATCATTCTCTTTGTCATTGTCTTTGTCACCATCATAAAACTCATTGTTCGCTTCAATGCTGAAAAAAAACGAAAAAGGTTTATACTGGTGCAGTGGATATGATGTCCGCCTTGCAATCGCAGAATAGTGAGTTTGATTCCTACTCAGGGCGCATTTCAGAGATTGCATTCCAATTGAGGAATAGTGAGTCTGGCATTGTATGCGTGATCTTTCCCAAAGACACCAAGTACTGGGCCCGAGGTTATAAAACTCTTGAGTTCAATCTCCCAGCTCAAATCTCAGCTCCTAGCTCAGCCTGAGACTGATCTCAGAAAATCTGAGATTATAAAAATTTAACTCTGAGCTCAAACTCAGGCTGTGCAAGAAATCCTGATATTTGGTTGCTACCTGTCTCAGAGTCGATCTCAACATGTAAAGGTGACAAATAATTATGTAAACAGTGATGATATTTAAGAAATAATTGATGGGTAACTGTTGGTTATTGCGGTAATAACCAACGGTTTGGAGTTCCGATGCATAGGAATAAAACCACAAGGGCGGTAGCCCGAGTGGTTTGATAACAAGCATCGGAACGACAAAACGTTGGTTATTACCGCAACAACCAACTGTTACCCGTTAATTATTTCGATTCTAACACGATCTTATATAAAATTCGTATTTTTAAAGGTTATGAATGAAAACTATATTTATGTATACTCCGCCCATTTTCCGAGAAGAGAATTCACACATGCGTTTCAGTGACGTCAATAAATCAGAATAATTCAAAGTGACGTCAGCTTCGGAACTCCAAAGGTTATGAATGAGAACTATATTTATCTATACTCCGCCCATTTTCCGAGAAGTGCATTCACACGTGCGTTTCTGTGACATCAATAAATCATAACAATTCAAAATGATGTCAGCTTTATTGATAAACATTGAGGGAATGACGTCATACTTACCGATATAATTTAGTGAAAATATCATGCCAAAGAGTGCAAATTAAATACAAATTAACAAAACGTAAACGTTTTTGTGAACTTAAGTATAAAACATGTAGTACAAATGTGGTTTAATTGCGCTACATAATGCAAAAATGATTTGTTTGTCACCATTTGCAATCACGCGTTTAAGCACGTGCATTTTAAGGAACAATTGCTTCGAATTTCCGGAACTATTTTCAAAACATTAAGCTCCGCCCATAATTTGTTGCAGAATAACCCACAGTTATTTTCCTTCTTTATCTATGGACCACTAGCCACGTGCCGCGGTAGAATGAAAGTTTTATAACCTCGGGTCCTGGTTCTACCCAGGAAAAGATACAAAAGTTCTATAACCTCGGGCCCTGGTTCTACCCAGGAAAAGATACAAAAGTTGTATAACCTCAGGCCCTGGTTCTACCCAGGAAAGGATACAAAAGTTGTATAACCTCGGGCCCTGGTTCTACCCAGGAAAGGATACAAAAGTTGTATAACCTCGGGCCCTGGTTCTACCCAGGAAAGAATACAAAAGTCGTATAACCTTGGGCCCTGGTTCTACCCAGGAAAGGATACAAAAGTTCTATAACCTCGGGCCCTGGTTCTACCCAGGAAAGGATACAAAAGTTGTATAACCTTGGGCCCTGGTTCTACCCAGGAAAGGATACAAAAGTTGTATAACCTCGGGCCCTGGTTAAACTCAGGAAAGAATACAAAAGTTGTATAACCTCAGGCCCTGGTTCTACCCAGGAAAGGATACAAAAGTTGTATAACCTCGGGCCCTGGTTCTACCCAGGAAAGGATACAAAAGTGTCACTTTGACTAAGCCCCTGGCTTTCGACACAATGAAAACCCTTCATTAACAGTACATTCTACACTGCCTGCCACTCTATCAGTAAGATGTGTAGATATACCTCAAACCCTACATTAACAGTACATTCTACACTGCCTGCCACTCTATCAGTAAAATGTGTAGATATACCTCAAACCCTACATTAACAGTACATTCTACACTGCCTGCCACTCTATCAATAAGATGTGTAGATATACCTCAAACCATACATTAACAGTACATTCTACACTGCCTGCCACTCTATCAGTAAGATGTGTACATATACCTCAAACCCTATATTAACAGTACATTCTAAATTGCCTGCCACTCTATCAATAAGATGTGAAGATATACCTCAAACCCTTCATTAACGGTACATTCTACACTGCCTTCCACTCTATCAGTAAGATGTGTATATATACCTCAAACCCTTCATTAACAGTACATTCTACACTGCCTGCCACTCTATCAGTAAGATGTGTAGAAATACCTCAAACCCTACATTAACGGTACATTCTACACTGCCTGCCACTCTATCAATAAGATGTGTAGATATACCACAAAACCTACATTAACGGTACATTCTACACTGCCTGCCACTCTATCAGAAAGATGTGTAGATATACCTCAAACCCTACATTAACAGTACATTCTACACTGCCTGCCACTCTATCAGAAAGATGTGTAGATATACCTCAAACCCTACATTAACAGTATATTCTACACTGCCTGCCACTCTATCAGAAAGATGTGTAGATATACCTCAAACCCTACATTAACAGTACATTCTGATTCTACACTGTCTGACACTCTATCAGTAAGATGTGTAGATATACCTCAAACCCTACATTAACAGTACATTCTAAACTGCCTGCCACTCCATCAATAAGATGTGAAGATATACCTCAAACCCTACATTAACGGTACATTCTACACTGCCTGCCACTCTATCAGTAAGATGTGTAGATATACCTCCAACCCTTCATTAACAGTACATTCTACAGCCTGCCACTCTATCAGTAAGATGTGTAGAAATACCTCAAACCCTACATTAACAGTACATTCTACACTGCCTGCCACTCTATCAATAAGATGTGTAGATATACCACAAACCCTACATTAACAGTACATTCTACACTGCCTGCCACTCTATCAGAAAGATGTGTAGATATACATCAAACCCGTCATTAGCAGTACATTCTGATTCTACACTGCCTGCCACTCAATCAGTAAGATGTGTAGATAAACCTCAAACCCTACATTAACAGTACATTCTACGCTGCCTACCACTCTATCAATAAGATGTGTAGATATACCTCAAACCCTACATTAACAGTACATTCTACGCTGCCTGCCACTCTATCCGTAAGCTGTGTAGATATACCTCAAACCCTTCATTAACAGTACATTCTTCAGTGCCTGCCACTCTATCAGTAAGATGTGTAGATATACCTCAAACCCTACATTAACAGTACATTCTACACTGCCTGCCACTCTATCAGTAAGATGTGTAGATATACCTCAAGCCCTACATTAACAGTACATTCTACACTGCCTGCCACTCTTATTAGTAAGATGTGTAGATATACCTAAAACCCTACATTGACAGTACATTCTATACTGCCTGCCACTCTATCAGTAAGATGTGTAGATATACCTCAAACCCTACATTAACAGTACATTCTACACTGCCTGCCACTTTATCAGTAAGATGTGTAGATATACCTCAAACCCTACATTAACAGTACATTCTACGCTGCCTGCCACTCTATCAGTAAGCTGTGTAGATATACCTCAAACCCTTCATTAACAGTACATTCTTCAGTGCCTGCCACTCTATCATTAAGATGTGTAGATATACCTCAAACCCTACATTAACAGTACATTCTACACTGCCTGCCACTCTAAGAGTAAGATGTGTAGATATACCTCAAGCCCTACATTGACAGTACATTCTACACTGCCTGCCACTCTATCAGTAAGATGTGTAGATATACCTTAAACCCTACATTAACAGTACATTCTACACTGCCTGCCACTCTATCAATAAGATGTGTAGATATACCTCAAACCATACATTAACAGTACATTCTACACTGCCTGCCACTCGATCAGTAAGATGTGTAGATATACCTCAAACCCTACATTAACAGTACATTCTAAACTGCCTGCCACTCTATCAATAAGATGTGAAGATATACCTCAAACCCTTCATTAACAGTACATTCTACACTGCCTGCCACTCTATCAGTAAGATGTGTAGATATACCTCAAACCCTACATTAACAGTACATTCTA
Source organism: Congeria kusceri (assembly GCA_027627225.1). Classification (NCBI taxonomy): domain Eukaryota; kingdom Metazoa; phylum Mollusca; class Bivalvia; order Myida; family Dreissenidae; genus Congeria; species Congeria kusceri. Next base: position 32,363,671 of record CM051032.1, on the reverse strand, counting down.
CACTGCCTGCCACTCTATCAATAAGATGTGTAGATATACCTCAAACCATACATTAACAGTACATTCTACACTGCCTGCCACTCTATCAGTAAGATGTGTAGATATACCTCAAACCCTACATTAACAGTACATTCTAAACTGCCTGCCACTCTATCAATAAGATGTGAAGATATACCTCAAACCCTTCATTAACGGTACATTCTACACTGCCTGCCACTCTATCAGTAAGATGTGTAGATATACCTCAAACCCTTCATTAACAGTACATTCTACACTGCCTGCCACTCTATCAGTAAGATGTGTAGAAATACCTCAAACCCTACATTAACAGTACATTCTACACTGCCTGCCACTCTATCAATAAGATATGTAGATATACCACAAACCCTACATTAACAGTACATTCTACACTGCCTGCCACTCTATCAGAAAGATGTGTAGATATACCACAAACCCTTCATTAACAGTACATTCTGATTCTACACTGCCTGCCACTCTATCAGTAAGATGTGTAGAAATACCTGAAACCCTACATTAACAGTACATTCTAAACTGCCTGCCACTCTATCAATAAGATGTGAAGATATACCTCAAACCCTTCAGTAACGGTACATTCTACACTGCCTGCCACTCTATCAGTAAGATGTGTAGATACACCTCAAACCCTTCATTAACAGTACATTCTACAGCCTGCCACTCTATCAGTAAGATGTGTAGAAATACCTCAAACCCGACATTAACAGTACATTCTACACTGCCTGCCACTCTATCAATAAGATGTGAAGATATACCTCAAACCCTTCATTAACAGTACATTCTACACTGCCTGCCACTCTATCAGTAAGATGTGTAGATATACCTCAAACCCTACATTAACAGTACATTCTACACTGCCTGCCACTCTATCAATAAGATGTGTAGATATACCTCAAACCATACATTAACAGTACATTCTACACTGCCTGCCACTCTATCAGTAAGATGTGTAGATATACCTCAAACCCTACATTAACAGTACATTCTAAACTGCCTGCCACTCTATCAATAAGATGTGAAGATATACCTCAAACCCTTCATTAACGGTACATTCTACACTGCCTGCCACTCTATCAGTAAGATGTGTAGATATACCTCAAACCCTTCATTAACAGTACATTCTACACTGCCTGCCACTCTATCAGTAAGATGTGTAGAAATACCTCAAACCCTACATTAACAGTGCATTCTACACTGCCTGCCACTCTATCAATAAGATGTGTAGATATACCACAAACCCTACATTAACAGTACATTCTACACTGCCTGCCACTCTATCAGAAAGATGTGTAGATATACCACAAACCCTTCATTAACAGTACATTCTGATTCTACACTGCCTGCCACTCTATCAGTAAGATGTGTAGAAATACCTGAAACCCTACATTAACAGTACATTCTAAACTGCCTGCCACTCTATCAATAAGATGTGAAGATATACCTCAAACCCTTCAGTAACGGTACATTCTACACTGCCTGCCACTCTATCAGTAAGATGTGTAGATATACCTCAAACCCTTCATTAACAGTACATTCTACAGCCTGCCACTCTATCAGTAAGATGTGTAGAAATACCTCAAACCCTACATTAACAGTACATTCTACACTGCCTGCCACTCTATCAGTAAGATGTGTAGATATACCTCAAGCCCTACATTAACAGTACATTCTACACTGCCTGCCACTCTTATTAGTAAGATGTGTAGATATACCTAAAACCCTACATTGACAGTACATTCTATACTGCCTGCCACTCTATCAGTAAGATGTGTAGATATACCTCAAACCCTACATTAACAGTACATTCTACACTGCCTGCCACTTTATCAGTAAGATGTGTAGATATACCTCAAACCCTACATTAACAGTACATTCTACGCTGCCTGCCACTCTATCAGTAAGCTGTGTAGATATACCTCAAACCCTTCATTAACAGTACATTCTTCAGTGCCTGCCACTCTATCATTAAGATGTGTAGATATACCTCAAACCCTACATTAACAGTACATTCTACACTGCCTGCCACTCTAAGAGTAAGATGTGTAGATATACCTCAAGCCCTACATTGACAGTACATTCTACACTGCCTGCCACTCTATCAGTAAGATGTGTAGATATACCTTAAACCCTACATTAACAGTACATTCTACACTGCCTGCCACTCTATCAATAAGATGTGTAGATATACCTCAAACCATACATTAACAGTACATTCTACACTGCCTGCCACTCGATCAGTAAGATGTGTAGATATACCTCAAACCCTACATTAACAGTACATTCTAAACTGCCTGCCACTCTATCAATAAGATGTGAAGATATACCTCAAACCCTTCATTAACAGTACATTCTACACTGCCTGCCACTCTATCAGTAAGATGTGTAGATATACCTCAAACCATACATTAACAGTACATTCTACACTGCCTGCCACTCTATCAATAAGATGTGTAGATATACCTCAAACCATACAGTAACAGTACATTCTACACTGCCTGCCACTCTATCAGTAAGATGTGTAGATATACCTCAAACCCTACATTAACAGTACATTCTAAACTGCCTGCCACTCTATCAATAAGATGTGAAGATATACCTCAAACCCTTCATTAACGGTACATTCTACACTGCCTGCCACTCTATCAGTAAGATGTGTAGATATACCTCAAACCCTTCATTAACAGTACATTCTACACTGCCTGCCACTCTATCAGTAAGATGTGTAGAAATACCTCAAACCCTACATTAACAGTACATTCTACACTGCCTGCCACTCTATCAATAAGATATGTAGATATACCACAAACCCTACATTAACAGTACATTCTACACTGCCTGCCACTCTATCAGAAAGATGTGTAGATATACCACAAACCCTTCATTAACAGTACATTCTGATTCTACACTGCCTGCCACTCTATCAGTAAGATGTGTAGAAATACCTGAAACCCTACATTAACAGTACATTCTAAACTGCCTGCCACTCTATCAATAAGATGTGAAGATATACCTCAAACCCTTCAGTAACGGTACATTCTACACTGCCTGCCACTCTATCAGTAAGATGTGTAGATACACCTCAAACCCTTCATTAACAGTACATTCTACAGCCTGCCACTCTATCAGTAAGATGTGTAGAAATACCTCAAACCCGACATTAACAGTACATTCTACACTGCCTGCCACTCTATCAATAAGATGTGAAGATATACCTCAAACCCTTCATTAACAGTACATTCTACACTGCCTGCCACTCTATCAGTAAGATGTGTAGATATACCTCAAACCCTACATTAACAGTACATTCTACACTGCCTGCCACTCTATCAATAAGATGTGTAGATATACCTCAAACCATACATTAACAGTACATTCTACACTGCCTGCCACTCTATCAGTAAGATGTGTAGATATACCTCAAACCCTACATTAACAGTACATTCTAAACTGCCTGCCACTCTATCAATAAGATGTGAAGATATACCTCAAACCCTTCATTAACGGTACATTCTACACTGCCTGCCACTCTATCAGTAAGATGTGTAGATATACCTCAAACCCTTCATTAACAGTACATTCTACACTGCCTGCCACTCTATCAGTAAGATGTGTAGAAATACCTCAAACCCTACATTAACAGTGCATTCTACACTGCCTGCCACTCTATCAATAAGATGTGTAGATATACCACAAACCCTACATTAACAGTACATTCTACACTGCCTGCCACTCTATCAGAAAGATGTGTAGATATACCACAAACCCTTCATTAACAGTACATTCTGATTCTACACTGCCTGCCACTCTATCAGTAAGATGTGTAGAAATACCTGAAACCCTACATTAACAGTACATTCTAACTGCCTGCCACTCTATCAATAAGATGTGAAGATATACCTCAAACCCTTCAGTAACGGTACATTCTACACTGCCTGCACTCTATCAGTAAGATGTGTAGATATACCTCAAACCCTTCATTAACAGTACATTCTACACTGCCTGCCACTCTATCAGTAAGATGTGTAGAAATACCTCAAACCCTACATTAACAGTACATTCTACACTGCCTGCCACTCTATCAATAAGATGTGTAGATATACCACAAACCCTACATTAACAGTACATTCTACACTGCCTGCCACTCTATCAGAAAGATGTGTAGATATACCTCAAACCCGTCATTAGCAGTACATTCTGATTCTACACTGCCTGCCACTCTATCAGTAAGATGTGTAGATAAACCTGAAACCCTACATTAACAGTACATTCTACGCTGCCTGCCACTCTATCAATAAGATGTGTAGATATACCTCAAACCCGACATTAACAGTACATTCTACGCTGCCTGCCACTCTATCCGTAAGCTGTGTAGATATACCTCAAACCCTTCATTAACAGTACATTCTTCAGTGCCTGCCACTCTATCAGTAAGATGTGTAGATATACCTCAAACCCTACATTAACAGTACATTCTACACTGCCTGCCACTCTATCAGTAAGATGTGTAGATATACCTCAAATATTACATTGACAGTACATTCTACACTGCCTGCCACTCTATCAGTAAGATGTGTAGATATACCTCAAACCCTACATTAACAGTACATTCTACACTGCCTGCCACTCTATCAGTAAGATGTGTAGATATACCTCAAGCCCTACATTAACAGTACATTCTACACTGCCTGCCACTCTATTAGTAAGATGTGTAGATATACCTAAAACCCTACATTGACAGTACATTCTACACTGCCTGCCACTCTATCAGTAAGATGTGTAGATATACCTCAAACCCTACATTAACAGTACATTCTACACTGCCTGCCACTCTATCAGTAAGATGTGTAGATATACCTCAAACCCTACATTAACAGTACATTCTACACTGCCTGCCACTCTATCAGTAAGATGTGTAGGTATACCTCAAATCTTACATTAACAGTACATTCTACACTGCCTGCCACTCTATCAGTAAGATGTGTAGATATACCACAAACCCTACATTAACAGTACATTCTACACTGCCTGCCACTCTATCAGTAAGATGTGTAGGTATACCTCAAACCCTACATTGACAGTACATTCTACACTGCCTGCCACTCTATCAGTAAGATGTGTAGATATACCTCAAACCCTACATTAACAGTACATTCTACACTGCCTGCCACTCTATCAGTAAGATGTGTAGGTATACCTCAAATCTTACATTAACAGTACATTCTACACTGCCTGCCACTCTATCAGTAAGATGTGTAGATATACCACAAACCCTACATTAACAGTACATTCTACACTGCCTGCCACTCTATCAGTAAGATGTGTAGGTATACCTCAAACCCTACATTGACAGTACATTCTACACTGCCTGCCACTCTATCAGTAAGATGTGTAGATATACCTCAAACCCTACATTAACAGTACATTCTACACTGCCTGCCACTCTATCAGTAAGATGTGTAGATATACCTAAAACCCTACATTGACAGTACATTCTACACTGCCTGCCACTCTATCAGTAAGATGTGTAGATATACCTCAAACCCTACATTAACAGTACATTCTACACTGCCTGCCACTCTATCAGTAAGATGTGTAGATATACCTCAAACCCTACATTAACAGTACATTCTACACTGCCTGCCACTCTATCAGTAAGATGTGTAGGTATACCTCAAATCTTACATTAACAGTACATTCTACACTGCCTGCCACTCTATCAGTAAGATGTGTAGATATACCTCAAACCCTTCATTAACGGTACATTCTACACTGCCTGCCACTCTATCAGTAAGATGTGTAGATATACCTCAAACCCTTCATTAACAGTACATTCTACACTGCCTGCCACTCTATCAGTAAGATGTGTAGGTATACCTCAAATCTTACATTAACAGTACATTCTACACTGCCTGCCACTCTATCAGTAAGATGTGTAGATATACCACAAACCCTACATTAACAGTACATTCTACACTGCCTGCCACTCTATCAGTAAGATGTGTAGATATACCTCAAACCCTACATTAACAGTACATTCTACACTGCCTGCCACTCTATCAGTAAGATGTGTAGATATACCTCAAACCCTACATTAACAGTACATTCTACACTGCCTGCCACTCTATCAGTAAGATGTGTAGGTATACCTCAAACCCTACATTAACAGTACATTCTACACTGCCTGCCACTCTATCAGTAAGATGTGTAGATATACCTCAAGCCCTACATTAACAGTACATTCTACACTGCCTGCCACTCTATCAGTAAGATGTGTAGATATACCTCAAACCCTACATTAACAGTACATTCTACACTGCCTGCCACTCTATCAGTAAGCTGTGTAGATATACCTCAAACCCTTCATTAACAGTACATTCTACACTGCCTGCCACTCTATCAGTAAGATGTGTAGATATACCTCAAACCCTTCATTAACAGTACATTCTACACTGCCTGCCACTCTATCAGTAAGATGTGTAGATATACCACAAACCCTACATTAACGGTACATTCTACACTGCCTGCCACTCTATCAGTAAGATGTGTAGATATACCTCAAACCCTACATTAACGGTACATTCTACACTGCCTGCCACTCTATCAGTAAGATGTGTAGATATACCTCAAGCCCTACATTAACGGTACATTCTACACTGCCTGCCACTCTATCAGTAAGATGTGTAGATATACCTCAAATCTTACATTAACAGTACATTCTACACTGCCTGCCACTCTATCAGTAAGATGTGTAGATATACCTCAAGCCCTACATTAACAGTACATTCTACACTGCCTGCCACTCTATCAGTAAGATGTGTAGATATACCTCAAACCCTACATTAACAGTACATTCTACACTGCCTGCCACTCTATCAGTAAGATGTGTAGATATACCTCAAGCCCTACATTAACAGTACATTCTACACTGCCTGCCACTCTATCAGTAAGATGTGTAGATATACCTCAAACCCTACATTAACAGTACATTCTACACTGCCTGCCACTCTATCAGTAAGATGTGTAGATATACCTCAAACCCTTCATTAACAGTACATTCTACACTGCCTGCCACTCTATCAGTAAGATGTGTAGATATACCTCAAACCCTACATTAACAGTACATTCTACACTGCCTGCCACTCTATCAGTAAGATGTGTAGATATACCTCAAACCCTACATTAACAGTACATTCTACACTGCCTGCCACTCTATCAGTAAGATGTGTAGATATACCTCAAACCCTACATTAACAGTACATTCTACACTGCCTGCCACTCTATCAGTAAGATGTGTAGATATACCTCAAACCCTACATTAACGGTACATTCTACACTGCCTGCCACTCTATCAGTAAGATGTGTAGATATACCTCAAGCCCTACATTAACGGTACATTCTACACTGCCTGCCACTCTATCAGTAAGATGTGTAGATATACCTCAAACCCTACATTAACAGTACATTCTACACTGCCTGCCACTCTATCAGTAAGATGTGTAGATATACCTCAAACCCTACATTAACAGTACATTCTACACTGCCTGCCACTCTATCAGTAAGATGTGTAGATATACCTCAAACCATACATTAACAGTACATTCTACACTGCCTGCCACTCTATCAGTAAGATGTGTAGATATACCTCAAACCATACATTAACAGTACATTCTACACTGCCTGCCACTCTATCAGTAAGATGTGTAGATATACCTCAAACCATACATTAACAGTACATTCTACACTGCCTGCCACTCTATCAATAAGATGTGTAGATATACCTCAAGCCCTACATTAACGGTACATTCTACACTGCCTGCCACTCTATCAGTAAGATGTGTAGATATACCTCAAACCCTTCATTAACAGTACATTCTACACTGCCTGCCACTCTATCAGTAAGATGTGTAGATATACCTCAAGCCCTACATTAACAGTACATTCTACACTGCCTGCCACTCTATCAGTAAGATGTGTAGATATACCACAAACCCTTCATTAACAGTACATTCTACACTGCCTGCCACTCTATCAGTAAGATGTGTAGATATACCTCAAACCCTACATTAACAGTACATTCTACACTGCCTGCCACTCTATCAGTAAGATGTGTAGATATACCACAAACCCTTCATTAACAGTACATTCTACACTGCCTGCCACTCTATCAGTAAGATGTGTAGATATACCTCAAACCCTACATTAACGGTACATTCTACACTGCCTGCCACTCTATCAGTAAGATGTGTAGATATACCTCAAACCCTACATTAACAGTACATTCTACACTGCCTGCCACTCTATCAGTAAGATGTGTAGATATACCTCAAACCCTACATTAACAGTACATTCTACACTGCCTGCCACTCTATCAGTAAGATGTGTAGATATACCTCAAACCCTACATTAACAGTACATTCTACACTGCCTGCCACTCTATCAGTAAGATGTGTAGATATACCTCAAACCCTACATTAACGGTACATTCTACACTGCCTGCCACTCTATCAGTAAGATGTGTAGATATACCTCAAACCCTACATTAACAGTACATTCTACACTGCCTGCCACTCTATCAGTAAGATGTGTAGATATACCACAAACCCTTCATTAACAGTACATTCTACACTGCCTGCCACTCTATCAGTAAGATGTGTAGATATACCTCAAACCCTACATTAACAGTACATTCTACACTGCCTGCCACTCTATCAGTAAGATGTGTAGATATACCTCAAACCCTACATTAACAGTACATTCTACACTGCCTGCCACTCTATCAGTAAGATGTGTAGATATACCTCAAACCCTACATTAACGGTACATTCTACACTGCCTGCCACTCTATCAGTAAGATGTGTAGATATACCTCAAACCCTACATTAACAGTACATTCTACACTGCCTGCCACTCTATCAGTAAGATGTGTAGATATACCTCAAACCCTACATTAACAGTACATTCTTCAGTGCCTGCCACTCTATCAGTAAGATGTGTAGATATACCTCAAACCCTACATTAACAGTACATTCTACACTGCCTGCCACTCTATCAGTAAGATGTGTAGATATACCTCAAACCCTACATTAACGGTACATTCTACACTGCCTGCCACTCTATCAGTAAGATGTGTAGATATACCTCAAACCCTACATTAACGGTACATGCTACACTGCCTGCCACTCTATCAGTAAGATGTGTAGATATACCTCAAACCCTTCATTAACAGTACATTCTACGCTGCCTGCCACTCTATCAGTAAGATGTGTAGATATACCTCAAACCCTACATTAACAGTACATTCTACACTGCCTGCCACTCTATCAGTAAGATGTGTAGATATACCTCAAACCCTTCATTAACAGTACATTCTACGCTGCCTGCCACTCTATCAGTAAGATGTGTAGATATACCTCAAACCCTTCATTAACAGTACATTCTACACTGCCTGCCACTCTATCAGTAAGATGTGTAGATATACCTCAAACCCTACATTAACAGTACATTCTACACTGCCTGCCACTCTATCAGTAAGATGTGTAGATATACCTCAAATCTTACATTAACAGTACATTCTACACTGCCTGCCACTCTATCAGTAAGATGTGTAGATATACCTCAAACCCTTCATTAACAGTACATTCTACACTGCCTGCCACTCTATCAGTAAGATGTGTAGATATACCTCAAACCCTACATTAACAGTACATTCTACACTGCCTGCCACTCTATCAGTAAGATGTGTAGATATACCTCAAACCCTACATTAACAGTACATTCTACACTGCCTGCCACTCTATCAGTAAGATGTGTAGATATACCTCAAACCCTTCATTAACAGTACATTCTACACTGCCTGCCACTCTATCAGTAAGATGTGTAGATATACCTCAAACCCTTCATTAACAGTACATTCTACACTGCCTGCCACTCTATCAGTAAGATGTGTAGATATACCTCAAACCCTACATTGACAGTACATTCTACACTGCCTGCCACTCTATCAGTAAGATGTGTAGGTATACCTCAAACCCTACATTAACAGTACATTCTACACTGCCTGCCACTCTATCAGTAAGATGTGTAGATATACCTCAAACCCTACATTAACAGTACATTCTACACTGCCTGCCACTCTATCAGTAAGATGTGTAGATATACCACAAACCCTTCATTAACAGTACATTCTACACTGCCTGCCACTCTATCAGTAAGATGTGTAGAGATACCTCAAACATATTATGTAGGCTACACTTCAAATGTAGAAAGCTGTCTTTAAATTTACAGACAAAGGTTCAAATTAAATCTAATGCCACCTTGGAAGAGTCAACGCAAAGAATTGGGGGTTTAAACTTGTTTAAAGGTGTGCCAAAACTCACACTAACCAAGAATTCATCAAAATACATGCAAATGCAAATAAAGTTTAACCTCATAGCATTGAAATTCAAATAAAACAAGAGCTGTCTGTAAAACTGGTATAACACCCTCGAGCTTCAGAGCAATCGTTAAAACATCAAGTTTGGTGAAGATCAGATAAAACCATGACAGAGCTCAATGGCTACAAAGGCCAATTTCAGATAATTCAAAGGCCATAACTTTGCAGTTCACGGGGTGATTTGGCTGATGATCAAACTTGGCCAAGATGTTAATAAGGCTACGAACATTCCCATCAAGTTCTAGATCTGATGCTAATCGTTGGACTTCAAGAGCAGAAAAGAATGTGATCTCCAACAGACCAACAGACATCTGCCAACCAATATACCCTCCATAGGGAGGCATAATAATAATACAATAAAGGGCCATACTGTTTATCTTGGTCTGCCTGGCTGTTGCGCACATCCGGGTCCTGTTCCACAATGGTCTCCAGAGAGAGGAGATCTGATGGCACGTCCTGCATCTCCACACTCGGGGCGAATGCACACTGCTTGAGATTCTCATGAACCATCTGCCGTATGTTCTCCAGGTACTAGGGGCGGGAATAAAGAGAATGCATATAATAGGGGAGGTAATCAAGATAATGCATGTAGTAGGGGAGGTAATAAAGAGAATGCATGTTGTAGGGGATGTAATAAAGAGAATGCATGTAGTAGGGCAGGTAATCAAGACAATGCATGTAGTAGGAAAGGTAATAAAGAGAATGCATGTTGTAGGGGATGTATTAAAGAGAATGCATGTAGTATGGCAGGTACAAGATAATGCATGTAGAAGGGGAGGTAATAAAGAGAATGCAAGTAGTAGGGCAGGTAATCAAGATAATGCATTAAGTAGGGGAGGTAATAAAAAGAATGCATGTAGTAGGGGAGGTTATAAAGAGAATGCATGTAGTAGAGCAGGTAATCAAGATAATACTTGAAGTACGGAAGGTAATAAAAAGAATGCATGTAGTAGGGAAGGTTATAAAGAATGCATGAAGTAGGGGAGGTAATAAAAAGAATGCATGTAGTAGGGGAGGTAATAAAGAGAATGCATGAAGTAGGGAGGTAATAAATGGAAGTGTGCATGTGCTTTTGGAGGTAATAAGGTGACTGCATGTAGTAGGGGATGGAATTTTGAGAATGCATGAACTAATGGAAGAAATTAGAACAATGCATGTACCAGGGCAGATAATGAATGAAAGTGTGCATTTAACAAAAGAGGTAATAAGGACAATCGTGATACATCGACTATCTCCGGAATGCTCCGTAAGATAGATCTCGTGTCTATCATGGAGCCATCTTGACTTGATACACCCAACGGTGATCCGCCTGTGTTATAGGGTTATACACGACGCGCGTTGAAATAGCACCACATTTTATGTCGAAACGATGATAAATGAGGAAAGGTAGATGTATATTTTACAGGCATCTTGACCCATTATCACAAAAGGCGAACTATGCAAATATAAGTTCAAGAAATTATAATCCGGTATCGAAACTGATTCTAGTGTTTACAAACTATCCAAACTTAAAGCGAAACTAGACATAATAGTGAAACAGATGTTAAGTTAAATTACACTGATAAAAACAAGGTTTTGAGGAAGAATAAATAAAGATAATGAAAATGTCTACACAATACCCGCTGCCATTGCGTTTTACTACTGGCTTTGAAAAAGGCCTTATTTGTTAGGTAAAATTACATGTTTTAATAATAGATTTATTATTTTTTTGTAATTTAATGTATTTATTTTATAAATTTTATGTTGTTAATGTTATTATCATAAAGTATTATGATATTCTTCAGTATATCCAGTTCGTTCATTTGTATACAATAATTAAATATATGCAATTTAATAGTATTTCTGTTATTCTTCTTCTTCATTTCTTCTTCTTCTTATTATTATTATATCATTTGTTTCATTTTATTCATTAACTTTTATCTAATGTCCATGGTTTCTTATTAGTAATTTACCATAAGTTATTCTGATTATAGTGTTTTTGCAGCATTAATATTATTACTTATGCTATGAATAGTTGGCATAATTCTTGTTAACTAGTACAACTAATTTAAGTCTAAATAGTATTTTACTTTTTGTTTATGTTTACCTTTACATCGCATGCTTAATTACAAAATGTTCCTGAAAATTTAGTCACATGTCTCTTTTTTACAGGTGAACTAAATTTTGCAAGTCTGTGATTAATATGGTCATCTCCCGAAGAATATCAAACCTGGCTGTGACTGGTATCCCTACAAGAGCTCAATGAGAACTTTCAGTTAGAAACTCGACTAGAGCGTAAATAATCTGGCAGACCAACCAACTATTATCCAAGGATTTAATGAAAGACTGCCAGTTTTATGTAAATATAACTATGATACTATGACAATTTGTTAATTGAAATGAAAGGAACATAGGTTGAATTTACCATCATGTACTGTGACAATTTTAAGCTGTTTTCAGCTTCTGTGTCCTGAACTTGCAATACCTTAATGTATTTGAAGCACATATATTTTTTAACTGGTTATACCTTGATATAGCTTTGAATAATGCTTTGATATATTTCCCATATAAAATGTATATAATAATATTAAAAATATTTATTTTTATATATTAATATAATTATAATGTTAATGTAACCATCATTATAACAAATGTGATAGAGGGAAATTATAATATTTTCAAAACACATAATCACTTACAAACTTGAGAAGTGATATGAAAGAAATAAAGATATTTTTATGTGCCTGAACTGTGACAATATGACAATTTTGAAATGTATGGACGCATTCAGCAGCTACATTTTGGAATTAATGAAATCAGTAACATAGCATTATTTCTACAAGCAAGTAAACAACCCAGACAGGACATTTTCTATAATAGTACTCAGTTATATCTAGCCAGTAGAAACACATGAAATATGCTTTTATTAACAAGATTACCAATTATACTCTATTTAGTTATGTATCTGCAATGATAAACTTTGAAGGAAACAGTATGCATCTATATAGTGTAATGAATTTAATGGTGATAAAGTAACTCACCTGATTTGTTGTAAAGTTCTGTTTTTAACAAATTATAACCATTTAATATAAATTTTCTCCTGAAATCAAACATGAAAGTGACATTTACACAAGATATGAAATATAACAATCTGTACTCATCTGGTTTATTTAACTATATTTTTGTATGCATTTATATGTGCAATGCTTATAAACAAATTGAAGTACTGTGATTACTTTGTTTTGTGGTACGCTGTTTAAATTAATTCCCAAACTGAACTGACATAATTACTGTCAGTTGAATACATGGTCAGTGGGGATAAATGATTTTATTGATCTTATGGTAGATATTTTTCAGTATTTTCTTGTGTTCCAAAGTTGTTATGTGATTATTTTTTTCAATTAAAACAAAAAATGAGTGTTATAAAGATATTATTTTTTAGCGCTTTTGAAGTTGGCATATTGAAAACAAGTGAATCAAAATGATGCAGGGCACATTATTTGCTTGCAGAAATGATAAAATTGCAATTTGCTTGGATCAAAAAGCAGGATTTGGCATCAATTGAAATCCCTGTCCAAGACTGGGTGTCCATAATAGTATCAAAGTGAGTGGCTTTCTTATAATACATTTGATTAATATTATCAGGAGCATGTTGGTAATATCATTAAGCAAATCCAAAAATTTAAGTCATATTATACCGGTATATGAGCTAATTTGCAACACACAATTTCATGCGGAAATGGCAGGTTTATTTTACATTTCAAATGTGCAGGGCAGTTGATAAATAAGTATGGATACAACTTTAATATTACAGATTCATCAATCGGTATATTTGACAAAAGCAAAATTTGGTAGTTTATACTACATTTATTAAGAAAAAGAAAGCAAAATAACAGTTACACATTCTGCATAAACTTAAAACATCTTTACCTGTGGACAAGTTACATTACGATCAAGGTGTTGAGTGAATTATGTCAAAAGCACCATAACTATGAAACACTAGTACTTATGTTTCAGTGTTCCACATAAACGATGCTGAAGATAACTCAGCATATTTCCAAACTCCAGTTGGCTTCAAATTGAGCTGAATATATCATTATTTCTTAGCTGAATGGCATCTCATATTATTAACTGTACTGTTATTTGGGTAATTATTAACTCTGACCACTTTATTTATAATAATTCCCAATAATTTTCAACATTTTTGTGTGCATTTGTTGATCGGAATTTCAATACTGTAGCTTATGGGCGCAGCCATTTTTGATGATCATGTGATTGAAAGTAGTCCAAAATGTCGCATGATGTACCAGAGGTGATTTATTTTTAGAATCGCCTGTGTACCCAGAGTGGTAATAAGGAGTCTGCATGTACTAAGGGAGGTAATAAATTGAAATGTGCATGTACTAGGGAAGATAATAAGGAGAATGCATGTTGTAGGGGAGGCAGGGTTTCCCGCAGGCTTGTTTCGCTTGTCGGGCCCGACATGCCTTCAAAGCAGTTCGACATTTGCCGACATCGTCAAATAACGCCGACATTCTTTAATTTTCAAAGCGACAACCCTTAATCCCTTTATCTATTACACCGATCTTTAATCACAGGACCATAAACGAACGCCGTACTGATCGATAAGGTCTAACTTCCAAAAATCTTATTGACAACTGACTGAACTGTGTAGTCCCGCCCACAACGATCTCATTAGCCAATCAAAATCTTCGATTTTTAGGGCGGTGTTGATACCTTACTAACAACTGAAAAATCGGGAAGTGAACAGGCATTCTAAAGCGTTTGATTATTAAATTAAACGTCTTATTTTATCCCGGAAATTTCCTTATCCATTTCACAAATTGACAATCAAAATTATGGAAACGAGTAATGTAATATACCGCCTCATTTTAAAACACAATTAAACGTCGTCAAACGTAATTTTTTTCTCATAAACACTGCAATAAAGCACATGACTAGTACACGTACGTTTTTCACGAGGCATCTGTGACCTTGTGCATGGCAATTTTCGCGCGCTTTTGTAGCAAAACACGCTTTTCACATGGAGATACAGGCCCGTATTTTATGTCGATTAGGAACTGCATATTAAAGTATTTAAAAAGAACGGTATTGGCTTTTGATGTCTGCATGCAGTATAACTGATATTAATTATAGATTGCTTTTGCATCCGAAAACAATTAATGAAATAAAAAACTTTTTTTTTTTTTAAAAACGAGCGGTCATGAGAGAATTTCAAGGCGGTAAATGGTTAGGGTTTTCAACGAATCTGAATACCACGTATGATTGAAAATTAATTCCATAAAAAATTTTGTATTTTAAAGATAATTTAAAGAGAGTTGCTGGTCGAGCAATAGGCTAGGTAGTTTAAGCAATAAAGGGTGGTAGTTAAAGCGATACTGCCGATTTGATCGCCGCCGGGATTTCGAACGTCACAGCCGATTTGTGAAAGGTGGGGTCGCGCGATGCAGACGCTTTTTGGGGAGTTGGATTCGAGCGGTGCAGCCTATTTTAGGTAGTTGGGGTCGATCGTTGGAGCCTATTTTGGGGAGCTGGGGTCGGGCGATGCGGGATAGGGGGGGTGTGTTGAGCAGTTTTTGTCGCGGGTGGTGGTGTCCGGGATGGCGACATGCCTTCAAGAAATCCTGGGAGGTAAATATAATGCATGTAATAGGGGAGGTAATAAGAATGCATGTACTAGGGGATGTAATTGAAAGAATGCATGTTCTAGGGGAGGTAATTAGATTACCACATGCACTAAGCAAAGTAATTACAAGTACACATTCTTATACATGGTTTATGTTCACATTTCATATTAAAATAATAGCATTGTGATAATGCAACATATACAGTTCAAGAACCGCCCACACATACCTGTTTTGAGTTCAGATTCTCTTGTTTTGTCGATATGTCCGGATGTAGGAGGAAGTCAGGTGCAAAATACTCTAGGTACTCTGAAAAGATTATTCCAAGTGGAAATATACTTCTCTAACATCATGGAGTAAGTACACAATAGCCACTAATTCAGACTTAGATATCTTCCCTTTTGTTATAAATTTACCTGCATTTACAAATGTAGCTACTGGATTACAAATAGGGGCATCATTTCAAACCGATGCAGGACAAGAAATTACTACATCGAATGATTATTTTAAAATTCATTTAAACTCACCATAGCCAATCAGATACATGATATTTAACCAAATTTTGTATGAATAGATTAGCATTCAATATACAGAATTCTGCCAAAAGGAGGCAAAATCACATCCTGATAATAAGGCCCTAGACAATTTCCAGCACTCACCATTGCAACGAATATCATTACTTATAGCTTTCTTTGCAATTCTTATTAAATAATGATAGTATTTTCAATGAGTACCAATATATAGCACCCACTATTGTATATTTTAATGTTACTAATCTTTATTTTTTTGTTTTCTTTACAATTTCAGCTACACAACTTGATTCAATATTATCAATGTCCAAGGACAATGTTGCCAAAGGGATCATTACTAACAGCTATCTTTGCAATTCTAGCCACAAGATGATATTATTTCGAAGTGTACCAATGCCCAGCAGCCGCCATTGTCAGAGATATCATTACTTGTACTTTTTCTTACCAATTCTAGCCACATAATGATAGCATAGTCAATGAGAACCAATGCCCAGCACCCACCATTATATGGGATATCATTACTGATGTCCTCGTTAAGGATGACAGAGGTCTCGTACGTCCAGCACCGCGCCACGTTCCTCTTTGTGTACCCCCCTCCGCCAAGGACCAACATGGGCAGGCCATAGTCCTTCACCACCTTGACACACTCTCTGTAGATGATAACCAACTGATCACTTAATGCTGTCAATACAAACCAATTGATTATATATAAGGCGTGTCATGGGAAACCAGGGCTTAATGCAAGTGCGTTAAGTGTCGTACCGAATTAGCCCGTGCAGTCCACACAGGCTAATCCAGGATGGCACTTTCAGCCTACAGTGGATTTATGTTTAGAACAGACTTCATGAAACAGAAAATACCATAGACGTGGAAAGTGCCGTCCTGGATTACTCTGTGCGGACTGCACAGGCTAATCCAGGATGACACTTTACGCACATGCATTGAGCCCAGGTTTCCCTCGACACGCCTCATATTTAGGTGGGAAATCTATGCTACCTATATCTAGTTGCATATGAGACAGCAAAAGAATCAAATATTCAATACTTGTCCTCATGTCCAGTAAAATTTCTTCAAAGATTTTTTTAAAATTTTCTTTTCGAGATGAGCAGATAATATAATCAACTTGTTAATAGGATCCTTAAAATGAGTACTGAATTAATCAATAACCATTAAAGTGAACTGCATAAGTCATTGAACTTAAGAAAGAATGCTGCATTAATCATTGACCTTAAAAGCACACTGCATTAATCAATGAAATTTAGAGAGTTTTGCAATTACTTTTAAGCACACAGCATTAATCAATGATATTTCAAGAGTACTGCATTAATCAATTATATCTTTGAAGAGTACAGCTTGCCAACATTTACCTGACACTAACCTTTATGCATGAATGTATTAAAAACAAGATTCTGTGTTTGATAAAAACAGATGCCCCCGGTTGGTGCTGGATAGCCCATTTCTTAGTCCAAATTAGGTCAAGGTCAAAGTGAGGTTGGGTGATATGGCTGGATTGGGAATGGTCATAACCAACAACTAGTAAATATCCAAGTATTGTAGCAAGCGGTGTTGGTGCGAGACGAAACGGTAAAATCTAGTTAACCAAGAAACAGCCCATTTGAATTATTGTAAGTGCAAATTAGGTCAAGGTCAAAGTGAGGTTGGGTGATATGGGTGGATAGGGAATGGTCATAAGCAACAACTGGGTACGTATCCAAGTGTTGTAGTACAGCAAGTGGTGTTGGTGCTAGACGAAACTGTAAAATCTACTTAACCTTGTCATGGAAGGATGGAAGGACAAGACAATCACTATATGCCTCCCGCATCAAGATGACGAGGGCATAAAAACGTTATGATGCATACATTAGTCGACTCGAGTGTACTCAATGAAAGAGTATCCCATTTAAAATACTATTATGGTATCGTTAACCTTGTGAAACACGTGCACGGATTAAACCAAGTATAAATATAGAACACAATTTGAGCACGTAATTTATACTAATAGAGTTAATGTTTGCGAGCTACACTACACTGATTAATGATCATAGAAAGAGTACTGCATTAGCCAACGATCAGTTAGGGTATATGGAGTACTGTCTCTGTTAGCAATGTTCATGCTTTCAAAACTATGAAATACAATACCCGTGTCCTTTAATGCTGAGGTTGAAGCAGCCGAGGCGGTCACTGCCGAGTGAATCGGCTCCACACTAGACAGACAGAAATACAGAATGATCAACACTTCAACCAGCATTAAGACCGCACACGTTTTCTTTATTTCTTTAAAAGCATTTAACCCAGTCAGTGATGTGATTTCTGATGCACATCTTGGGAGAAAACTTCCATCCACAAAGGTTCACCAAAACACTCCACTGTTCATACAGTACCAGAGAAGTAAAGCACTTTTGTTAGGTGAAATATCCCACACCCTGCCTGATGCCAGGTATTGCTGGTAAACTTTAATTTTAATCCCAAATTAGTTGTCCAGAGGTTTATTGACAGACGGACGGATGTATGGACGGTTTAATTTTACATTCGGGGGCATAAATACACCTATTAATTTTACATATAAAAGTATTATTAATTCCATATTATAAGTATTTAAACGTAGTTTTAATACTATATAAGTGAAACTGCATCACAATTTTAGTTTTAATTACACCATGATATGGGTAACAAATGACAGTCTTTAGTTATATTGTCAGATAAAGTTAACAACTATTTATATGGTCATTAGATCTAACACTAGGCTTTAATTTTACACCACCATTTCAACTGGCTTTAAAATAAAATGCTTATAATAATCATAAATAGGAATCAATAAAATATATTGAAAATGCCTTCATGTTAGAGAATATGACCAATTTAACAAAAGTTATCAATGTCGTTCATTGCATACATAAGATGAAAGTTTTTACAGAATTCAAAAAAAAATTCACAAAAAGGTAAGTACCTGCAGCACTACAATAGTGGGTCTGTAGTATTCGATGACATTCTGTATGACTGGCTTAAACACACTCATGTACGCTGAAAAATAACCCAGACAAAACAGTGAAACAGGTCAAGTATTGACTCTTGTTTGTAACAGACGACACAAAATGAGCATCATTATCTATGCATAAATTGGCAAGTTAAATTGCCTTGAATACAAAAATAACAATTTAATATAGCTTACAATGTCATATTTTATGGATAATCTTTTGAAAATGCAAATTTGTGCTACAAACTGAAGGATATTATATCTCCGGCAATTTGAGCATAATTTCATGCTTGAATTGTTTCCTATTATTTAACTATGCTTTGTTCATGCATGTGTTTCACATTTATATTCAGCTGTATCATCATTGAAATATTCTTACATATATTGAACACCATTCCAGTGTCGACAATAATATATTAATTGTGGCTGATGTGTAATATATTCATGTCAGGTAAAATTTTCCAAGCTATGTAAATAATACGTGTGTATTATTATATCAAACAAGAGCTGTTTGTAAAACAGGTATTCCCCCTTTAGGTTAAAAGTGATATTTAAAATATCAAGTTTGGTGCATATCGGATGAAAACTGTTGGAAATAGAGAGTGGAAACTGCTTAAAAGGCCAATTTTAGATAAATTAAGGGTCATAACTCTGCAGTTCCAGAGTCAATTTGGTTGATTACTGAACTTGGCTAAGATATTATGCCCTTAAACATTTTCATAACGTTTGGTGAAGATCAGATGAAACTTGTTAAACTTAAAGAGCGGAAATGGCTAAAAAGGCTAATTGCAGATAATTCAAGGGCTGTAACTCCACAATTCCTGGGGTGATTTAGCAGATTATCGAACTTGGCCGAGATATTATGCCCACAAACATTTTCATTATGTTTGGTGAGGATCTGATGAAAACTGTTGGACTAATAGAGCAGAAATAAAAGTGGTGTACCGATGGACCGACAGACTGACTGACATTAGCAAACCAATATACCCCGCCATCTTCGATGGGGGGGCATAATAACTAATTCCTCTGAGCATTATGATATCAAATTAACACAAAAAGACTGCTGCCTCTCCATCACTTACTGGCGTCGTCGATGCCCTCTCGTAGGGGCACATTGAGGGAGTAGTACCTGCCACATTCTGCCCCCATCTCGAACATGTCACCTGCAAACACACAGTCTAGCTGTATATATCATGTAGGCAAACGATTTTGAGCACAGCTCAAGCAAAAACAAATTTTTACTTGTCATTGCAGAGTCAACATATTAGATGCGAGTAATTACTCTGCATAAACACCCAGTTACGAGGACGAAATCATGCAAAGTAATGTCCTAAAATGATTCAAAAGAACTTTTTATAACAGATTCATGAAATTTAAGCACTTTTTGTATATAAAATATGGCATTGAGATCCAAGTTTCAGATAAAAGAAGGAAGATTGGCACAACCGTATTGAGTGGAACCGACACTTCGCTTCCCTTAATTACAAGCCATGAGCTATGGGTACAACTAATTTTTTACAAGCCTCCAAACTTACCAGTCCCCGGGAAGAAGTAGTTGCCATATTTATGGAAGGAGACGGTCATGACTCGATCTGTGAGATAGAACGCCTCCTGTACGCCGTCACCGTGGTGAATGTCGATGTCAATGTACAACACTCGGGGATGGTACCTGTAACCATGAACAAGGATAAGAATTACGTGTCAATGTCAATGTACACTACTCGGGGATGGTACCTGTAACCATGAACAATGATTAGAATTACGTGTCAATGTCAATGTACACTACTCGGGCATTGTACCTGTAACCATGAACAATGATTAGAATTACGTGTCAATGTCAATGTACACCACTCGGGGATGGTACCTGTAACCATGAACAATGATTAGAATTGCGTGTCAATGTCAATGTACACTACTCAGGGATGGTACCTGTAACCATGAATAATGATTAGAATTATGTGTCCAATGTCAATGTACACTACTCGGGGATGGTACCTGTAACCATGAACAATGATTAGAATTACGTGTCAATGTCAATGTACACTACTCAGGGATTGTACCTGTAACCATGAACAATGATTAAAATTACGTGTCAATGTCAATGTACACCACTCGGGGATGGTACCTGTAACCATGAACAATGATTAAAATTACGCGTCAATGTCAATGTACACTACTCGGGGATGGTACCTGTAACCATGAACAATGATTAGAATTACGTGTCAATGTCAATGTACACTACTCAGGGATTGTACCTGTAACCATGAACAATGATTAGAATTACGTGTCAATGTCAATGTACACCACTCGGGGATGGTACCTGTAACCATGAACAATGATTAGAATTACGTGTCAATGTACACTTCTTGGGGATGGTACCTGTAACCATGAACAATGATTAGAATTACGTGTCAATGTCAATGTACACTACTCGGGGATGGTACCTGTAACCATGAATAATGATTAGAATTACGTGTCAATGTCAATGTACACCACTCGGGGATGGTACCTGTAACCATGAACAATGATTAGAATTACATGTCAATGTCAATGTACAACACTTGGGGATTGTACCTGTAACCATGAATAATGATTAGAATTACGTGTCAATGTCAATGTACAACACTTGGGGATTGTACCTGTAACCATGAACAATGATTAAAATTACGTGTCAATGTCAATGTACAACACTTGGGGATTGTACCTGTAACCATGAACAATAATTAGAATTACGTGTCAATGTCAATGTACACTTCTCAGGGATGGTACCTGTAACCATCAACAATGATTAGAGTTACGTGTCAATGTCAATGTACACCACTCGGGGATGGTACCTGTAACCATGAACAATGATTAGAATTACGTGTCAATGTCAATGTACACCACTCGGGGATGGTACCTGTACCCATGAACAATGATTAGAACTACGTGTCAATGTACACTTCTTGGGGATGGTACCTGTAACCATGAACAATGATTAGAATTACGTGTCAATGTAAATGTACACTACTCGGGGATGGTACCTGTAACCATGAACAATGATTAGAATTATGTGTCAATGTCAATGTACACCACTCGGGGATGGTACCTGTAACCATGAACAATGATTAAAATTACGTGTCAATGTACACTTCTTGAGGATGGTACCTGTAACCATGAACAATGATTAGAATCATGTGTAAATGTCAATGTACAACACTTGAGGATGGTACCTGTAACCATGAACAATGATTAGAATCATGTGTCAATGTCAATGTACAACACTTGGGGATTGTACCTGTAACCATGAACAATAATTAGAATTACGTGTAAATGTCAATGTACACTTCTCAGGAATGGTACCTGTAACCATGAAGAATGATTAGAGTTACGTGTCAATGTCAATGTACACCACTTGGGGATGGTACCTGTAACCATGAACAATGATTAGAATTACGTGTCAATGTACACTTCTTGGGGATGGTACCTGTAACCATGAACAATGATTAGAATTACGTGTCAATGTCAATGTACACTACTCGGGGATGGTACCTGTAACCATGAACAATGATTAGAATTACGTGTCAATGTCAATGTACACCACTCGGGGATGGTACTTGTAACCATGAACAATGATTAGAATTACGTGTCAATGTACACTTCTTGGGGATGGTACCTGTAACCATGAACAATGATTAGAATTACGTGTCAATGTCAATGTACACTACTCGGGGATTGTACCGGTAACCATGAATAATGATTAGCATTACGTGTCAATGTCAATGTACACAACTCAGGGATGGTACCTGTAACCATGAACAATTATTAGAATTACGTGTCAATGTCAATGTACACAACTCTGGGATGGTACCTGTAACCATGAACAATGATTAGAATTACGTATCAATGTCAATGTACAACACTCGGGAATTGTACCCGGTGATCCCAAAATTAATTATGATATTAATGTGATATCCATTTTAATGTCAATGTTGAACACTTGGTACATGTTAATAAAAAACGACTTATGAAAATTTGACATTAATGTCGGTGTCAAATGTACAAAACTCTGACATGATTCCTAACGATTTTCAAATAAAAGTTAATGGAATTTCATGTTCATGTGAAAAAATTATGGGAAAGGACCTGTTAAGCACAATAATGACTAGAATTATTTGGGCTTCATATTTTTGTAGTTTTTTTGTTGTTGTTGTTTTTTGTTATTTTTTTATTACAGAAAATAACTCTTTTTTCGTTTTTTTCCATTCTCTACCAATTACAGGGAGTTGACTCTACATAAACAGTTGATGCAGACAGCATGTTGACAAAAAGATACGAAGATTTACCTCCATGAAGGTAAACACGAGTCACAGTTTGAAGACTTACTTGAGCAGCTCCAATATTCCGATGACAATATCGTTCACATAACAGAAACCTGAAGCCTGAAACAAAAAATAAAAATAAAATATCAGGTCTTACCGAAGGAAGGATATCGAGGGCAAATCAACACACAGCCCGTTGTGACATTTGTTCAAAGTGGTAACCAGGCCCTAAGACAACAAAAGGTCTCAATCTCAAACTTAGTATTAACTTTAAATATTTAAGGAAATTCAAAGTCAATAAATCCCAATGGTCAATATTTTAATCTTAGTTTGAAATTGAGAACTTTCATACTCATGCTGCTAGGCAATTGAAAAACAAGGCTTGTCACAGGATGTGACGTACCCCAAGCATATGCTTGTCAGAGGAAGGCAATACAATGTCAGTTACATGTTGGCAAAAATGACACTTCCAACAACAAAAAATATGGACCTTGCACTCTGCACTTCCTCTCAACATCCTCTATCATTATATAAAGTTTCATTTAAATCCCTTCAATACTAATGGAGTTATGCTCCGCACAAGAAAAATAATTTTACATTAGGAAATAAAACAAAGGGCAATAACTTAGTCAATATTGAAGAAATAGTTGTGGTCCTTGTGCTCTGCACTACCTCCCATTGTCCATTTATCAGTACATGAAGTTTCATTTGAATCCCTTTAATACTAATGGAGTTATGCTCTGTACAAGAAAATTAAACAAAGGGTAATAACTCTGTAAATACTGAAGATAGAGTTATTGTCCTTGTGCTCTGCACATCCTCTCATTGTCCTCTATCTTTATATGAAGTTTCATTTAAATCCCTTCATTATTAATGGAGTTAGGCTCCGCACAAGAATTAATGCTTCACAAAAGGGAATAAAACAAATGGCAATAACTCTTTTATTATTGAAGAAAGAGGCGTGGTGCTTGTACTATGCACTTCCTCTCACTGTTCTCTACCATTATATGAAGTTTCATTTCAATTCCTTCAATACTAATGGAGATATGCTCTGCAAAGAAAATTAAACAAAGGGCAATAACTCTGTGTCATATTGAAGAAAGAGTTGTGGTTCTTGTACTCTGCACTTCCTCTCATTGTCCTCTATCATTATATGAAGTTTCATTCGATTCCCTTCAATACTAATGGAGTTATGCTCTGCACAATAAAAATTAATGCTTCACGTAAGGAAATCATTAATAAAATTTCTTGTGTTTGAGACAACAATATTATGAAGCTTGCATGCATGTATTTTCAAGCATGCATGCATTTTGATTTCATACATTTCCTTGGTTTATTGCAATTCAGGCTATTGGTTGCTCCTTCACTGGTACAGCGTAAAACTATTGTATCTGATATAGAAACGTTAAGCAGATACAACAGTTTCATGATCACCCCTCTATGTATTAATACAGATTGAATGAACGGTTATTTTCAGCTTGTATGCTTTATGGCACGTACCTCAAACTTCTTTGCATGATGTAGACCCCCGGACCAGTTCACTGCTATATCACAATCCTGAAATTACACAAGGAAATTTACAAAGTGTCGTATCTTTCACAATGTAAATGTTGAATACATTTTCAAATTTGAAAACGGGGATTTCTCAGTAAGGAAATTAAGTACATTTCAGTTTCATAGTGTGTTTACAAAGAATTCAGTCCATGAAAACTCAATTTAACAAATTCAATAAAAAAGCACCTATAAAACACCTTTAAACTGTTACACTACAGCTTAAATCTGGCAGAAAACTATTAAATTGTATAACTGTTGATTTTACAGTTATCCAATATACACATTTCTATACAAATTAAATGCCAATGAAAATTTTACCAGCAGTACGTACCTGTCAAAATTGGTCAAAAATATTGATCTCTACAGCTGTTTCTTTTAGGGTTAACGCTATCATACATATTCGAACCAAAACCAAACATAAATTACCAGTAATACATGTCAAATATTGCCCAAAATATTAATCTCTACAGCTGTTGCTTATATAGTTATCCAACTAGTTAGTGAACTCTTAAGTTGTGCTTAAGTGAAAATTTCAACTGAAGCTTTCTATGTAAAATTTAAATGATTTCTGTTTACAAAAGCAACAATACAAAAATGTTTGCTAGCTCTAAACATTTTACTGCAGAGATCTGACAATTGGTATACATTGTATACCATGTAATGAAACAGCCAAATACTTATTGATATTTATCAACTGAAATAGCTGGAGTCAATGTAAGAAATTAAGTTTCCACTAAAGCGCTTTATGAATACGGGCCCTGGATTAAGTTTAAGAATGTCTTAGAGACTCACATTGTTGTTAAGCTTCACTGCTCCCTCCAGCGTGGCCCCAGTGTACATGGAACAGAACTGGTAGATCCCATCAAATACAGGGCTGAAATAGAACAGAACTGGTAGATCCCATCAAATACAGGGCTGAAATAGAACAGAACTGGTAGATCCCATAAAATACAGGGCTGAAATAGAACAGAACTGGGAGATCCCATCAAATACAGGGCTGAAATAGAACAGAACTGGTAGATCCATCAAATACAAGGCTGAAATAGAACAGAACTGGTAGATCCCATCAAATAGTGGGCTGAAATAGAACAGAACTGGTAGATCCCATCAAATACAGGGCTGAAATAGAACAGAACTGGTAGATCCCATCAAATACAGGGCTGAAATATAACAGAACTGGTAGATCCCATCAAATACTGGGCTAAAATAGAACAGAACTGGTAGATCCCATCAAATACTGGGCTGAAATAGAACAGAACTGGTAAATCCCATCAAATACAAGGCCGAAATAAAACAGAACTGTTAGATCCCATCAAATACAGGGCTGAAATAAAACAGAACTGGTAGATCCCATAAAATACAGGGCTGAAATAGAACAGAACTGGTAGATCCCATCAAATAGTGGGCTGAAATAGAACAGAACTGGTAGATCCCATCAAATAGTGGGCTGAAAGAGAACAGAACTGGTAGATCCCATCAAATACTGGGCTAAAATAGAACAGAACTGGTAGATCCCATCAAATACAGGGCTGAAATAGAACAGAACTGGTAGATCCCTTCAAATACAGGGCTGAAATAGACAAGTCTCAGCTTTGATTGTAATCTTACTTGTTTAAGATGGATTATGCTAAGTTTGGTTTTAACTGAGACACTTTCGAGTCTGTTTTTTTTAATAAATATTTGCTTGTTTTCTGATTTTTTTAAATTTAATCCTATTAGTTTGAGTTTGATTTGGAAGATAGATTGCTGCTAAATGAGACACATTTGAGTCTGTTTCCAGGTAAAATATTACTTGGTGTTCAGCTGTGAGTTTAAGCCTTTAATATGAACATAAATTATGATTGCATGACAGCCATTTAAATTAAATAAAGCATTTATGCACAATTAAATTAAGGTCTCTTGAAATCATTTCAAGATACTGAACTCCAGATGTGCATTAAAATGTGCGCTTTTTATAGATATGCCTAAACAGTAAACCATGCATAAAATCATAACCATTTGTATAGTACACGATCAGAAAATATTGTCATAAAACTGTATATTTCATTCAAAAATAGAAGTTAAATAAGCTTGCACCTTTCTCAAACCTGGTATTCCCGATTAAAAAATATCTAGGCTTTCCCCAATAC
Organism: Congeria kusceri; assembly: GCA_027627225.1. Taxonomy (NCBI): domain Eukaryota; kingdom Metazoa; phylum Mollusca; class Bivalvia; order Myida; family Dreissenidae; genus Congeria; species Congeria kusceri. Next base: position 32,336,091 of record CM051032.1, on the reverse strand, counting down.
AAGCACCTGATTAAGTGTGCACATGTGCGACTTGACGAAACTAAACTGTTACGTAATTATCCTAAAAATAAACAGCGCTATTTTTAAATTACTCAATGGGTTATAGTGTCTGCAGACACTATAGATTTTAGGACAATAAAAAGGTCGAAAGCTATATAAAATCATTGTTTTTCAGGTAAATAAAAAAATACATGTCTAATCTTTTAATGTATTCTACATGATTAATATGTAAGGAAAACTTGTATTTTTGACAAATTTCTTTTGTTTTTATAATTGGACCATCTGGAGTTCAGTCCCTTTAAAAAAAGGAGATGAACTTAATTAACATACATTTTGTTCATCTACTGTTTGCTATGAAAAGAAATACTGAATACCATATCCATATAGAAATAGAGTTAGAATTTTATCAATTAACTTCAAAACAACCTGCTATATTCCAGTGCAGATGGACCTTTAATAATTAACCCATAGCTTTTCTGGTACTCGAACAAATGTACGATTGAAAATTAAGGAAGAAATTACAGCTGCCTATTTTTTGCAAACCAATTATAACTTCATATCCAAAACTGGCATTTAACAGAGCAAAAGTGATTGGTAAATTGCGAACTTTGTAAAAACTGGCGTGAGCATTCACTTTTTGGAAAAGCATTTAAGATTAAGTCAAGAGGTATGTATGACAATTGCAGAATATAATCATAAAAAGCTCTTTTAAACTAAGGCACTTTGTTTTTTTTAAGTTCTTGAACTTCTTAATAGTTTTTTTTAAGATTATGATTAAAATACAAATTCAGGATTTCGTCTTATGCATACAGCAGCACACCCTTTAATTTACGTGTAACCCTTGAAAAGTCAGACATTTTGACCAGCGTATTTGCTTGTCATACCTATCTTTGTGGGTGGAGTGTATGCATAATTTTTATATTATTATTTTTATATGATAGCTTTTAATCACAAAATTAAGTTCAGGCTAAAACTCCAAACTCCAGCTGTTTTATATTATGCAACATTTAATAAATGAAGCAAGTCAACTAACTAAATCTAAATATCTATCGGAGTTCACGTTAAATTTACATTAATCTGCTTTTTGAAAATCACTGATACCAAAAATCGTACATACACACTTTAAAGCATTTGCTACACATTTTACACATTTGTTTCATTGAATGATGCTGAACAATATTGATATTCTATGCTTTCTGTTATTGAAATGGTTTAATGAAGATTCTTGCAAATTGGACTGAGACCATTATACTACATGTATATAATTTATTAAATTACAGTTTCAGTGATTCCAAGAGATGCAGAATTCAATTGGCTGCTTTTTGATGCAAGCAAATTGCAATTTAAACATTTTTTACTCAAGAAAATAATCTGCCTTATATCATGTTGCAGCAATTGTTTTCTATTGGCCAACTTTAAAAGTACTATATATTATTTTTATCATATTTATGTTGTTTTTGCCAATTTTTCTAAGTTTTTAACCTTTATTAACAAAATTACCATTTGCAGGACATTATAATAAATGTGCAAAAAATTCCTGTGACCAGTATTTTGACCCCTGAAATTTTCATTTTGACCGCTCAAAATTTTAAGCCAGTCCTAGTTTTTTAAATCTACTAAAATAGCTGGATTCATTTCATAATGGTTTTAAGGTATTCAACCCATAATTAGCTCGTTAATTTCCGTGTAATTTCGACGAACAGTCGTAGCCGTCCGTACTTTACCGTTCGCATTCGGAATACATACACAACTTCTTCAAAAATTATATATTTCTTTAGCTACACCGTAGTATTTGTTTCAGATTTTAATATCGTCGCTTTTAAAAGCAAATTAGATATAAAATAACTATTAAAATGTAACGAGTATAATATTAACAAAAATAGAATCGGAGTTTGTTCCCTTTGGAAATCATTATCATTTGAACGCTTATTGAATTTTATGCGCATATGACAGCGTTTATTTACCTTGATATAAATCATTATGACTGACGAAAACGTAATAAAAGAGGTAGATTTTCAAGAGAAAAATACACAGTAACAATGTAAATATTGTCGGCTATGATCAGCTGCCATGATCTGTGACAGTATGGTTGGAAAATTACCAAGACGCGTATTAGTTTGACTGTTTATGTCTACGTGAAATATTGTAACATTGGCTGATGAGATGTCAATAATGTTCTCTATTGGAAAACTGACGAAGAAACCAAGTCAAACGGCAAGCCTAATACCAAGCTGTATACGGGTTAGTATCAGTTCATTATCTAATTGTAAAGCCATTTGTTTGTATGGTAATAGTTACTAAGATAATGACAACTCGTGAATGGTCGTGTAAATATACTAAATAAAAATGTTTGATTTTTATTTATACACGGAACATAAAGTTTGGAAATATAATAAGATGAAGTACTAGTATTAGCTTCCAAGCTTATTTAACAAAGTTTTATGTTTTGAAATAATCATATAATTATGTTACAATTTCCATATTGAAAATGCCATCAATTTTTTGCTTTGTCATTCTGTTAAGTGTTATAACATAACCTTATAAGTCGGTTACTAAAATATCTATAAAAATTCAACATTTGGCATTAAATTTTGCTCAACTGACATCGGTGCCATATCAGACAATTATTTAAGCAATCAATATCAGTCTGTAAGTAGAATCTACTGTAAAACTGTGTACTGAAAACTTATTTTCAGTGATGCTGCTGTTCAGAAAAGCAAACACACATCCAGTATGATGGACGACATGTTAGATGGCGACCAGGCTGTTAGTGTTCAACCAGAGGCATCGCTAGTAGCAGTCGCATTCCCATATTCATCAACAGCTGGGCGCAACCAGCTGATGTTAAAAAATGAGAAGGCCAGAAACATTGATTCTCTGGGTCTTCTTGCCTATACTGACGTGATAAAAATACTACTGGCTCCGGTTTATGTACCATCGAAACATTCAACTGTGAAGGCGCGGACAGTTTATTTACTATTTAACATGTAAATATAATGGATGGGAAGCACTATATTACAGTTGCAAAAAGGACGTTGGAAACTTTTATAACACAAATTAGCGGATTTTTTGAAAAACACTAAATCTTTTAACCCAGTCAAGTTCATGATGGACATGGCCTGGAACGTTAAAAATTTTAAGATTAAATGTGTTAATGCAGCACATATTGGTTCTGTCTATTATGTTTATATTTATTTCATTTATAAAATGTAGTAATTGTAAATTTAGTTAATTAAGCTCTTTTGTTCATATTCTAGATTACGTGTTTTAGACTTTTTGAATAAATATTGTTTATAATAGAATATACAATGATGAAACAAAGTTTAACTTTAATGTTTTATGTTCAAAAGTTATGGAACTAATTTTATATATTGCTTGTATTTTGTATCTAAGAACTTTTAAAGTTTTGTGGGAGTATCTTCCTTAGGTTCTCAATAATAATTTAAAAATATTTAAAAAAAAAAGGTATCTCTGAAAAAAATCCAGCTTAATTTTTTATGGGGGTAGTGTTAAAAACTGTTTTAATTTTTCAAATGTGCATGGTAAAGTTTATTTGTTTTGCCTTCATTGTGTGGCTTATAGTCCAAGAATAAAATATATTATGGTTTAGATTCAGAACATGCATAAAATAAGCAAGTTTATCACATTTTGTTTATGGCTTTCAAAAATTAGAACAGGAAAATTCTCATTGATCATAAATATAATTAGCAATATGAGTACATATTACTTCCATATAAATTCATTCAAGAATAATTGTTGATTATTTTCATAATATGTGTTCAATATACCATTCATAAATGTTTATTTATATGAAGTTTATGAAATATTAATAAAGTATTTCACTTGTAAAGATGCCTATAGCCTTTCAGTTTTTGATGTGTTTAGCAAAAGAGGGGGTATGGTAATTTAAAAAAACTATATTTGACAAACCAAACGGTAAAATCTCCCAAAATTTTGCAGAAGAGTCCAGATATGAATGCCCTTCAAGAAAATAATAAGATTTGTGGTGTTCTAGACATCGAGAATTATGGGTTGAATACCTTAAATCTACAACTGTCTCACTGAGTGTAAAAAGTCTCAGGGATGGCCATGAATTGAATTTGTGTCACATCAAGTGTTACTGCAAAGTAACACATATGGACAAAAAGGGACAAAAAATATAGTTAATTAATCAGTGAAATTTACATTTTTCTTTTTTTATCCTTTCACAGAATGTCATACCTTCTGTGGTTAACATTTGCATCAACAGTGATCCCGTGCTGGCAAAGTGGTAAGTGCAAAATGTTAAGTCAAAGATATTAGTAATCTGGCATAAAATTTACCTTAACTGCACTTCATTAACTCACCTTGTATATGCAAAATGTTAAGTCAAAGATATTAGTAATCTGGCATAAAATTTACCTTAACTGCACTTCATTAACTCACCTCGTATATTTTGAGACCTAGCACTACTCTGTCTGACACTAAAATATGTTATTTGAATGACAAAATGTTTTATATTCATGAAATATGTTCTGGAATCCGAGCCATATACAATAAAAGATTCAGTTAACTGGAAATAGAAATAGAATTAGTCAAAGGACATACGCCTCACTAGCAGTTGTTGATATAAAAAAAACGAGCCCGAAATATCTGCACTGGTAAATGTTAAACTGGGCTTGCCTAGTTTATTCTGGCAGTATTGTAAAATTTCCTCGCTCTCCAGTATGTATTAATAAACGAATTCTAAGGCTTGCTTGGCCGATTTGATAATTTCGATGACCGCACCAGTCGTGAACTACCATCAAAGGGGACTTTGCTGTCATTGTGTCATTTTTTATGACTTTTGCTGACTGTGCATGCTTTTTCTCTGACTTGTTTCATAGGCAGGAAATTAAACAGGGTGAGTTCCTACCTAATGCAACCTGCACATAACAATAAATTATAATCATAATGCTACGTATGGTTCTTGTCCTTAACCTGTGGACGAGGAAGAAAAACAATCAATGCTACTGGATTTTAAAAAAAATCCTCTTTCACTATTAAATTGATTCTGAAAGTCCAATAGGTGTGTTTGTGCATAATATCATGTATATGACTAAACCAATAATAATTTGTCTCTTATTGAAAGCCACAAGGAGCTATCAGCCTTTTTTGCTAATATATGCTGATGGCCCCTTCTGGCTTTCACGGGATGATACTATGATCTCATGAATTAGATCTGCAATGTTTGATATCTGATTGTCTTCTACAGGGACAGACTTGCCAATTAAAGCTACATAACCCTTCAATAACGATTATAATATCACAAAATAAATGTATAATAATTAGAACATTGAGTTGATCACAGAAATAAAAAGCACAAAACAAAATATATTTTATACGGTAAGACATGTTTTATTACGTATTATGCACAATTTATGTCATCTTTGTATTATTTATACACTATGTACACAATCATAATAATTTAAACCATATTTGCTTAGTTTTACAGTTTTTTGTTATTTTTATATTATTATGATTTTGATGGGTAGTGTCCCTAATTGAAAATGAATCAAATCACCACTAAAATGCAAAGGTGTAGAAATCCTATGCCCGACTTGTCTGACGCCGGTAATTTTACTGTCGGACAAGTAAATTTTTCCTGTCTACTTGTCCATGGACTAGTACAATTAGAGGGTGTGAAAATGATGTAAAAGTTGGAAGTCATTAACCATATTATTATATACTTATTCAGTTAAATAACAAATTGTGTTTTACTTATTATTTAATGAAAAAATATATCAGGAAGCTCTGGAATAAAAACTATTTCTGTTTGGACAAATGACTGTTGTTTGCGGACAAGCAGTTTTTTACAAATGAACTTGGTCACGGAAAAGTAAACAATTTTGATATTTCTACACCCCTGAAATGGATACTGTACCTGAATAGAAACTTAAATGCCAAAAAATCTTCCTGGACATTTACTTATTCTGAGCATATACACTCAAGGCATATGAAGCTTTATTTCTTGAAATTCTCTTTCTTAACTATTATGGTAGAATGCATAAGTATACAGTCATAGTAATTAGCAGTTTGGCCAAGCAAGCCCGAATTCTTATACGATAACTCTGAGAGAGAAAGAAGATATTACAAGCCCGCCTATATAAAACTGAGAATCTGAGTAAGCCAGCTTGAAAATTTAACACAGCAGGGCTGGCAGGCTGTGCTAATTTCGACCACTGCATACACTTTTACAGTATTACAATGTTTAATTTGCTGTTTGCTGTTTTTTTTTCTCTGTTGCATCTTTTTCTAGTAGAAGCCACATCCTGCAATGTTTATTTAACAACCGCCACAAATCACGTGCAACTGGGATCCAATGTAACACTAACATGTCGTCTGTGCAACATGTCTAACACCACCGAGATCAGGTTCCAAAAAGATGGAAGTCAAATTGCAGGTTACGTTTCTGGAAATTTATCCGTGCTGAACAGTGCCTTCAGTTTAGATGTCAACACGGCCACTGATGACGTAACAACCCTGACTTTAACGATCATTCAGTTCGCAAGCACCTCTGAAGGGAACTATGTCTGTGATATCCTAAACCCTGCATACACGTCTTCTCAGTTCATAGCATACACAGGTTTGTTCAATTAAATGTGGCAGTGAATTGAATTAACACAAAGACAAATTAAAGTACAGTATTTTTGTTTTTGATTTTTTAACAATTTTTATTAGTCAGTAACTTTATAAACAACAAAAGCTGTCAGAGGACAGCGCGCTCGACTATTCCAAGTATTTCAGTTGGTACGTATTTTGAAAAAGGAAGGGGCATAAATCTGTTGAAATAAAAAAGAGTTATGGTAATCATTTCATCAAATTATTCCAAGTTTAAACCTTATGTTAATAACTTGTGTAGTTTTGAAGTTATCAGAGTTTTGAATATAAACTTTAACCAGAAAATCTATGTGAAAAAGCGGCATAACTATGTCAAAATGCAAAACAGTTATAGAGAGGTTGCCCTCATACTGAAGTAAATGACAAAGGTATATTCCAATTTTCAAGTGAATAACTTATGTAGTTCTGAAGTTACGAAACTGTTGAATATAAACTTTAACCAGAAAATCTAAGTGAAGAAAAGGGGCACAACTCTGTCATAATACAAAACAGAGTTATAGGTAATGGTGCCCCTGATATTGGCGTTGATGACAAAGGTATATTCCAAGTTTCAAGTGAATAACTTCTGTAGTTTTGAAGTTACAAAACTTTTGAATATAAACTTTAACCAGAAAATCTATGTGAAAAAGCATCATAACTCTGTCACAATACAAAACAGAGATATAGGGAAAGTTGGCCCTGATACTGGAATTGATGACAAAGGTATATTCCAAGTTTCATTTGAATAACTTGCGTAGTTTTGAAGTTACAAGACTTTTGAATAAAAACTTGAACAAATTCAGATGCTGACGCCGATGCCGGGGGTAGTAGGAAAGCTCACCTCTTCTTCGAATAGTCGAGCTAAAAATAAATTATATCACATGCACATAATTATGCTGATGACACTTTTCTGGCTTTCAAGAGAAGATATAATGTGTAAAATGTCTAATTCTAAAAGGAAGCATATAATCCGACAATATTTTTTTTTTATTTAAATAATTGATCTTATTTTTTGTAATGGTTGATATGGTAACATCCCACAGTTCCGGTAACCTCAGTGACCTTGACCCCTGCCGTTCAGATTGTTTCTCTCCTCGTAAACAAGGAAATCAGCAACATACGATGTTCGTCAACTTATGGAAGGCCATCTCCAACCATAACCTGGTACCTGGACAACAAAACCCCCTCCGATGTCTCTGACGATCAGAACATAACATATAAAAGCAACTATTCCACTTCTGATAAAGGAACTGACAGTGTTGTTACGTTCACGCCAATGGCATTGGATCAAGACAAGAGTATCTACTGCAATGCCTCGAACGGGCACACACCTATTTCTTCGAGCAAACTAAAATTGAACATTCTGGGTATGTAACACAGAAATTATACGTTATTGTTATCATGATGTTAAACTTTGTCTCCTCAATTTCATAAACACGAGATGTTTGTAAACATGTATGCCCCCAAATGCAAACTGCTGGACTTAGACAGCTGAAAAAAACGTAGTGTACACTTGCTGACCAACAAACAGACGGATCGACCAAAATTTGCAAACCAATTTACCCATTCTCTTCGATAAGGGATATAACAAAGGATGAAACGACTATTTTCATCTGATACATTTTAAGTTTTTCGTCCGTCCAGTGTGCATTTGAAAAGAAAACAAATATAGCAATCAAATGTCCCCAGTTCTTTTTTCGATGAAAGACAATGTAATTTCATTTTCTTCACAGTTCCTCCAGACAAACCAAAACTGCAATTCCGTACATGCAAAACCGAGCCTCACCCGCTCAACGGAGCACTCAAAGTCATAGAAGGCACCAATGTCTATGTCACATGCTCGGCTACGAGCAATCCCCCACCGGCAATCACTTGGAACCCAAACCCCGAGGGCGCGAGCTCAACGCTGCTTGTATCGAATGTTACTCCTTCACAGACTGGAACATATCAATGCACTTCAGAAAATATCATGGACACCAATACAAACACTGGGGTTACCATCGGAAGGAATTCTTCAAGTTTCCAGTTAGAAGTCTTGGGTAATTGTTCACTGTATGTTTGTAATCAATTTTATTTGTATGGCAGGTACGAAAAATAATTTGATCAAGCTACCCTAATCAGGCTGATGCAGTGATTTTGTTTTCCTTATATAACACGGTCCGGTAAACGGGATCCATTCCCAATGCCAAATATGGTTTAATTTTCCCAATTAGAAGAAACAAAAATCCCAAATCAGAATTTACAAAATGCTAAATACTTAGGAAATGTGATTATAAGCTGTAAATCATGAACTTACTTGAATGTGTATAGATAAACACCCTTAGAGTACAAAATTCAACCAATAAAACACCAGTTTAAGTTGTTAACTTATTAAATTTCTTCCTTAAATTTTTCCCAATGCAAGTTTTCATGCCGCGAAATTCCCATTTCATGGATCTCCCGACCCATTCCCAAAGCAGTGAAAATCAAAATGCTGATAGCGTAGAAAGACTGTTGGCGAAAAGAAAACTAAAAGCATGTGAATTATGAGTGCTTTTTGCTAAAAAGAAAACATTTGTTTGACTAAAGTTTAATTTCCCACTTTTAAACTTCATAATGTGGCTTCTTATTCAATAGTATTCGACATCATAATAGACCCTTATTTGTAAGTTACGAACACATATTTTTTCGAGCTATATATCTTATGCAAACGGAATTATATACATATCAGTTAACAAGTCAATCTGCCATGGGCCAGAATACCCGACAAAGCGTAGTAGTTAGGAGCTCGGATTGTTAGTGCTTGGTAGCCTACTGAGTGAAAAGTAGGTCATACCATGCAAGCTCTCAATATTTTCCATACTACCGTTTAAAATATATAAATTGCAGTAATTTGTTCTCAAAATACTCAGAATAAGAATCGGTAACTAGAAAAATCCCTTTCGCGACGAGTCAAAAATAACCGATGTAGCACATTTATTTAGTGGTCTTACTCCAGGACACTCAGGTGAATATTTCGGTTACATACAAGTAAATAGAGAAGTAATGGTGTCATTAGGTTAAAGTTACCTTTTATTAAATTGATTTTTTTAAGAAACTATAATTGTAATAAATCATAAGAAATACACATTATAATGCATATTTACATACATTATCAATAATAATTAAAATGTAAGAAAACAGGTGTGAAATTTTGCTGTTTTGAAGAAGGACTCTTTCTGGTTTCGATTTACTGACTAATAGCCTGCAAAGAAAAGAAGTAGTTTTCGCACTACCTGTTTTGGAAATTACCCTCTCATAAGACTGTTGGCTTTCGCCAACAGTCTAAAATTGCTGTGATGAACAGGTTGTTTTCTTGAATTTGTAAGGTACACATATGCAGTAATAACAACAAATTAAATGTTATGAACTCTATGACTTGTAGGAATATACAAGTTAAACTAGTTAAAATTCTCCATACAATTTGACTGCAAAGTATTTAAACACTTGCATTTAATGTTCTTAAGAAATTGCCAGTAAATGAGACAAACAGAATAAACACGAAATGGCATTAGACATTTCCACAAAATTTGTAAATAAATAAATCTGGTGTTTTCTCCAATCATTGTACTCTAATATCACATATTCAACAGTTAACCTATTTTTCACATTGGTACAGCTTGTGAAGTGTGAGTAAAGATAGTTGATTGGAAATAAATCCTGTAACAATTGCTGTGGAGAAGTTAATATGTTAGTGGCAATAAAAATGGAATGGTTTATATGAGTTGTGTCGTGGGAAACCTGGGCTTAATGCATCTGCGTGAAGTTTGTCCGGGATAAGCCAATAACAATGGAATGGTTTATATGAGTTGTGTCGTGGGAAACCTGGGCTTAATGCATCTGCGTGAAGTTTGTCCGGGATAAGCCAATAACAATGGAATGGTTTATATGAGTTGTGTCGTGGGAAATCTGGGCTTAATGCATCTGCGTGAAGTTTGTCCGGGATAAGCCTGTGCAGTCTGCACAGGCTAATCCAGGACGACACTTTCCGCTTTTGTTGTATTTTCTGTTTCAAGGAAATCTCTTCTAAACATCAATCCACTGTAGGCAGAAAGAGCCGTCCTGGATGAGCCTGGGCGGACTAAACAGGCTGTTCCGGGACAACACTTTACGCAGATGCATTAAGCCCAGGTTTCCAACTACACGTCTCATATAGTCATCCAATGCTACTTTTACTACTTCCAGTTCCACCACAAATATGCCAAAGCAGAAATCTGACTGCAGTACAAGACAAGAGCATATTCCTACCATGCCTGTGTTTAGAGAACCAAACGTCCACTACGTTTTCCTGGTCTAAAACTGGGTCCGACCTAACCAGTTCCAATCCCATTCTGCATATTTTCAAAGCAAATTCTTCTCACGAGGGCTTCTACAAATGCACGGTTTCTTATGCGCTAGAACCGACCAACTGCGAGCCAAAAATCTACCAAGTTGAAACTACATTTTACATCCGTGTCATCAGTATGTGACTGTATTTACTGGTGTACCCAATTTAATTTAATGGTATAATCCAGTATATTTTGTAATTTGTTTTCACTTCCGACACTTCAATAATAATAGTAACAATTACTCTAATGGTTTGCATTTTGCATTTCTCACAGTTACTAACTTGTTATCCTTCATATGGCACCAAATATTATCGAGCACAAATACTATATAATTTCTGCTACAGATCAAAATACTTGTTTATTAATTTATACAATTTATTGTCTTATCATATTAACACAGGGCTGCCTAATGTTCCAAGACAAGTTAGTGTCGTTAAAGGCTCAATAACCGAGAACTCCTTTGCGGTTGAGTGGGAACTGACACTGGAAGACCGAGGAACAGTGAACACCACGATTCTGTGGTCAAAACAAATAATAAACCACTGGAATATGGTCGCAGTTTCCCCGACCCTGACAAGGATCATGCTGCGAGGCCTGGAAAGTGGTACCACATACAACGTGAAGATGTTCGCTGAAAGTGAAGCTGGGGTTTCGGACGAGACAGAAATTATTGCCATAACCACCACAGCTGTGCAAGATAATAACAGTAAACCATATATTTGTACTCAGTATATTTGCATGGGTTAAAAAATAACAAAAAAATTGTTAATGACACATTAAGCCTACCAAAATGTTAGCACTGCCAGTAGCCAAAATAGCCAGTTGCCGCTAACATTTCTGAAATTATTCGAAAATGATACATTATTTTAAATTATAACTGAATTATGTATTTATTTTTTTTTGGCCAAATAAAAATATTTGGAAACTGAATTTTTATTGAATTGTCAACATTAAAAGCAAGCATAGAGTTTTGATAAGTTCATTGGTCCACTACAGGGACCATATTCCAGAAACATTTAAGTTTATCTTTAAATATTTTCACTGAAGTTCGCATGTTTGTAAGGTAATATTTGTAAAGCTACATATTAACTAATCAATCCAATTACAGTTAAGCAAATAGTAGTTAATAATTAGTGAACATTTAGCAGAACTTCATGTATACATGAAATAAAATGCTTTAGGAAAAGAACAATTTTAGACGATTTTAAGGCTTAAAGGATAAGATTTCACTTAAGATGTTTCTGGAATACGACCACTGGAATATTCATTTTTTTATGACTTTAACGAGCAGAAGCACCAAAATCCTCCCCTTTTGCCTGAAAAACTTCATATTACTAACATTTTTTGAAGGGAAAACCAAAAGCTATCAAAATCCTTGTGTGAATGCATATAGCATTTTGAACGTACTGAAATCTGGGCTGGTATTTATAAAGATTCTTAGTCGATATTTAAGAAATATCTTACAATTTTCAAATTTAATTATTTGTTTTTCTGACATGCAATTCAAGATTTTGACACATAATTTGCAATATAATTCAAAGTGTATTAATATTAAGCATTAGTCATGCAAATGTTCCAAAGCGTAGTGTTTTAAACACAAATTCTAATTTTGACTTATGTTCAACCTAAGTTAAGAATGGCTTAAGAATCTTTATAAATATGGGCCCAGGTTTCTTAAATACCGAATGTTTAAGTACAGTTTATGCTAGAAAACAAAATGTTAAAAACAACTAAAATCATTATTTAAAAAGAAACAGTTCACAAAATTTGGTAAGAAAGTGAAATATTTCCGTTTTCAGAAGATGGAATGGTGGGCATGGGAGTGATACTTGGTAGCAGCATAGGTAGTACAGCTGTACTCATCATTATAGCTATTGTGATGACGCTGGCAGTTGTCCGATGTAGGGGCAGTGGAGAGCCAGCTCCAAAAGGTGGGTAGCCATTGATTAATGTTATTTTTTAACAAATGCCATTAAAATATGAGGTGTGACCGAAAAATATGCACAATAGTAAAATATTTTTAAATCACGTTTATGTAGGAAAAATATTTTATAACTATTGAATGGAGTAACTTTTACTTAGTTGTTTGTGGAAGAATGGTAACAACGGCGCTTTTATAAAATATATTTCAGTGATTTTATGAAGTACTATTAGTGTACCCCAGCGCAATTCATATATTGAGCAGTATTGTGCAGTATAGTCCGTCTACCGAACTGTATAACTTCCATGATCAGAACTTTTTTGCAAGAAAATTGCACGAAAATATGACATACGCATCGTACTTCATTGTGTGTAAATCTTAATATCATACGTTGGTGCGTTTGGTTTTTTTTACGTTTTCTAAACCACCCGCTGTATTTTTTCTAAAACAAACTGATGTCTTTTGACACTACCAAACAGCGAACAATCATAAAACTTTGTGTAACATTGAAATATCACCGCAAGAGACGGCCAAAATGCTAAAAGCAGCCACAGGGAAAGAACATGTCTAGATGACAACTATTTACGAGTGGCATGGACAATTCCTCAAGGTATAACAAGCACAGCGGACGAGGAGCGACCAGGTCGCCCGAAGAATGTGAACAGCTACGTCATTGCGGCGATTCGGACGCTATTGAGAAAGACTGATGTGCGAGCGGTCGGTTTATTTCTAACGTCATGGGAATTCGCAAGACAACTGTGCATACCGTGCTTGCTGATACGCTTGGTACGAGGAAAGTAGCGGCATGTTGGGTACCTCGGATTCTATCCAATGATATGCAAATCGTGTTAGGGATTCCCAAAACTTTTCGCGTCAATACAGGAAGCAGGGTGTTTAATTTCTCATCAGCATGTTAACTCAGTGGTGCATACTTTTCAGCCTCAATGGTATCATGACTTTGAAGATTAGATTCAGTGACATGAAAAAGTACTTACGCACGATGGAGTGTACTTTGATTGTTGATCAATTTTAACCATTTTTTGTGTGTATATAGATTATAAATGTATGTTTTTTTCGTGTCAGTATAAACATAGTCTGACGTCTATTAAAGATTTTATTAATGTATTATGCGTATATTTCGGACACATCTCGTATATCTGTTTTGGACCTAACAATAAACTTATATCATGTAAACATCTAAAAATACATACATAATTTATAATAGGCAAACTCCTAACCAACATAACAGAAATACTGTCAATATGTTACATCGAAGCAGAAATCACAAATGGGTCAAAATGACCTTAGTTGACCAATCAATTTAACCAATAATTATTCCGTTGAAAAGATTGGATAATTCACTTGATGTCTGAAATTTCATTTATATATCTTTACAATTACGGTTTCTTTGGCCAAACAGAAATGTGCATTGCGAGATTTGCCTAGTATAAATTCGAAACCAGTTTGCTTAGTGCAAGAAGTTGATAACAGCTTATATATTGCACTGCAGATATTGAGTTACTGCTTTGAGGTGATGCACTATGTGCACTGAAACACCAGACTTTTATTAGTGTGAGAACAACAGCTCCAGAATTTTAATATACTCTGCACCGCTCTACTTTTGTCACATTCTTTATTATTTAATCAGTAATGATAACTAGTATATAAACAGATTCTTCATTCATGCACCAATTTATTTCAGTACAACGACCATTCAGCAATACCTACGATGAACTGGCTGCGTAAGTATGTAATATAAACATCAGTCATTTCTTACCATTCTCACAGGTTACCCCCCACACACACACCCCCAAGCAATGCTACTGGTCTATCTAAGGGGAACAATCCATGAAAACAAACATAGTTACAGCTATGTGATATCCTTAAGGCTACTTATAATGCTATAATGAACTAAATGTGGAATGAAAAAAATTACTACATGTCTTACCATGTTTTGCAATTTCATTTTCATTATTAAAGAATGACACCTTATTTTAAAACGGATATTTAAATTTTAAGAAGGTATGTGTCAAACAGTCAACAGTGTACATCTTGATTACACTGCATTGTTTTCTGCTTTCCATTTACGATGCAACTAATGGACATTTGTGTTATCATTCTTGCAACAAGTGTATGCATTTATAAATTATTACCATTCTAGACCACCAGCAACCACTGAACAGTATGAAGGCTTCGATAATGGTAAGCAATAAATTAGAGTTGCTACGATTCTTTCGAAGCATCGATAGCTCGATTGTAAATGACCCGATTCAATTTTCGATACTGAGCCAACTAAACTGGATTTGATTCTCTCGTATACATCAATAGAAGATTTGTCCTAAAACTGTTAATATAAATTACGGTGTTTGTGTAGATTAATCATGTAAACTGGTAATAGCATCCACTAGTTGTGGAACATTATCATGTGTTCAAATTGTTCGTATTTATTTTATGTATTAAGCACATGCGTTTACATTATGATGCTACGATTCTTTCGAAGCATCAATAGCTCGATTTTAAATGACCCGATTCGATTTTCGATACCGAGCCAACTAAATTGGAGTTGATTCTCTTGTATACATTAATAGAAGAACTGTTAATACAAATTACTGTGTTTGTGTAGATTAATAATGCAAACTGATAATAGCATCATAGTTGCTGTTATACTGAACTAGTTGTGGAACATTATCGTGTGTTCAATTGTTCGTATTTATGTTATGTATAAAGCACATACGATGACGTTCACCAACACAATGGCATTAATAATAACACATAATAATCTTTCGTATATTGCAATTCATGATGCTTGAATACCCCAAAAACAAGAATGTAAAGAGGAAACATGATTCGAAGACAAATGATGTTTGAAATCGAAATCGAATCGAATCCAGCCATTGCTAAATCATTGCAGCTGAACACTTAATACATTTAAAAATATTACTTCCTCAAAACAACAGACAGATAGAATGATTTTATATACACTTTTTATTATTTGTAGAAAATGTAAACATAACTGTCACAAAACATTGACATATTGACCCTCTTTGTGTTGAAATCTGGGATACCTGACACTATTATGGGATACCTGACACTATTAGCAAAAATGGGTGACCTGGGGCTATTACCACAAAGGTCCTAAGGAAAATGGGTGACCTGGGGCTATTACCACAAAGGTCCTAAGGAAAATGGGTGACCTGGGGTTATTACCACAAAGGTCCTAAGGAAAATGGGTGACCTGGGGCTATTACCACAAAGGTCCTAAGGAAAATGGGTGACCTGGGGCTATTACCACAAAGGTCCTAAGGAAAATGGGTGACCTGGGGCTATTACCACAAAGGTCCTAAGGAAAAGCTTAAGTACCACTTAAGTAAAAAATTCAAATAAAATTTTCTTTGTAAATTTCAAAATTTTGAAGTTAAAAAAATAGTAATTATCATAAGCATCATGCTGATTATTGGATAGATTTAAATCATTTTAGACAAAATAAACTTTAAATAAATAAACCAACAGTCTTAAGGAATTATATTATTTAAATAAGGAGCTTTGTGGATATGGGCCCCGATTCTTACAACAGTCTTCGCCTAAAATTTGTCAGAACACTAGCCATTCAGGCTAGTTGCTTATTAAAATCGATGCCCCAAAGACTCTTTTAATAGCCCAAACTCATGCAATAAAGCACTATGATAATGCAATAAAACACACTGAATTATATTGTTTTAACAGTAATCAAGTATCCATTCCTTCTTTAAAAAATTTCATGTGGGTGGTGTAAATGTAATAATTGTTCATAACATTGTGTCATGATAACTGAAAGCAAAAAAAAGCACTAGCCAAAGTGTCCACTAGACCCAAATCAAAAGCACTAGCCAAATTGTCCACTAGACCCAAATCAAAAGCACTAGCCAAGGGCTTCGGGCTAATGGGTAAGGGCGAAGACTGTTACAAAACAGGAAAGATTGTGTACACCAGTCTAGTATTTGACAAGAGAAACTAACAAGGTTAACTATAAACATCATGTAAATGTTACCTTACAGAAAAGACAACAGGTCTGCCCAAAACAATGGAAACATCATTCACGACAAACAAGTCAAACGCTACATGCAAGGCTACACTGAAGATATCAGAATGCACTTTTGAAGCGAATAACAAGGAGACTGTGCCTCGACCAGACTTCCAACTTGAAAATGATTACATGAACATGTAATTTTTAACCAGTCTATGCAATAATTTTCTTTGGAAGGACTTGTCTATTAGGGCTGGACCATCTAATTTTCAACTTGCTCGAATCTATGTTGCACTTGTCCAAAAATGATATCAATTAACACTAAGAAATGGTCTGATCAGTGTGGAAATGATATGCGGTGTGTCGTGGGAAAACCGGGCTTAATGCATGTGGGTAAAGTGTCGTCCCGGATTATCCTGTGCAGTCCGCACGGACTAATCTGGGGCGGCACTTTCCGCCTATAGTGGATTTATGTTTAGAGGAGACTTCCTTAAAACAGAAAATACCATACAAGCGGAAAGTGTCGTTTTGGATTAGCCTTTGCAGATTGCACAGGCTAATCTGGGATGACACTTAAAACGCACATGCATTAAGTCCGGTTTTCTCATGACACGCCTCATATTTATTATGAAATGAAAATTATAATACAGGTATTATGGTACAAATGAGCAAAATTTCTGAACATTGTATTTTTGGTCAATGCATTTTTTGATATTCCACTGTCATCCCTCTTGTTCTTGCCCGCTTAGGCAGCTATACAATTGTGACTTGCCCAGATATATTTTTACTTGTCCCTGGCTTATTTCCAACTGGGTTATTTTTAAGACTGAATAATTATATGCATGGTAAATATTCATGAAAATCAACGATTGTAAAAGAAATTTACATGAATTGTTTTTTTGTAAATTTGAGTATATGTTTCATTTTATGAAACAGGGATACAAAATCATTTTCATTGTTTTATATTATAATTTATAAAATTAACTCAGTAGATGATGAATCTGCATGCATGCGGCCCTGACATTTGAAAGAACAACTTGAGAAATCATGGTACATTTTGTTTAAATTGTTGGGCTTGCCAAGATTTTCAGTAATATATTGGTAATATTTCTACTAAACACTTTTTTTAGCCCAATTAATAATTAATGGTGTACTTTCAAAGTCACATTATTGGAAGGAATACCCTATGTGTATGGGTTCACCAAAACACTGTAATACCAAACATTCCTAGCAAATTTAAGCATGACTAAAGTTTGGCACTGAAAAGGAAGAAAACAGCTGATGAAGAATCACACCACTGAATAATGTAAACATTTGGGTTTCTTGGATGTAGTGCTTTTTTTGAGTTATAAGTCAGAGTTGCAGATGGACCGTGTTCTCTGGCCCCGTGTTCACAATGGATTAACTGCAGGATCAAGATCAATCTTAGCTTATCTTGATCTTCCAGCTCAACTGAGCCGAATCTGAAAAATATTTTATTTTTGAAATAACTTTTGTTCTAGATTAAATAAACATACATTTTTGTTATATTTCTATTAAAGTCTTCATATCATATAGAAACATACCCAAAGAGAAGTTCATAAACATGTATAATATATATTTGAAAAACAATTAAAATTGATCCAGATTATTAGTGAATGCCATTTTTGAGCCAGATCCTAAAATATCTGGCTCAAGTTCTTCTTAACCCTGAACTCTGTGAACACGGGCCATGGTGTCTGCCTTGAGATTTGACGACTGTAAGTTTGATTTCTACTCGGAGAGTATTTGAGTTATATTTCTCAAAAGACACTGGTTCTACCGAGGAAACGGTCTCTAAAGTGTTTTAATAAGCCTCTGACTATAGACACAATCAATATTCAATAAATAGGCTTAATGGATATGGTGTCTGCCTCGCATTCGGGAGAATGTGAGTTGACCCCTACTCTGGGGGCTTATGAATGATCTTTCTCAAAAGACACCAAGTATTGGTTCTACATTAGGAAAACGGACAAAAAAGTGTCTCAATAAGCATCAAGCCTCTACACACTGCATCAAAATAAATACCGGCATTTTAAAACTAAACCGCCTATTTGATTTCGTTGACTGCTTCCCCTTACCAGTCATCGCCGACATTAAACATGCTCAGCTGTTTCGTGAAGTTCTGCATGTTCTGCGGCGAGACTCGCATCAGGAAGTCTATGTAGTCTTCGGAGTGGAACCTGCACATATCATGCATCGAGGCCTTGTAGGGACGATACACCTGCAAATCATGGAACAAGCAAAAGTATCAAATGTCTGCCATAAGACATACTACTATGTATCCAGATCTGGAAGAATGTATCACTGTGATGTACTGCCTATATCACAATTCAGATTTCTAACTAGCATTTCAGAACATACTAGTCATGAGTGATTTCAATTGATTATGAATTATGCTTTTTGATTCAACCAAATTTCTATTTACACATTTTTGACTCGAGCAAATAATCTGCCTTGCTCATGCAACTATTTTTTATTTGCCACCTTCATAACCACTAGAAGGTTATATTTATTATATTATATTTATGGTGTTATATTATATGTCTGAACCTTTATTAACACAAATTATCATTTGCAACGCATTTAACATAATATGCAAAACAATATTCCTGTGACTTCAGCATTTTGATTCCTGAACATTTTCATTTCGAACCCTCCAAATTTTAAAGGGACAATGTCAACGAATAAATGGCTTCCTATTGCACTGTTGATATTATATGACAGAAAAGAGCTACACTAAGACACGTGGATTAAATAAATAATAAATAGTAAAATACACTAGGAGATATTTGATAAAAACAAATTATCAAAAAAGTTAGAAAATTAAAACCCCAAGTGGGTACTGAACTCACGACTTAGGAGCCATGCGAAAAAATAACAGTAGACAGCACTTTAACCAACTGCGCTATTCTGCTTGGTAATGAATTGTTTGTAAACTATGCTTATCCAAAATATTCATAATTATGACATCAAAATGAACACAAGAAAAGGGCCAAATAAACACGACTTTTATTATAAATTGATTTTATCTCACAATGCGTACACTCTTTCCTCATTATAAATATACTCTATTTTAACTGTCATCATGTGCCAGTATTAATATCTTAAGTTCAGATTTTTTAAATAAAGTGCCCCCCTTGGGGCCCGTTTCGATGACATAGTCCCTTCTAGCTAGGGGTCATTTAACTCCTGGTTTTGAAAATCTACTGAAATCACTCACATGCAGTCAAATAATGTTCTGCTCGGCTACAACATTATTGTGATATAACCCCATATCAAGTTCAGTGAAGCAAGGTATATTTGTGATATAACCCAATATCAAGTTCAATGAAGCAAGGTATATTTGTGATATAACCCCATATCAAGTTCAATGAAGCAAGGTATATTTGTGATATAACCCCATATCAAGTTCAATGAAGCAAGGTATATTTGTGATATAACCCCATATCAAGTTCAATGAAGCAAGGTATATTTGTGATATAACCCCATATCAAGTTCAATGAAGCAAGGTATATTTGTGATATAACCCCATATCAAGTTCAATGAAGCAAGGTATATTTGTGATATAACCCCATATCAAGTTCAATGAAGCAAGGTATATTTGTGATATAACCCCATATCAAGTTCAATGAAGCAAGGTATATTTGAAAACATTTTAGCCAAGGTTATCTTTTGTCTAACCAGGGCTTTTTTGGCCAATTTTATAGCTGTAATTGGGTCATTCTCAATACGGAAACAAATATCTTTTTTTCCCAAATCCAGTCCCAAAATTCCCAATTGATGGTTTGACTTTCAACAGGTTTGGAAATATGAGGTGTTCAGTGTATAAATAAAGACTTTTGAAGTTGTAATTATCTATTAATTATTATACTGATTAGTTTTTGTTCAAAACATTCAATTTTTTTAATTTATCTATAATTTTTCAAATTTTATTAATCTTACCATTATAACTTTTCCCAGTTTTAGTGAATTGATATGAAAATTTCCAATTTCGGTTTAGGTCTTATGTTCATTTCTGGGGAGAAATGGTTAAAAAAAAACTTTGTACTACCTGCATCCGCTTGTGTAGATTGTAATGCATGACAAGGCAATGTGTCAGCGCAATCCTCTGTGGCTTCATAGGATGCCCCGGACCTAGAACAGAAGTTAGTATTATGTATTGTGGTACATAATCAACATTGCAGAGCATTGTATGATTCGATAGATGAATTTTACCATGCACATCTTACTTTTCATGAAATTTACTGGTCAAAACCAGGAGCTTGGATAAAAAACATAATTATTATTGCTATATATGGAATCCGTATTTTGACTGGCCAATAAAAAAACAGCACGCAAGTTTCACATTATTTATGCCTAGGTCACAAATAGAACGGGCACAGTCCGATTTTAACAAACAGAAAAGCATCTGCAATATTTGGATCTGACAGGTGCCGTGCCCTTTATATATTTTTTGCCTCGCGTGATCACAAATTCAAGCGGGCGCCTGACGGTTTTCCCTGAACAAGCAGTTTGAGCAACGGGCTGCTACCGGCCAATGACCGGACGGCCCCCATGCGCTGAATATGTGAATCGGACGTTCGCCCCACAGGATTGTAGATGTCTGCAACTAAAGTCTTGAAAAAGGTATCCAGTAAATGTAAGTGGGCCGGCCACCGCCCGATAAAACGGGGGCCTGCCGGTGCCTGTAAATATACATGATTAAAATACATGTATATTATACATGCTTTGTTCTTGCATAAAAGTTGGGAAAATTTCCTTGTGCACGTCATGCCCACGCACGTCAAATGTTAAGTCGGTACACGCATGCTTTCCATTACATGATGTCCTGGTTGTCAGAAGACATTTCGCACTCTTTTGTAGAAAACACGGGTTTGACATGGCATACATGTACATAAACAATACAGTTTGCATTTACAAAACTGCAACAGTAACACTGGATAGGCTTTTCCGATTACGATTTCATATTAGCGTATTTCTGACTGATTGTTCACAGCTTGTAAATTCATCAAGTAAATAAGTGTGGACATTATAAAATACGAAATGGGTGAGCAATCTTTTTACAGTCGATAATACGCATTGATGCGCATATAAGGTTATTTGTGTGTATATACATGTTTATTGCACCAATAAACTAGACTAGGTTACTTCCCTTGGGTAATCACGAGTGATGTCCTGTGTTCACTTCCGGTGACTTTTATTGATTATTTCTGGATAAGCGTATTCATATTTACCGGAAATCATACAACATATTTGATTTTCAATCTTAAAATTGTGTCGATGTCGTAAAAATGAATTTACAAATAACAGCATACATATATAATATACATCATGTACACTATTAATCAATTTAATTTGATTATTATTTTGATTTTTAACAATATTGTCTACTCTTTGAAGATTGACAAACAAACTACACAGTACGTTTAACGGTTACTATGCAATAAAACACAAAAATAGCGATTTCAGTATCTAAACAACCTATGACTTCATCCTGTATTAAATTTGCATTATTAAATAAAATAAATAAATAAAGCTGTTTTTAGTAAAATGATTTTGCTAAGCAACTCAAAGCTAACATTCTTTGGGCGACTAAAATTACGAAAATAAGGTATAATAACAGAAAGTCTGAGCGTTATTCCGATGTTTTTGACAGCAACTTATTTAAATTCCATACACATGATTTGTGTTTAACTTCAAAGCTATTTTCGTTGCAGATATTCTTGTTGCGTGCTAAATATTATACGGTGCTTGAACATACTTAGTTATAATCTTGAAATATAATGTAACAAAACAACTATCTTTTTAGTTACCGTTAACACAATATTACAATAACTAAAGATGATGTCACTCCTCATTAAATGTTATAACTGATGTTGTATTAAAGAGATTATTTCTTCATTTCTGTCGGAATCGTGGTAAACAAACACAATTTTATTCTCGAAGCAGCTAATTCCCGTATGTTTTAGAAAAAAAAACACACACACACGATGAGCTCTTAAATGAACACCACCTTACAATTTTTCATAATTTAAAATTAAATGCTGTGCTATATTATTTCACTCTTTTATGTAAACCAATTTATTAATTCGAAAAAGTGTTTAATGCTTTTAATTCTGTTCTGTGCTGTTCAATAAGGTAGCGAAATTTCATAGGGTGATAGGCAAAGAACAACAACGGAGACAACAACATTTAAAAATGTGAGATAAACTTTAATTTGAGATGCAAACAATGGAGATGAAGTGTGACATGTTAGCTGTCTCTGCATGTAGATCTTTATCATCAATGCATTACGCAATTGCATCAGATAAGCAGTATTGTTCTAAGGGCAATTTAATAAGATCCCCGCGGTGTCTGGCTTTGGTATTTTTAGACAGACAGATAACTAAGTATCCTTTGAGAGAAAATGTGTTCATTCGTGGTATTTATGTATAGAAAACAACCGTTTAAGACGAGGCAAGGAGACTAAATTTTTTCCAGATACCTGTCATACGGACATGTGGCCTTAGTAATGAGTTAAAACGATACTACATACAGTTCTTATAATTCATTTTTGCAACATATATCCTCTATGGATTTTTAATAATCTTTTAATCAAAAACATATGGTTTTAAATATTTCCATTAAAAGTTTTAAAAGCCGCTTGGTCTTAGATCTATAATACTTTATATGGCAAGCTAGGGAAAAAGTCGCCGGAAGTCGGGTTTCAAATTTGCGGATGTGAATTCGCAATAACGGGAGGTAATTTCCAAGGGTGATCACCTAGTTTTGGGAAAGGCCTATTGGCCAATCGTAACTGTACAGGGATATAAATTAACACTCGCCCACTCGCCAATGGCGAGTTGTTTTGCTTCTGGGCGACTGCTTTGCGCCCGTAATTCGCCCAGTTAGCGAGTCGCGTATTTTCTTCTTTCAGGAAATCCCCAATAAGCGAAATTTAGAACAAAATTCTTTGTAGGTTACCAATCTGCTTTCGATTTCATTTGTACTTAAGCGTTTATAATGACATCATTGACCATGCTTTGCCAATTGACGCATTTCTATTTATTTAACCAATGGAAATCATGCAACGTCACAACATCGTCGTCATTGAACAGATTCCGCAATGTAGAAATTTATTGATGGCGTTAAAAAACCTGATGCAAATCGTGTTGACAAACGCAAATATTATACAGACTACGAGCAAAACAAGCGTCCGCAATTTAAGTTTCAGCCCGAATGGACAGAAAATCGCCCGTGGTTGACACATTCAGTGGATGGAATGAAATGTACGTATTGCATTGAAAATCGTATGCAAAATAATTTCACAGCTAGTTGTTCGTCTATTGAGTTGGACAGTGTAAAAAAGCATGAAACTTCTGTAACTTGTTTATAATATTACCTTTTGATGCAATGAAATGATTAAACCCATGAAGTTAAACACATTATCATAAAGAACATGAGGTTAACACACAGATAATTCTGACAAGATTGGTTGTTTCAACTCTTGTTTAGTAAGCATTATCATATAATTTACGGATAGTTAATGTAACAATGGCCAAATTTGATGTATTAAATATAAAAAAATCAAATACGTGTTTGTTAAACAAATATGCGAATAACTAACTACTGCTTAAAATATAATGTAAATCTGGGCAAGTGAATCCAAGGCTGGGCTAGTGAGTTTTGAAAGTAGCGAACCCAACTGGCTCATTACCCTAGATATATAATTTATATCCCTGTAACATCATTCCAAAGTGAAGATAAACTGAGTGTTTCTATTGGCTTACATTGATTTTACGGTGTGATGAAACTCTGCCTACAGGGTGGTGCTTCCCGGTGATTGATTGCGGCTTAGGAACAACTGTTAATTGTTAAAATTTTCAGCGAAGTGACACTCGCTTTGATCATTTACTGACTTGATTGAGTGGGTGTACATGTTTCTTGAGTGAAAAATGGCATTAGTGACGTTAGAGATTAGATATCACAGCAGGAATTGTCGGTCAGCTGCAGTCAACACAGCTAATTAATTGATAAAATATACGTGCCCCGGTCAATGTTTATAAGCGCAGCAGCAATTTTAGGCACCCCAGATATGTTCAAGTTAAAATTTAGGCGCCACAGCACCAGGGCGCTCAAACTGCCGGGGGAAGGCCCGGATTAAGTGAATAATAATTGGTAAAGTATGAATTTGCAGCATGTAAAGCTTCAGACATGAATTCATGTCGAAATTATGCTTTTGGAAATTGATGTTAAACGCCATGAGATTGATATTGCCAAGAATATAAAACATGAAAAATCATTAAAAATGAATGTATATCTAAAATGATGAAAAGATGAAAAACAACATTTTTATATATATTTATAGGAGAAGGTTATACTGTACGATATTTATGTTTGTTTCCTTCGTCTACCGAGACTCCATGGTGCAAGTTGTCAAAATTAACTCAAAGTGTTTTGTGGTTTGGTGTTTTGCAGGATTCCAAATGAAAAAATTGTTTATTTGTTGATTGCCATGTGTGTGTAAGATGTTTTATAATCGTTTATTAAATGTTGTAAATGTTATCTTTCCATTTTGGTTATTCAAAAAATCTTTAGTAGCGCGACTCCATCGGAACTCAATACATATTTTTTTTTGTTTAACATCGATTTAACCTTTTAAGACTTTCTCATGTTTTGGAAGAACCGGTGCCAATACTTTTACATAAAACGGATGTCATACCCACCATAATGAAAGTTACCGACGTCAGGGTCATACGAATACGCTACAATTGGCGAAGAAGGCATGTCGATGTGTAAATATTCTATAACTGTACAGAAAATATTTTTTCACTATTTTGTTTTGTGTGAGCTACTTTGCTTAAAAGGTTACATTCCACTGAAATGCGGTTGCACAGCAGTATATCTAACTATAACTCTCCAAACTCCTCGCAGCGCTTACCTCCCCTATCGGTTAACGGTAACCACTGCCATGACAAGTAAAATCCTTCCAGATCTGGAAGGATTACGTGTTTGTAGTTTTTACTTACTTAATGCAACTCATTGCAATTTTCTACATAATTCGACTCTTTATATATCGTTTGCAGTCAATAATGAAAACAGAAAAAGAAAATAACTGATTAAAACCATAAATCATATCTAGAAGATTTAAATCGGTTATCATCACATGGTTTGAATTAACGTCAGGGATTTGATTAGAGCTATGCTCAGAACAAGTCAAATCTCTGCGCGGAGGATGATAACTCTCCGCAGTGACCTCCCCGTCGTCGGACACCCACGATCAATTCATTACGTTACTCGCCGTCGTTTGACACCCACGATCAATTCATTAGATGGAGAGAAGCGTAATCAGCAGCCGGGTATCCGACGATATGACCTCCCATCGTAAAATACCAACGTGTGATATGCTGTTATTGCTTTTTAATCGATAATCTGTCATCGATATAGTCACGGTTTTACCGGCGGGAGGGGGGGGGGGGCACAGTAAGCACGTCTCCAAAGTTTATGTATTGTATATCTCTAAAATAGTTGCAACATTACAACTACCAGCTATATGACCCTCTGGGTTGAGCTGTACATTAATGTACACATTTGCTCAAAGTATTCAGGAAGAACTAATCTCTAAAACATTATGTTTAATAGGAAATAGCAACTTATGGAAATGTGTGGTGCCCCTAAAGTTTAAACTGATTACTATTCCTAATGAATTTGGATTGATTCCGTATTCATGAATGGATGAATTCATGAGTGAGTGAATGAGTGAATGAATGAATGAGTGAGTAAATGAGTGAATGACAAGGCGTTTAATGACTGCTAGGTTCATACCTACTGTAGCCCCATCCCCTCGGACTCGTGCCCTCCCCCCTCCCGAGGACTTCGGATTTCGGCCTTATTGAATCAGACCTGGTTCACTGAGTATAGTGATCTCTCAGACCTCTACCCAAGCAGTGTAGCAGGGAGACCACTGTGAGGAGCTTGCAACTAACTCCATTATGTACCGATACTCCACATCAATATACAGTTGTAGACAATCAGTAGTTCGTAGTTCACGAAGCTTCTGTGTGTGTGAATCAGCTGGGGTTGTCCCTATCCCGTCCCCTGTCATACCCACCGAAATGTTTGGTCAGTTAGGAATTATTGCTGCAGTTGCCAGATAATTAAGTTTTGTTTTTTAAACTTGATTTTGCAGCGAAGAAAACCGTAAATTGATTTTACCCAACGGTACTGCCCGATGATGTGGCCAGATTTTTATTCTGATCTATTTGGGAGAAGTACCTGGTTTGAAATTGGGAAATTCTCATCGTCTTTATAATTTTCAAATTGGGAACAGAGTGTACCGATCAATATTGTTGTGTGTTTCGATTTTCATTACTTACTTACTAACATTCCAGTCTCTTCAATTGTCCATGTTGTGACGTTTTATGTTTTTTTGTTATTGAAATATTTGTCGATGTAATTTTCTTCAAGATTGTTATAACTGTCACAAAACATGCCATAGAGGATGGGTATTTATAAATATTAAAAAACAACAACCGTATTTTGTATTGTGAATTGGTCAGATATTCTGACTAGGGGTGTCACGATATTAGAAATCCATATCGCGATATATTGCGATATTTTTTAATTTATCACAATATTTATTGCGACCTTTGTATTTATGTATTTAATAAGCTTAAGACTGATGAAATCACTATGAACAGTGCAATATTTTATAGGATGGTTTTTAGCTTTTTATTGTCAACAATGTTGATGACAGTCGCAACAATAGCAACATAGAACCAGCAGATACACAATTAAAAACAAAAACATATGAGAAGCACTCTCAAACCGCCTGTCATTGCTGTACACTGCGTTTATTACTTTTATATATTACACATATACCGGAAGTTTTACATGCTCAGATAATCCAGTCATGGTGTGTTTGTTTTGTGCATAAATTATGTATGCATTTCACTGTTTATTTTAACTGGAAACAATGTGTCAGGTTTAATGCATTATTAAGCATACACATTTTAAGAGAATACATGTATACCAAACATAAATGGAATATTATTGGTCGGGTTTGGTCGCCAGTACTGTCAATAATGGTCTGGCTTTTGACCTTCACCGCTACAATTATCAACTTTACAAACGGTACTGGCTTTCAAGCGTTTATCACTGACAATAAGCCTTTTTTTAAATTTAGTCACACGTTTTTGTAATCAAGGCCATAATAACACGACAAACCACAAACTGTAAAAATACCAAATAAACAATGCATTATATCGGTATGGACATTCATTTCGCGATATTTTATTGCAGAATCAAATATTGCAATATTCCAATATGCAGATATATTGTGACACCCCTAATTCTGACCAGTGAGGCTTATAGGTAAGGGCCTCGCTGTGGCCATTGCTGTCCAGAACGGGTAGAAAGATGATACCGGGGTGGTTACCCGTGCGGCTGAATGACCACCGGTTCTCGTATTGGTTAGTCCCCATTGAAAGTCAGTACATTATTTTTGCTTTATTTATCCTTTTCCAAAAATTAAATGTTTTTTGGATAAATAAGTGTTTTGTTTTGACAGCATCGACTTCAAAACAATGTTTAAGGATATTACCGATATGTCTGGATATTTATTTAGTTTTAGAACCTTAAAGTTGACCAAGATGTTAAGAAAACCATAAAATATCCTTGTACGTATTTAAAATGGCCTACATATTGAAACATTTGAAAAATATCTATAAATAGCGTCTTAACCTTTGAAGCATACCTATAAGTGGCATGCAGTCAGCCGTTTTGGTTCTCTATTGTACCCTATATGGATACTTTTATAAATAAATAATAGTCTGTGATTTTGTAAGCTGTTTTGAAAGAGCTTTAGCGTAGCGATTTTTCGTTTCTATTGCATCCATATTTTCATACATGAATGCACATTATTACTTTACAATGATATGTCACTTATTTCATTAAGCTTATAAAGTATTTTTTGCAGAAATTTGCGTGCATTCTTTTGTCCATGGAGTTTCATTTCGTATTCGTGTTAAAGGGACCTTTTTACTGATTTACGAATTGAAAGTTTTTCAATTTCTTGTCACCGATTCCAAAAATAAGAAAAACAGTGTATACAAGGGATCAAAATAATACTACGGATCTAGAAATATAATGTAAAAATCGTTCGTTTATGAGTAATCATCTGTTGAAAATGATAAAATTATAAAGCGTTTGTAACGCTAAACGATGGAATAGTGTTTCTGTTGTTTTCGTTGAAACGGTTGACATCGCGTGAAACACTTAAATAAGGTAAATAATGCCTCTACGTCGGGTCAGCATGGCCGAGTGGTTACGGCGATTGAAAGTTAGTACAAACAAGTTGCTAGTAAAATGTACTTTTTTTTTAATCAGTACACAGGTAAGTGGTATAATGATTGTCTACTCGGGCAGCGGTGTTACCCGACCATGGTGGTACTTGTTTTCCGCACATAATGTTTAAACCAATATTTGACCTACTTAACTAATATTCCTGGATGAATAAATACACTTACTCTCATAGTTAAAATATGTAAACTGTTCATTAGGCGTAAACATATGTTTGTTTAAGGTTACCCGACCTACCCTTAAAAAAGTCCCCGACCCTAAAACATTTTACTGAGTTTGTCAGATATTTTTGCTTTATTTATCCTTTTCCAAAACTTAAATGTTTTTTGGAGAAATAAGTGTTTTGTTTTGACAACATCGACTTCAAAACAATGTTTAAGGATATTACCGATATGTCTGGATATTTATTTAGTTTTAGAACCTTCAAGCTGACCATTTACCAAAAAAAAACAACATACCTACCTACCCTATTTTGGGGGGCATGTAACCAGAAACATAATTTTTTTACACCTTAATAAATACATCACTTAAAAAATTTGTTTATATTAACATTGCTGGAAATTTCAGGTTTAGTTGATTCGGGTCCTCAATGTGATTCGATAAGAAGGACATCATTAAACACGAAATAATAAACAAACTACTACACTGTAAACGAACTTAGTTTAGTGTCTCAATAAAACATAGGAGTTGTTCGACACAAAGTGTTTAATAACAGACAATGTTTATTCTACAATATGTTGATGACCAGACCAGACCCATATAAATCTACATTTATCTTGCCATGATAATTTGTCATCTAACACGAATATTTAAAGATGTTAAGAAAACCATGAAATATCCTTGTACGTCTTTAAAATGGCCTACATATTGAAACATTTGAAACATATCTATAAATAGCGTCTTAACCTTTGAAGCATACCTATAAGTGGCATGCAGTCAGCCGTTTTGGTTCTCTATTGTACCCTATATGGATACTTTTATAAATAAATAATAGTCTGTGATTTTGTAAGCTGTTTTGAAAGAGCTTTAGCGTAGCGATTTTTCGTTTCTATTGCATCCATATTTTCATACATGAATGCACATTATTACTTTACAATGATATGTCACTTATTTCATTAAGCTTATAAAGTATTTTTTTTGCAGAAATTTGCGTGCATTCTTTTGTCCATGGAGTTTCATTCGTTCGTTTATGAGTAATCATCAGTTGAAAATGATAAAATTATAAAGCGTTTGTAACGCTAAACGATGGAATAGTGTTTCTGTTTCGTTGAAACTGTTCACATCGCGTAAAACACTTATATAAGGTGCCTCTACGTCGGGTCAGGATGGCTGAGTGGTTACGGCGATAGCCATTTAATCCAGAGATCTCTGGTTCGTACCCCGGTGGGACCAATTTTTTTTATTTTTTTTATTAATACTTTTCTTGTTATTTTACGTGAGCTTGTTAGTTTCGATGCTTAAATCTGTAAATTTAAGACATTTAATAACATACTTCAAAAAATGCGAAAATCTATTTATGAACAAGTCCCTTCAAGGAGTGCTCAAAGTTCAATGTTGGTATGGATATCAGATGGCATACTGCAGGTTACCATGAAAAACCAAGAGCTATAGTGCGCTTTAGGCATCCATCTGCACGAACATACCAAGATACTTCCTGGGCCCGTATTCACAAAGCTCCTTAGGAAAAAACTTAAGTAAATTCCTTAAATTATAAAATTCCTTAAGTCTCTGGCTGTTTTATGTATAGGTCTTTTATCATTAAGGCTAAAAAAATAAATAAGGAATTGTTTCTCAGGCTTTTTTTTTTCAAAATATCAGGAGGGAGGGCGAATTTTTTTTATTGAACTATTTATTTTTATATTTCTTTCTCCTACTCTTTTCTACTGGCACTATAAAATGGCTTATTAAAACAAGTAAATAAGTACAGATTAAAGACAATTTTAAGTTTTAATAACAACATAAGCATCCCTTATTATAAAATTCTTAATGTAGATTTATTGATCGCAAACGGTCATTTATGCAAGCTGACGTAAAAAGGCAATCAATTTGAATGTCCATAATTAACAAAAGTGCCTTCAAATTGATATACCATCATAATTAAAGTACTCCTATTTATAGAATTTAACTTTTTGGAATTCATATTTGTATAACTGTCAAAAATAGGAATTATTTTTGCAATAAATCACCAATAATTTTTGGAAAGGAAAATCAATACTTGTCAATGCAGCTGGCATTTTCGTTTGTTTCCATAGGACTTATATTGACACAGTTTATCTTCAAAAAATATGGAATGCTAAATATTACACAAGCATCTGCGAAACAAAAGTTTAAATCAACAAATAGACGATATTTATAAAGGTTCCCAATCGAATATGACTTTTTTTCAAAATTTACACGGTATTTCACAATTTTTCTATATCCGATTTATATCATTAAATCAGACCGGAAGAAAGTTACTGGAAATACCGAAATCTCTACCGGGTAACTCTTCTTCCGCTATGTTAAAATGCGGATTCGTTTAATTTTAAGCCGCTGTCCATGGGATCTTTTTTCAATACATCGTAATTTTAGTAATAGTTTATATGAACGTTTATGGTGTTTATTCTTCCGAAATCTGTTTCTTATTTACGAAAGGCATTGTTCAAAAGCGCTTGGTACAAACGGAATATACTATAATGTACATGCTGGTTTACTCCAGATTCATCACCAGTTATCGCATAGCAATTGACGATAGCAAGATACCAAATGTTAATAATTCACAGATTTCAATGCGGAGTTTTTGTATTTTGCTCGGTAACATGTCCATTAGAAAAACTTCCTGCAAAGTTTTATTTTTATTAACATATTTCTTGACTGCTGCTTTAAAACCCGGTCGCGATCGTCAAAAAAAGTAAATAATTTTTTTGGTATTAAATCAAATTCGTGGCGGACCATTAAAAAATGTTGCGGCGCTGCCTGAGAAACAAATCATTATTTTTTTAGCCTAAAATGTTGTAAACTTGTAAATATTGCTTATGTGTTTAGTATTGCAGCCTTTTTTGTACATAAATCATTCGATTTCACATGCAACATTTGATCTGAAATTTTCACTTAAGTACTACTTAAGTTAACATTTCCCTTAGGAGCTTTGTGAATACCAGCCCTGAACATAACATGCATACAAATTCCCCAGAGGAACTAGACTTTATACAAATGCATGGCACGTATTCAAGTGCATGTGTACAGAAATTTTATTTCGGCAAAAAAGCTCAGCAACTACTGTCTAGATTAAACTGTCGCCAGCCGGCTAACCGCTGCATGCAGAAGAACTAAGTGGAGCTCCCCTAAAGCAAAACAACGTATTACAACACAGATAATCATAATATGAGGCGCGTCGTGGGAAAACCGGGCATAATGCATGTGCGTGAAGTGTCGTCCTGGACGGCACTTTCCGCTATTATGGGATTTTCTGTTTCAGGGACGTCCATTCTAATTATAAATCCACTGTAGGCGAAAAGTGGCGTCCCGGATGTGCGGACTGCACAGGCTAATCCGGGACGACACTTTACGCACATGCATTAAACCCGGTTTTCCGACGACACGCCTCATATAAATAAGGGATCGTACAGATCCATATAATACGACCAAGGCATTCATTTTCAAGACGACTCTAACCATATATAATACGGGTTTAATTAGCGCATTATTAAAAAATAAATCAAAATATATTCTAAAATATTTTGCGATTTTCAGTCTTTGCATGTGTACCATATATATACACTATCAACTAGAAATGGTGTTCTGTTGAAATACTTTATAATAAAGGGCGTAAGGTCTTAACGGGAAAGGTGTGACGCGTTACTGATAGTAACTGTTAAAAACTGAAAGTCTTTTAAATTAGACACTGATTACTGTTCCACTGTAATTCCAACTTCAACATGCCGACATCTGCGATCGTTGTCTTGTGCGTGTTTGCACTTTGCGCGCAGACGACACTCTCTGAAGTCACCAGTGACATCATCGGCACTCTAAAGAGGCAGGAAGGCGAGATTAAGCTCCTTAGGCTAGAATCGCGCAGCTCGAAGAAAATGCCCATCGTCAAAAGGAAAGCCACGACGAAGAACAGAATATGAGGCGTGTCGTGGGAAAACCGGGCTTAAAGCATGTGCGTACAGTGTCGTCCCAGATTAGCCTGTGCAATCGGCACAGGCTAATCCAGGACGACACTTTCCTATTTTATGGTATTTTCTGTTTCAAGGATGTCTCTTCTATACATAAACCCACTGTAAGCGGAAAGTGCCGTCCTGGATTTAGCCTGTGCGGACTGCACAGGCTAATCCGGGACAACACTTTACGCACATGCATCAAGCCCGGTTTTCCCACGACACGCCTCATGTATGTTTTTTATATGTGATGGATCTTACTTAAAACGGTTTCAAATTATGCATATTAAACAGTTCGTTTTCGAAACCATTTCCATGTACATTTTTTAATCTGTGGAATGATGGCAACTGCGTTGAGAAGTATTCAAATTGTATCTATTAAACTGCTTGTCTTTAATGTTATTAAGAAAAAAGAATTGTCCTTCTTTTTATGACGTACATGTTCAATATTGGAAAGGTCGTCGATTGTAAACAAACACTTAGACCTAATACTGGAATTGAAGGATTTTTATTTTATTTCTTAACACATTTGCGTCATTTTGCTGAAGAGATTGTCAATGCATACAACCAAGGCGTAGAGGAATAATTTCACAAAGGTAATTGTCAATAAAAATTGTATTGTAACGTTTATACTGCTTATAAATGATAATGATAATTAGTTTAATATTTGCCGTAAGTGTTAATAAAGCAAAGACTTATTATTTAAAAATCATTTAAATCATTTAAATACAAAAATGGATAAGGCAATACTATAATATTATATTTTTACAATGACATAATAATAATTATAATAATAAATTAATAATATAATAATACTTATTATTATTAGATCGCCAGCATCCATTTAGCGCAACCAGCAGCTGTGCCTAGCGCCACGCAGGACCAGGGCTCGATACAGGCGATATTTGCTAGGTTGTCAAGCATTGATAACAGGCTCGCCAAACTTGATCGAATTGAGATGGATGTATCCAAAATAGCGAAAAATGTAACGCTTGTGGAGGCCCGAATGAATGACATTGACACTAAGTATTCTGAGGTTAGAACACGACTTCTTGAACTTGAAACTAGCCGGGCTTTCGATAGTAGTGAATGCGATGATTTGCGTCGTAAACATTCTGTTTTAGAAAAATCTTTGAACTCTGAAAAATCTAAGTCTGATGCTTTGTCGAGAGATTTAAATGACTTGAAGCAGTTTAATTCCACATTAGCTGATGATGTTGTCCAGCTGAAAGCCCATTCTATGCGGGACAATCTCCTTTTTTAAAATTTCGCTGAGGAAAATTCGTTTGATGATAGGAGAAATGAAGATTGTATGTCAAAACTTCTTTCTTTCTGCGAAAACGAACTTGGCATGGATGATGCGCGGGTAATCAAGATCGACCGTGCTCATCGTGTTGGACGGTTCGAACACGGTTCGAAGAGACCTATTGTCGCCAAATTCAACTTCCATCAGGAAAAGCTGACAGTGAAGCAATACGCCTATGATAAGCTGAAACACTCTGCATATCACGTGTCTGACCAATATCCTCGTGAGATTCAGGAACGTCGGCGGAAGTTAATTCCGTATCTAGTGCAGGCGCGTTCTCAAAACAAGCAGGCTTCCCTGAGCGTTGATAAGCTGTTTATCGACAGGAAACTCTATACCGCCGACAGCCTTCCACCTGGTCCTCCCCCGGATCTGCCGCCTCGCGGCGGGTCCAACTTCCGGAACGGAAACCGCACCGAGCCAAACCAGCAACGCGGATCTAGAAACAGCGCCCCGTCTGCACCATGGAACCCTCCAATGGATCACCAGGGCCGAGTTACACCGGATCTGCCGCCTCGCGGCGGGTCGAACTCCCTCAACGGAAGCCGACCAGTGCCAATCCAGCAACGCGGGCCTGAAAACAGCGCCCCGTCTGTACCATTGAACCCTCCGACGGATCACTAGGGCCGCGCCATCGACACATCCGGTACTGCTGAATAGGAGCTCCCGAAGAAGCAACTACGTTTCTTGTTATGGAACGTTCAAGGACTTATCTCAAAATTAAATGATAATGAGTTTACAAATTATATTAATGAATTTGATGTATTATTGTTTTGTGAAACTTGGCACTCAAATTGTTCAAATGTTAATTTAAACAATTTTGATAGCTTTTCGTGTCCAAGACCTTTAACTAACAAGAAAGCAAAACGTAATAGTGGTGGATTAATTGTCTATTTTAATAAAAAGTACGCTGGCAAAATTGAATTAGTGGACATCAATCTTAACGGCTATATGTGTATTAAGCTATGCAAGACATTCTTTGGTACATCTAATGACCTTTACTTTATACATTGTTACATTCCGCCAGAAGATTCACAGGTATACAAATGTAGAAGTTCACCTCTGTTTGAATTTGATTTCTTTGAAAATATCTCAAATGATTTACTTCGCTATTCTTTACTAGGTGATGTTATTTTGACCGGTGACCTAAATGCACGCATTGGTCAGAGATCAGATTTGGTAGAAAATATTAACCTTGATAGATAATGTGAGTATGCCTACAATAACATCTGATGTAGATAAACTGCCGTTACGATGTTCTTTTGACGAAATTGCCAATACTTATGGCAATAAATTATTGTCATTGTGTAAAGAGAATAATTTATGTATAGTCAATGGGCGATTAGAGCCGGGTAATTTCACGTGTTATAATTTTAACAGAAATAGATTTGCTGCTAGTGTAGTCGATTATGTTATATGTGATTATGAAATATTTGGTCGGTTTAACGGTATATGTGTACATGATATTACTGAATTCTCGGATCATTGCCCAATTGAGTTCCAATTAAATTGCGCCAATAATGCATCTATTGTTAATACTGCTAGTATTGAAAAATTATTGTGGGACGATAGCTCCATTAAAGATGAAGAATTGCAAAACGTGTTGTATGACAATAAACAAGTTTTTGATGAATTGCTGAAAAGTTTTTCAGATGGTTTAACAGATATTAATACCTACTTGAATAGTTTGTCAAGTACTATTTTTGATCTGTCATTTAAGGTTTATGGTAAAACATTTCGCACTAAAGTCAATAACAATCGAAATAGTGGTAAGAAATCCCCTTGGTTTAATATTGACTGTAGAAATGCTAAGTCGACTTTTAATCAAAGTAAACGCATGTTTAAAACTAATTCTAGTGATGTAAATAGACTGAATTAAACAAAACAGTCCCACAAAAAAACAAATACAATAATAAGACAAGAGACGTGTCAGACAATTTGAATGCAACGAGTGCTTTTAAATGTATCAAACGTAAGGCTAAACAATCATTTTACAGGAGTGAAAAACAGAAATTGTCTGTGTTAAGTAAAAGTGGTTGACGCAAATTTTGGAAACATGTTAATAAATTTAAAAGTAATAAAACGTCTGGATCACCTGACATTTCTCTTGAAGAATTTGCCAATCATTTTCGTAATGTGTCAAGTAATCCAAATAATAGCACTTATAGAGATGATAATGCAAACAATTATGATGTGTATGAGAATATAAATATTGATAGTTTGGACTGCCAATTTAGTGTAGAAGAGGTTTGTAAAACTATTGGTAACATGTCCAGATATAAAAGTTGTGATATGTCTGGCAATGTTGCGGATTTCTTTATTGATGCAAAAGATTTTATTGCTCCCTATTTGACGACTATTTTTAATCATATATTTGATAGTGGTATTTATCCGGTCGAATGGACTAAAGGTGTAATTGTACCTATATATAAGAAGGGTTGTAAATCAAATCCCTCGAATTATAGAGGAATTACATTAATAAATATAATCGCTAAAATATTCTCACTTGTGCTAAGAAATAGGATGAATAAGTGGTGCGAAAATGAGCAGAAGTTAAACGATGCTCAATTTGGTTTTCGCGATAATCGTAGTACTGTTCATCCTGCATACTATAATACAGAAAGTTCTTGCTAATAATTTAAAACTATACTGTGTATTTATTGATTATGAAAAGGCTTTTGACACCGTTATACATGATGCATTGTGGACAAAATTAGCTAATTCCCATGTAAGTTGTAAAATGTTAAAAATGCTTAAATCTCTATATTCAAATGTTAAAGCTTGTGTTAAAAATTCTGAACACATGCCATATTCTGAACTGTTTGACATAACACTTGGTGTCAAACAAGGAGAGCCTCTATCTACTTTACTGTTTATATTATTTATTAATGATATCAAGGATTATATTGATGTGTCTAAAATGTCTGTAAACGATATTGAAAAGTTATCACTATATATGTTACTATTTGCAGATGATATTGCTTTGTTTACGACTGATCCCAATAGTTTGCAGGCCCAGCTAGATTGTGTAAACCAATATTCTTTTAAATGGGGTCTCAAGATAAATGTAGCTAAAACAAAATATGTATATTTAAACGCAAAAAATCTATAAATAATTTTACATGGAGTATAAACAATATTAATCTTGAGATTGTGGATAGTTTCTGTTACCTTGGTATGACATTTTATTATACCGGAAGTCTTGCTAATGCTGTAAAAGCACTAAATAAACAGGCTCTGAAGGCATATAATGGCCTTATATCACTGTTTACTAGAGTATATTTAGATATTAAAACCAAATTGTTACTGTTTGATTCGACTGTTTCACCTATTATTGTGTATGGTAGTGAGATTTGGGGCATATATGACTTCAAGGAGGTAGACAAAATCCATATCAAATTTTGTAAGCATATTCTTGGCGTGCGTACTCAAACATCCACAGTTGCCGTCCTTGGCGAATTAGGTAGATTCCTGCTTTCGGTCATTTGCAGGGAAAGAGCCTTAAAATACTGGTGTAAAATTATGAAAAATCCTGAATCACTTCCAGGCAAAATATTTATAGAACATATTTTAGATAACAGTTTTAATTAATTGAATTTCAAAAATAGCTGGGGAAAGGCGGTTAATAATGCATTAGATAAGCTTGGATATGGCTACTTATGGTATATGTTTGATATTAACTGTTGCTATATACCCATGTTAAAGCAAAGGTTGCGTGACAAATATATACAGATATGTTAGGTATGAAACATATTTAGATGCTATTGACCAAGATAAGTATAAAACGATTATGTTCACATTCTCTTGAGATTGAAACAGGAAGATACAATAATGTGGATAGAATTAATAGACTATGTAAACTATGCAATTACAATGTTGTTGAGTCAGAATTCCACTTTGTATTCTGCTGTCCCTTGTATCATGACTTAAGGCAAAAATATATAATTTCAAATGCTTTTAGTACTATTAATAAATTTGTTAATCTCATGTCATCAGAAAAAATTAAGACGACTTTCAAAATTGACGTACTTTGCGATGTTACGACGTTCCCAAACCCTAGATAGTGTTGCTTCTTAACCTACTTATAAAATAAGTTAATCAATCCACTTTATAGATAGATATGTTTTTGTACAATATTTTTATAAAGCCTGCTTTGTATAATTGGAATTATGTCTTTTGAACGTGTAATGTTGCTAATGGCCATCTTTCATTATGTGTTTTGTAAATGGCCAAAGGCATTGCTCATGCCGATTTGCCAAATAAACCAGTAAACCAGTAATTATTATTATTAGATATTAATAATTATAATAATAAATTAATAATATAATAATTATTATTATTAGATCTTTTATTATTATTATTAGATTGTACTTTTACAAATAAGTATTTATTATTTATTATATTGTATTATTACAAATAATTTATTGTTTGTTTTCATTATTCAAAAAAAAATATTTTTTTGCTCTTTATTTAACAACATTTCATTTAAATCATGTTTTAATTATTTGATAAACACATCATTGTAATATAAAATATTATCTATTAAAGCTGTACAATAATAATAATAATAATAATAATAATAGATCATAATTTATGCACTAGAAATATACAAATATGCCAGAAATAATGTATGTTTTTTTTTCAGAGGGACCCATGAATATGCTTTGAAAAAGATGGCATGCATTTCTTCAATCCAGTGCAGCAACAACATGCATAAACTTGAATTGACTGATATTATTGCTGCCACTAAATATGTATTTCGTGACTTTTCTGGGAATATAAAATATCATTAAACTTCTGCAAGCCCCAGACTCTGTAGTATAGTGTTTGTTACAGTGATTTGTTAAGTGGTTTTTACATATTCTAGCAAAAAAATCAATTTCCTTCACTGAAGTAAAATCACACCCTTTTGTAATCTTCAAAGAAAGGGAATAATATGAAAACAGATGAATATTTAAGCAAATAGATCTATTATTTTTTGGAAAAAAGTTACCACATTGGGTGTATTGTGTGGGCTGTTTTTTAATATTGTTGAATAAATAATGGATAACATTACCAGATGTTTGTTTATGGTTGCTATTTACTTATGGGGAAATGTGTAAAAAAATCCATGCAGGAAAAGTAAGGGAAAATTAAAAACCCTATTTAGTTTAAAACTATTTATTTTAGTTTTACTGTGTAGAAAGCCTGACTATTATTGAGATATTCTGACAATGAATTAATAATTAATCTGTTTGCAGAGTAGAATCAGTACTGGGTGTCTTTTTGAGAAAGACCATTCAAATGCTCCATTAATATGGATCATACTCAGAATCACTCAATCAAAAGGCAGACACCATATCCATTACACATGATTACACCTCTGCAACTCAAGGAAAATGCACAATTTTTATTTCAAACTGACAGGCATAATAAAAAACATGTGGCTACCAATTTGTATTTCTAAGCAACAACCTGTGTATACATGTACAATATGGCCAGAATGGAAAAATGGAGGCCACATT
Organism: Congeria kusceri; assembly: GCA_027627225.1. Lineage (NCBI taxonomy): Eukaryota > Metazoa > Mollusca > Bivalvia > Myida > Dreissenidae > Congeria > Congeria kusceri. The sequence goes on along the minus strand of CM051032.1, from coordinate 32,295,891 downwards.
ATAATACAGTGAAACCACCATGCCTTAGTAACCTGGTTACCCATTAATAAATAGATAAATCCTTTAAAAGTCTAGAACAATGTAAAAACCTATATTACAAGGTATATCATATTTGCATTCAGAATTGTATGCAAATTCAGTATTTTCTGAATAATTTATGTAGACAACAGTAGTGTTTGTAGCCTTTGTCACATAGTTCCAACTTTGCATGCATATTGCAAACAAGAAAAGTTTAAACAATGTGTGGTGTGTACAGTTTTATTGCAAACACAACTATATTATATATAATGAAATAAACATATAGCAACACTAATTATATAAATGTAGTATTCTTTATTGTATATTAACAGGTTGTTTACCACTAGGTTTGCCCACATATGTGGTCAAAGAGAGATAGAAGGCTTTAATTTGAACTTTTGCAACCTTACAAGGATTGCCAGTAATGTTAACATAGCTTATTTTTTAAAATGTTTGGCTGTTTAATCTGAAGAAGGAAAATAGGTATTTCTGAAAAATCATGGGCTGTTAAATCTAAAAGAAGAAAAAGAACTATTTAAATAGGTTTGACAAATGATTTAACATATTTCTAAATTATGTCAACACTATTTCCTTTTACATAAGAAAAAAATGAAATATTTAACAAATAAACAAGTACATTAAAGTGTTATATTTCTTATTAACATAAATCATTACGTTCTCTTAAAATTAACATTTCAGATATGTAGATCTAATTGATTATATAATCCATTTATATAATTAAAATACTAACATTAGTTTTTCTCACTGAAACAGAGTCTGATAACAATACTGTAGTTAGGCATCAAAAAGAAATATTTTACTGGTAGCTGGTCATCTTAATTTGCTTTTGACCAGTGACAAAAATGGCAAATTTCCATTCTGGCAAGTGGATTTTAAAGAAAAATTACAACAAACAGCATAAAAAATAGAAGTGTAAAGACAGTTAATTCAACGTGAACATGAATGACTTGTGTTTGAACAAGGATAACATTTTTGCAAATGGAAATTGCAGGGCAATTAGATTCTAACAGACTGCAGTCATTTTAAACAAATGCATGAAACAAAATATTCATAAAATTGAATTTGCATTCTGTCTTTCCCGGCTCCCATTTTCCAACATTTTTGCTAATGGTGCCTCTGCAGTCTAATGTCAGTATCAATCCAGATTTTTAAGCACAAATGAAGATTGTTGTTATTTAAGCACTGCACAACACCATTATCCATGACGATGCATGAGAGTAATACACACACCTTCTAAGATAAATGTATTGGTATACTTAATTCATCTATACGGCTAGTACATTTCAATCTGAGTTGTATTAACTGTTGCCATCAATTTTTGCAATTCATTTGTCAGCTACGTGAACTTTGTCATTAGCAGAAATATTTTTATCCGAAATCGATTCAGCATTCAGACTGAGTGGTGTTCATCCGAAATCCGTTTACATTCATAATTACAATTATATTCCACGAACGAATATAGTTATTGTTTATAATTAGAGAGAATATTCACAAGACCAAAATAAAACAATATTAATTCAAATATTTTTCCTCAGATTATCAAATTAAAAGCCTAATTATGGATAACCTTGCAAAGAAATCATAGCAATGTTTACAATCGACGACCGCACCAATATGGCGGAAGCTCAGACGCATTTCACTTGCATAGGAACGTTGACGAGTGACGTCACGCGCACCTGCTATGTTTAGACTCCGCCCACTGGTTGGCAAAAGGTGGTGGGCATAACATTGGCATATATAGAGAGTGTTGAAAAAACATTAGTTATTTTTCACAATAATTCAATGTTTTAAAACATGTTGGCACATAGTAATGTTATAATAAGATATATTACATTATGAATCGTTTCTTTTTATAATTATTGTCTACTAATGATGCATTTAAAAGAACTAAATTGATTGTGCCCAACATCCATGTATGCAATACTCATACAAGACAAAGGTGTTGTTCGTGACAAAAGAAAAAATAAAAAATATCCATTTAAGTTAACTTATTCCAGAATACAGGGCACTAAAGCAAATAAAGATGTAAAGCAATTATAATGGATCATGCCAAATAGGCTTTACGTAATACATTAATTAAATATTGAAATCTTACCAGAACTTCACAGGTCAGAAAAACCTTACCTGCTTATATATTTTAATCCACTTTCATAAAAATAAAATGGTATCTAACTTAATCTTAATTTGTATGTTTTCACCAGCTTGTGCATATATCACACCCTACCCATCGTTTAATAATTTAATCCGGCGTTTAATTGCCCCTTTGTTTGAGCACAAACCCATTATCTCATTGTGACCAGATACTGCCCAGACAGTTACTAACTAACAACATGGTGTCAAGTTTGATTCTAAGTGCCCTAAAACCACAGGTGGCAGACGTACACATGTCTGGTCATTTAACAAAATTTATTATACTTCCATGGTATTTAGCAGTCATTTTCATGGATAATATAAACGCCCGAAAATACTGAATTCTTGTTCTTTTATAAGGTATTGTAAAAACGATGCTCATTAAATTTTGTAAATTGCTAAAAAATGTTCTGAGACGCAAGATTTTTAATCGTTTAAGCATAACATGTTTTATTGCTATTGAAAACCCGATAAAATTTAAACATGGTGCAAATTGGCTATAAAACATTTTATTTTTAAGACGTATAAAAACACCACCATCTTAGATCGCCAATGATTTCAAACATGTATAACATTATGAGCATCATTAAATAATTATAATATATAACCATAGGGATGTTTTAAAATAATACAACCTTTTTGCGCTAAATAAAGACAATGATTTAAAATTTAAGATATTTAGGAAGTTAAATGTACATTCCCGATATTTGCAAATTAAGTACTGACGCCTTTAATTGTTTGTTCTTTTTTCGAGTTATAAGTAATGAGTTCATCAACTTGTGTATTCGATGTGCTAGGAAAATTATAAATCATATTTAAATATTGTCTTTTAACAAGTATTACGCTACAGGTTTTTTTTAAGGTTGATATTACATGGCTGATCAGTACATTCGTTGTACGTTACAATGCACCTCCTGCAACTTTATTTCATAAAAAATAACACTCATTAGCATACACAGTGCATTCATATCATTACTGTTTTGGTACAAATTATCAGGATTCGTAAAAACATTATCATTTTTAAAAATAAAACTTAGTTTATTCGTGTCTAAAGTAAATTTAACGGAGAAGTTATTGCTTTGTTCAAAACATTCAAACTTTTTGTTTGAGCTAAATGACCCGCCCATTTGATATATTAAATTAGTTTATTAATTACTTAAGTCGGTATGTGATTGTTTTTTGTTTTTTTTTGTTTAAATTTTATTTGTAGTGTTTTAATATGTATTTCAGAAATTCCGATCGATTTATCGAGTAAACACATGTATGTATGCATGTAATCTGTATCTGTAGCCAGCGCTTTTGCCAACCAGTCAGTGCGCATGCGCGAAAAATCCCGATTGTAAACAATAACAATCAACGTTCCTATACGGGTAATAGGCGATGCGGCATCCAGGTTTATATATCTATGGCAAGGATTCTAGGCGAGACTGGCGTCTGGGACACCGGAAGTCAGACCGTCGTCATTGAGGTATACATGTACAGCAGTATTTTAAGTTCGTACCATTATTTAAATGTTGATTGCGATTTATATATTTAGTTTTCAATGAACAATACTCTGTACATGTTTTGTATGTATGTACTGCTGATATTCAATGGCTTTATGCGTATGTACGTATTGCTGATATTAAATGGCTTTATGTTGGTGTTCAGTTACAATGTTTTATGTAGTTCGTGATATAGGTATAGTTCTTTCTGCTGACATCTTTTACAGGTTCGCGCTGGGGATGAGGTTTGGGTACGAAACATCATCCAGAGCAACGAGCTTATCCACGGCAGCCTGTTTTGCTCATTTTCCGGCGCGCTGTTGATGCCCCTGTAAAAGTATAAAACATTCAACTACAAGAGTAAAATATAGCGTGATTGAAACGTGATACCTGCGTACATTATTTAACGACTCAACGTAGTAAAATGTATGCGTGATATGACCCAACATGACGTCATATGAGCACATGTCTGATTGTGTGCGTAGAGAGCGTTGGGACCGATATGACGTAGTACGTTGTAAGTGCGTGGTTCAGAACTAGTGGGGACCGATCTGACGCAGTACGTTTTAATTGCGTGGTTTGGAACTAGTGGGAGGGGGTGATATGACGTAGTACGTAGTAAGTGCGTGTTAAGTAACTTAACGCGGACCGATATGACGTAGTAAGTATGTGGAATAGAACAAGTAGGAACCGTTATGACGTAGTAAGTGCGTGGCGAGAAAATAGCGATATGACGTAGTAAGTATGTGGTGAAGAACTGGTGGGGTTCGATATGACGTAGTATGTGAGTAACAAGGGACTAGTGGGGACCGATATGACGTAGAAAGTGGGTGGCAAGGAACTAGTGAGGACCGATGTGACGTAGTAAATACGTGGAAAGGAACTAATAGTGAGCGATATGACGTAGTAAATGCGTGGTAAGGAACAAATTGCGAGCGATATGACGTATAGTAAATTCGTGGTAAGGAACTAATGGCGAGCGATATGACGTAGTAATTGCGTGTTTATGAACTAGTGGGGACCGATATGACGTAGCAAGTGCGTAGTGAGAACTAATGACGACGTATGTGCGAGGTACGGAACTAGTGGGGACCAATATGACATAGTAAATGCGTTGTTAGGAACTAATGGGAAGCGATATGACGTAGCATGTGCGTGGTATGGAAGTAACGGAGAGCGATAGGACGTAGAAAGTGCGTGGTAAGGAAGTAGTGGGGAGCGATATGACGTAGTAAGTAGATTGATACCTTTTATTCCTCCATAAATGAACAGAATAGCCTATATACACAAATAATTTAGCATGAATATTGAACAAACAAGCAAATATGTACATATCGCAATTTGTATAATCAATAATACAAATTTAGGATAAATTTAAACACGAATAAATATAGGTATTTTCGATAGCTCCAAAATACATTTGCCATTACTTAGATAAATGGTGTCAAGACAAATTAAGTAGGAAGCTACCGTGTAAATATTAAATTAAGGGTCTGGCTCATGATGTTAAGCCTTAAACGAAATCGAAATTTAAGACTAATTTAGTGTCATTAAACACGAGCCATCATACTGTTAAAAATAAGTTCCAGCAGTTAAACCCTGCGTAGCAATTTCAATAGAGCAAAAGTTAACGGATAGTTGCAAAAACAGCCACCATTGTGCTCTGTACACAGAGCGAACAGTTCCGTGCTCTGGTCACTGACTGACATCAAGATAATAGACTTGAATTTTTTATGACCACCGTGTTCGATAATTGCATCACATAAGTTCAGTCGATCACTGTCTTTCTTGTGACAAAACGTAAGTAGATGCTAAATCATATTGTCTGTCAATAACTGACAAAATGCACAGGTTTGTATAAAGGATTTAGAAATAAATAGTCCAATGTTGGCCAACAACACTTGGAAATACACCGGATTCAACGTAGATTGTACTTCTGCAACAGGCGATATAATTCTGGTACAAATCCAACAGTTTTTTTTTTTATCAAAGTTTAACAATCGAATAAGCCTGTGAATGAAAATTTCCTTTGCTCCATACTGACATGGTAATCGGCACAGCTGCCCCATGAACTGCAGCGTTTTTAGTCATTCCTAGTTTCAATGGGAGTTATGCTGAGTGTTGACAAAACATACTCGTTATGTATATTTCTCTGGAAACCTTGCATGTGTTTAATACAAAACCGATGCGCTATTTCTAATTTAGTTATGTCTTTCTTCGAGTAATTAATCCACAATTCACAGCCATACAATGCCTTAGGTATAACGGCGGACTGATAAATAGTTTTAAAGGTCATTGCACTTATCTTATCGGGGCAAACGCCATTGCTGCGCAAATTTAAGTAGGTCCCTCTCAGTTTATTGTACGCGTTGTCAATGGATTCCTTTACAGACAACGTTCCGTTACTTATCAGTCCCAAATGCGTATATTTAACAGTATTAGGAATTCTCTCCTCTCATAAAAACCACGATAGCTGCTTTGTCGGCGAGTTAAATAGCATTCACATATTTCAATGCGGAGTTTTTGTATTTTGCTCGGTAACTTGCCCATAAGAAACACTTACTACAAAGTTTAATTTTTATTAAAATATTTCTGGAATCGTCCTTTAAATCCCGGTCGCGATCGTCAAAGAAAGCAAATATTTTTTTTTGCATTAAATCAAATTCGTGGCGGGCCATTATAAAATGTTGCGGCGCTGTCTGTGAAACAAATCATTAATTTTTTTAGCCTAAAACGTTGTAAACTTGTAAATTTTGCTTTTGTGTTTAGTATTGCAGTCTTTTTTGTACATAAATCATTCGATTTCACATAGAACATTTGATTTGAAATTTTCACTTAAGTACTACTTAAGTTAAGATTTCCCTTAGGAGCTTTGTGAATACCAGCCCTGAACATAACATGCATACAAATTCCCCACAGGAACTCGACTTTATACAAATGCACGGCACGTATTCAAGTACATGTGTACAGAAATTTTGTTTCGGCAAAAAAGCTCCTCAGCAACTACTGTCTAGATTAAACTGTCGCCAGCCGGCTGACAGCTGCATGCAGAAGAACTAAATGGATCTCCCCTAAGGCAAAACAACGTATTACAACACAGATAATCATAATATGGGGAGCGTCGTGGGAAAACCGGGCTTAATGCATGTGCGTAAAGTGTCGTCCCGGACGGCACTTTCCGCTATTATGGTATTTTCTGTTTCAAGGAAGTTTCTTCTAAACATAAATCCACTGACGGCAATTAGTGTCGTCCCGGATTAGCATGTGCGGACTGCACAGGTTAATCCGGGACGACACTTTACGCACATGCATTAAACCAGGTTTTCCGACGACACGCCTCATATAAATAATGCATGGTCCAGATCCATATAATACGGCCAAGTCATTCATTTTCAAGACGACTCTAACCATATATAATACGGGTTTGTATTGACTTAAATTGGGTTTATCTTACAGCGCGTTATTAAAAATAATTCAAAATATATTCTAAAATATTTTGCGATTTTCAGTCTTTACATGTGTACCATATATACACACTATCAACTAGAAATGGTGTTCTGTTGAAATACTTTATAATAAAGGGCGTAAGGTCTTAACGGGAAAGGTGTGGCGCGTTTCTGATTGCAACTGATAAGAAACTATAAGTCTTTTAAATTAGACACTGATGACTGTTCCACTGTTATTCCAACTTCAATATGCGGACATCTGCGATCGTTGTCTTGTGCGTGTTTGCACTTTGCGCGCAGACGACACTTTCTGAAGTCACCGGTGACATCATCGGCGCTCTGAAGAGACAGGAAGGCGAGATCGAGCTCCTTAAGGCTAGAATCGCGCAGCTCGAAGAAAATGTCCATCGTCAAAAGGAAAGCCAGGACAAAATGGAGAAGAAGTTAAAGGCACAGGACACGGTTATACTGACGTTGAATGAATCAATGAAGCATGCCTCAGAACCGTACAGAAATGCAACTGCTGGCTTGAACCGTAAGCGCATTATGTACACGTACATATAAGGCGTGTCGTGGTAAAACCGGGCTTAAAGCATGTGCGTAAAGTGTCGTCTCAGATTAGCCTGGTCAAATCGGCACAGGCTAATCCAGGACGACATTTTCCACTTTTATGGTATTTTCTGTTTCAATGATGTCTCTTCTAAACATAAACCCACTGTAAGCAGAAAGTGCCGTCCTGGATTAGCCTGTGCGGACTGCACAGGCTAATCCGGGACAACACTTTGCGCACATGCATAAAGCCCGGTTTTCCCACGACACGCCTCATATATGTTTTTTATATGTGATGGATCTTAGTTAAAACTGTTTCAAATTATGCATATTAAACAGTTCGTTTTCGAAACCATTTTCATGTACATTTTTTAATGTGTGGATGGATGGCAACTGCGTTGAGAAGTATTCAAATTGTATCTATTAAACTGCTTGTCTTTAATATTATTAAGAAAAAAAAATGTCCTTCTTTTTAAGACGTACATGTTCAATTGCTTCAATTGAGGGAAACATGATGTAAGTCAGGTACATAATCAATAAACGTCTGTTAACCAGAACTCCCGCCCGGAAAACCAAAAAGATGCCGATATAAATCTTTTGACAGAGTTGATTATTAGTGTAAAATGACAAACACAAATGGAGTCATCACATTTAATAAACATGTATGTGAACGTCTTGATTGTAATCCTCACCGTCTATAAGAACTTCTTCCACTTGAGTGCTGTATCATTCCCGGATGTATTATGCATCATATTTCTATTAAAACGAAACTCGAATTGTATGAATCATTCGCTTACAATTAAGTGTTTAACGTTGAATATTTTCAACCGAGATACAACGCATCACAGTTTAGGCCAGTTTTTAGCCTGTTTGGCGATTTTTGCCAAACATTGACCCCGATCAACATGTATGGTTAGATAAACATTGCTGCCATGAAGCATTGATAAGCAAACGCCTTAGTCATTTTTACCGCGCTCACGCGAAACGCAGAAATGTGCAAGCGAGCATCGTCAATATTATTGAACGTTTTATGCGTTTATTATTATATACGGGGGTCACACGTCGTGCACTGACCGGCTAAATCGTGTAGTTTTTATTGAAGGTCAAAGTAAATGCAAAAATCATAAACAACTTATCAATATTATGTCGATATATTAATATGGCTTCAACAATATGATTTCTTCTAATTAGTACCAGATACTCGACTTGTTTATAATAGCATCTGTATTGTGTGATTTTATTGACCTGGCACTCATGAATATTCCGTTTATTTTCGTAAATCTATTTTAAAGACAACTGTCACTCTATTGTTAAAAACACTGTGTTGATTTTGTCATGTTTCATGCTTTTCATGAGTGACTGTACTTTTAACGGTAAAATTAACTGTCATCAAATGGACAAGACATTTTAAGGGCCGTCTTTGAAACATGTTAAACACTATTAGAAGTTTACAATATCTAATAAATTCCTAAATTTACGAACTACAAATCATTTGGTATGTTTTTGTCCACCACTTAATTTGCATGAAAAAACTACGCCAATTTGTTTATAATTACCTATTTTTTCTCCATTTGCTGTACAAATCTTGTCGTTCAATTTTGGATACTACATGTAGTATAGATTTATAAGACGACCCTCAAACTTGAACGCTTCACTGACCACAATAACGGGATTTCTCAATGCAAAAATCATGCATGGGATTCACATTCATTGGACGGGAATCTAGGACACCGAATATCTTTAAGCTGATATGAGACTTAGACGCGAATACACCCCCTGTACGTCGGTAAACCAATTTGCAGATGATAAATCAAATTTCAGAGAAAACTTGTCGTCCGCAATAGACAGGTAGGTACATATTTAGAATTTTTCGGCGATTTTAGTCAGTATATATACAAAATTATTGTATACATGTATAATGTAATGTCCAACGCCATTATGTATTTAGTGCATTTCCAGAAATCTACGGTTTTCTAAGAAGAAATATATACATTGTCTGGGGGAAATACAAAATATTCAAAAAATGCGACGTATTTATTTATTTTTTGGCATCTAAATCAACAAATTAGAGAACTAAACCGTTACAGAGTAGTGACATAATCTATCTAGAAGGGCATTCAAACATTTATTAGTTGATACCGTAGTGGTTTCTGGGTTAAAATCAATTATATCTTGGAATGGTATGCTCATTTATGGATAAAGCCGAACTGTTTGAAGAAAATGTGTAAATAAAGTCCAAACTTAAACTGGGTAAAACTCAAACTACGCGATAAAATGATTATTTTTGGCAATGGAAGGTTTTGTACTATTTTTCATTACATATTTTCATTACATATACATATTTTTATTATATGTAATAGAAGAAAAATATAGTTTATTCAAAAATTGTACAATGTAGCATATAAAAAACGAATAAGGCCAACATGGCCCATGTCAGATCGTCATGAATAACAATTATACAAATAGGAACAAATAATATTATCATGCTTTAAGAAAGAGAAATACATTCTATATTATATATATCTGCGCGTACTATATAACAGTATTCTGTACGGTATTCTCGTGCTTTACAAAAATTATATGTATCTAAGTGATACACAAAAGTAATCTGTACTGTATTATCATGCTTTACAAAAATAATTTATATCTTAATAATACATAAAAGTGATCTCTAATGTATTCTCATGCTTTATTCAAATAATTTTTATCTTAGTAATACATAACAGTGATCTGTACTGTATTCTCATGCTTACAAACATAATTTATATTTAAGTAATACGTGAAAGTTGTTGGTACTGTATTCTCATGCTTTGCAAAAATAATTTATATCTAAGTTAAACATTAAAGTTATATGCACTGTATTCATAAACATGATCTGCACTGCATGTAACTTCATTCAATAGCATTAATCATCATGTACTGACAGTATTTGCCATTTCAAAAGCTCTACATGCATAAACAGCTAGTAACTTGATAGTATTTGGATTCTGTGAGGAAAATAACTGTGTGGCTTTTAATATGCTTGGGTGACGTCTGTAATATACTGATATATGTATTGTATTTTTGTCTTGTTTGTGAGTAGATTTTACATTCAAAAATAAAATGATATTCATCTTCAAGAACAGGGCAAACTGGGCGAACACGATATTTCTCATATCGGTATTATTCCACCGTCCCTTCTCGATGTTAACCCATTTAAGGTAAAATTGAAGTTCAAAACAAAAGATATTCCTATAAAATAATGCCCTTGAATAGCCATGTATGCGTCCTTCTACACCTTTGACAAAAGTATCAGAAATTCTTTGCTTAAACACAGAAAAGCAGACATGATAGAATACCAGTTAACTTAGAATACATTTCACTTGACTTGCCCAGTTGGTTTTTAGGTGATTACTTTCAATATCGTCTAGAATAATTTTATATGAATTTATGTTCTGGAGCACAGATCACCTTAAACCAGTACTTTATCATATTCATTTTACTCATAGTTAAAAAGTCAAGTATCCCTGTCTCCGATAATATAAAGTCATTATTTGTGCTGATTTTGACACTTATTTGTCCTTTACCGTTTAATAACATATTTTAAATTAAAATAACTCATTCTATTGTTGTTTTATTGACATTACAAGGCATTTGATTACATTGTAAGGGATATCCTTGGTACATAATATACAGACTCAGTATTCGAGGACGACGTTTGACAGTTATAAAAGCAATGTATACTCATGTGTACACAAAAGTAAGACATCATACTGATATCGGAACTGCATTTGAGAGTCATTTAGGTCTAAGACAAGGCGAGTGTTTTGTTCCCGACTCTCTTTTCTTTACATATCAATGAAACGGAGGATATATTGTACTCAAAAGGTGCAAGTGGTATTGATATAGGCATGTTCAAATGCTTCCTACTCATGTATGCTGACGGTGAGGGGCAAACACGTTATCTGTTGTTCCCATTTTCGCTCGACATTCAGCTTGTGCTTCCAGCAATACATGGAAATTTTCAGCCCAGTTTGATTGCCTACTTGTAATTACATTTGTGAACAATTTGCCTATGACGCTTAACATAATTATCACTTTAAAATTATTAGGGTCATTTAAATCTCCTTTCTTATATGTAGGTACAATAAAACACTCAGTCCATTTATCTGGAAAATATCCAAAAAAAAAAAAGCTAATACGGAGGAAGTTCATCTCAGCCATTTATTATAAATTTATTTAAGATCAGATCTGGTCCCGCACTTTTTCCAGTTTTTAGACTGTTGGCGGAAGCCAACGGTCTTTTGAGAGAGGAATTTCCAAAACAGGAATCGCGGAAAACTACTTCTTTTCTTTGCAGGCTATTAGTCGGTAAATCGAAACCAGAATGGGTGCTTCTTCAAAACAGCAAAACTTCACACCCGTTTTCTTATATTTTAATTATTTAAGATAATGTATGTAATATATGTATTATAATGTGTATATCATGTGATTTATTACAATTTCACTTTGTTTAAAGGTCAATTTATACAAAAAATAACTTATGACACCCCTACTATTGCTAGTTACTTGTATGTAACCGAAATATTTACCTGAGTGTCCTATAATAAGGCCACCAAATTATTGCGCTACATCGTTTATTTTTGACTCGTTGCGAACGTGTTTTTTCTTATAACCGATTCTCATTCTGAATATTTTGACAACAAATTATTGCAATTTATTAATTTTAAACTGTACTATGGACAATTGAGAGCTCCCATCGTATGATCTATTTTGACTCAGTAGGCTACGAACAAAGATCTATAAATAAACATGTTTATTTATAGATCTTTTGCTAAGAAGCACTAACAATCGGTGCACCTATCTACTACGCTTTATCTGTTATTCTGGCCCTTGCAGATTGACTGGCATGTATATAATTCCGTTTGCATAAGATAATTAGCTCGAACAAAATATGTGTTCGTTACTTACAAATTAGTTTTGATTAAGACGTTTAATACTATTGAATAAGAAGCCAAATCATAACGTTTAAAGGTGGGAAATTGCACTTTATTCAAACAAATGTTTCCTTTTAGCAAAAATGCACTCATAATTCACATGCTTTTAGTTTCTTTTGTCGCGAACAGTCCTTCTACGCTGTCAGCGTTTTGATTATATTTGCATTCCATGTGAATAATTCTTCAGCAGTAAAGTATGTGATAAAAACCTTAACAATATTTACTTTCATAAAATTGTTACACAATGCTTTAGTGAACTTTTGTGGTCAACAATGTTAAAATCTCTCTAAAAATGGTTTAAATGCATACATTTATAGCATTTACATAAAGCACTCTTGTACAAGTTTGGTTATTATCCATTCAGTTTTTAAAAACAGTTTGGACTTTATCACCTAAAAGTTAGGGCTTTATAATTTTACATTATATTGTCCCACGAAAATAACTATATAACGCGTGTTTGGTGCATTTAAACAACGCATGAAGCAGATATACAAAGAAGAATAGCTGATACGTTAGGTCGTACATTAATAATTGCAAAAACATTAATTGATCAGTACTTTTTTTACATAAAATATTGCCAACTTTACTGATTTTTCTACATTCTTAACCAAATTCATTCTAATTTGGCCAAATAATTGCCATTAGGAATCGTTTTTAACAGCGCATTATACGTACAAAATATAATTGTATCTTGTGCGATATTTCACATGTTGAAACTTACCTTAAAGATACGAGTTTTTGTAAATAAATTATGGTAATAAGTAATTTGTCCGACAAGTTTTCTCTGAAATCTGATTTATCATCTGCAAATTGGTTTACCGACGTACAGGGGGTGGAATATGTATTGATTAAATCTTGCTCCGTTACAGTTGACAATGTAGTGTAGTGGAAAGCACGCAAAGTTTGTAAGCGTTAAGTTTTGGGTTCGAACCCCAGAACAGGCTCTTTTAATTTATTTAATTCATTAATTTAATTTAATTTATTTAATTTATCATTTTGCTGACTTCATGACAAGGAATCTCATCACCAATCTTAATTCGGACACGGAAGAGATCTGCACCTATACTTTGAGAGATACAGGGTCATTGTGAATGCATTTTATGTAGATAAAATATAACTAATAAAAATAAAACAAATGAATAAAGGGGAAAAAAGACAAAATAAAAAAAAGCCATGAGAATAAGTGACGTTTAAGTAAAAGAAAATAATAAAAAAGAAATACTTTGGCAGGACTCGAACCACAGTATTTGTGATTCAAGGTCTAAAACGCTATCCACCGCGCTATCTTTCCCGACGCTTGTTGCTTTTGTTATATGATTATGAAATCCATTCTTTAGACGCTAGATAAATGTTAAACCGATATTAATAGAACAGTCTTGCGCTACCGTAGATTAATGAGTGCCAGGTTAAGAAAATCGCACAATAGTATCTAGTATGACATTCGTGTAGTATTACTTTACGTTATGGGTTCGATATGGACTTATCAAGGCATATATATAGCATACGGGTCTTATATGGTATCCATATACAATTTCCTGGTTAATATGGGTCATCATGCACTCACCAACATGGAAGTTATATATCGCCAACTTAGTATTAGAAGGGCCTATCTGCTTCTTTAGCACATGTTATATAGGCCCTTGTAATTCTAAAAAAAAGTTGCGATATATTATATAGGGTTCCGAGCTAGCAAGCAAAAACTGGCCAATATGGGTTTATCAACGCAATCACAAAATATGACACTATGTACTACCTTGCGTATATAATTTCCTACCTACTCAGGCCCATAAGGGTCCCAAGCATGCAAAGCCCACATGGGGCCTAAAAAACACGTACATGTACATAATTTTCACTCCCAGGCCGCTTCCTGGTAGAGGACACCATTGCCTTCACTGCGGTCAAGAACGCATCCCAAGACAACATTGGAGTCAACCAGAACATTTTGTTCGACACCGTAGTCTATAACAGAGGAGGCGGATACCACCCAGGCCAAAGCTACTTCATCGCGCCTCAAAGTGGTGTCTACATGTTCTCTACCACTGTCGTTCATCGGTCCCAAAACCAGCCGTTCTATGGGGAGCTGACTCACAACGGTAACCCCATAGCAAGGATTCACGGCGAGGCTGGCGTCTGGGACACCGGAAGTCAAACCGCCGTCATTGAGGTATACATGTACAGTAGTATTTTAATTCGTACCATTACTTAAATCTTGAATGCGATTTCTGTAATGTTGATATTAAATGGCTTTATGTTGGTGTTCAGTTACAATGTTTTATGTAGTTTGTGATATAGGTATAGTTCTTTCTGCTGACATCTTTTACAGGTTCGCGCTGGGGATGAGGTTTGGGTACGAAACATCATGAAGAGCAACGAGCTAATCCATGGCAACCTGTTTTGCTCATTTTCTGGCGCGCTGTTGATGCCCCTGTAAAAGTATACAACATTCAGCTACAATATTAAATTATACCGCGATTGAAACGTGATACTTGCGTACAGTATTTAACGACTCAACGTAGTAAAATTTATGCGTGATATGTCCCAACATGACGTCATCTGAGCACATGTCTGATTGTGTGCGTAGAGAGCGTTTCCCTAAACTACATACGAACTAACTTTCCGTATATTTTTTGCGTATGCCAAAATACCGACATTGCATTAAAGTATGTATAATTATATATGCAATGTTAGTGAAAAGAACTAGTTGCACCGATATGACGCAGTACGTTGTATTTGCGTGGTTCAGAACTAGTGGGGACCGATCTGACGTAGTACGTTGTAATTGCGTGGTTTGGAACTAGTGGGAGGGGGGCGATATGACGTAGTACGTAGTAAGTGCGTGTTAAGGAACTTAATGCGGACCGATATGACGTAATAAGTGTGTGGAATAGAACAAGTAGGAACCGATATGACGTAGTAAGTGCGTGGCAAGGAACTAGTGGGGACCGATATGACGTAGAAAGTGGGTGGCAAGGAACTAGTGGGGACCGATATGACGTAGTAAATGCGTGGTTAGGAACTAATGGTGAGCGATATGACGTAGTAAATACGTGGTAAGAAACAAATGTCGAGCGATATGATGTAGTAAATGCATGGTAAGGAACTAACGGCGTGCGATATGACGTAGTAATTTCGTGTTTAAAAACTAGTGGGGACCGATTTGACGTAGCAAGTGCGTAGTTAGAAACAAGTGGGGACCGATATGACGAAGTATGTGCGAGGTACGGAACTAGTGGAGTGCAATATAACATAGTAAATGCGTTGTTACGAACTAATGGGAAGCGATATGACGTAGCAAGTGCGTGGTAAGGAACTAACGGGGAGCGATATGACGTAGAAAGTGCTTGCGTGGTAAGGAAGTAGTGGTGAGCGATATGACGTAGTAAGTGGTAAGGAAATATTTGGGAGCGATATGACGTAGTAAGTGTGTGGTAAGGAACTAATGGGGACCGATATGACGTAGTAAGTGCGTGGTAAGAAACTAATAAGGAGCGATATGACGTAGTAATTTCGTGGTAAGGAACTAACGGAGATCAATTTGACGTAGGGCGTGGTAAGGAACTAATGGGAGCGATATGTCGTAGTAAGTGCGTGGTAAGAACTAATGGCAAGCGATAAGACGTAGTAAGTGCGTGGCAAGAAACTAATGGGGAGCGATATGATGTACACAGTGTGTGGTAAGGAACTAATGGGGAGCGATATGACGTACTAAATGTGTGGTAAGGAATTAATGGCGAGCGATATGACGTAGCAAGTGCGTGGTAAGGAACTAATGGGGAGCGATATGACGTAGTAAGTGTGTGGTGAGAAACTAATGGGTACCGATATGACTTAGTTAGTGCGTGGTAAGGGACTATAATGGCGAGTGATCTGAAGTAGTAAGAGTGTGGTGAGAAACTATTGGGACCGATAATACGTAGTTAGTGCGTGGTAAGGAACTAATGGCGAGCGATTTGACGTAGTAAGTGTGTGGTGAGGAACTAGTGGGGACCGATATGACGTAGTAAATGCGTGCTGAGGATCTAGTGGGGACCGATATGACGTAGTAAATGCGTGGTAAGGAACTAATGGCGAGCGATATGACGATATAAGTGTGTGGTGAGGAACAAGTGGGAGCCGCTTTGACGTAGTAAATGCGTGCTCAGGAACCAGTGGGGACCGATATGACGTAGTAAATGCTTGGTATGGAACTAATGGCGAGCGATATGACGTAGTAAGTGCGTGGTGAGGAACTAGTGGGAACCGCTATGAAGTAGTAAATGCGTGCTGAGGAACTAGTGGGAACCGATAGTACATAGTAAATGTGGTAAGGAACAAATGGCGAGCAATATGACGTAGTAAGTACGTGGTAAGGTACTAATGGGGAGCGATATGACGTAGTTAGTGCGTTGTAAGGAACTAATGGGGAGCGATATGACGTAGTAAGTGCGTGGTAAGGAACTAATGGGGAGCGATATTACGTAGTAAGTGTGTGGTGAGGAACTAATGGGTACCGATACGACGTAGTTAGTGCGTGGTAAGGGACTAATGGCGAGCGATTTGACGTAGTAAGTGTGTGGTAAGGAACAAGTGGGGACCGATATGACGTAGTAAAGTGCGTGGTAAGGAACTAATGGGGAGCGATATGATGCAGTAAGTGTGTGGTGAGGAACTAGCGGGACCGCTATCACTTGTCAAAATGCGGGCTGAGGAACTAGTGGGAACCGATATGACATAGTAAATGTGTGGTAAGGAACTAATGGCGATCGATATTACGTAGTTATTGCGTGGTGAGGAACTAGTGGGGACCGATATGACGTAGTAAATGCGTGGTGAGGAACTAGCGGTGACCGACATGACGTAGTAAATGCGTGTTGAAAAACTAATGGGGACCGAAATAACGTAGTTAATGCGTGGTGAGGAACTAATGGGGACCGACATGACGTAGTAACTGCGTGGTGAAGAAGTAGTGGGATCGACATAATGTAGTAAGTGCGTGATGGGAACTAATGGCGAGCGATATGACGTAGTTAGTGCGTGGTGAGGAACTAGTGGAGACCAACATGATGTAGTAAGTGCGTGGTAAGGAACTAATGGCGAGCGATATGACGTAGTCAGTGAGTGGTGAGGATCTAATGGCGAGTGATATGACGTATTAAACGTGTGATAAGCAACTAATAGGGACCCATATGACGTAGTAAGTGCGTGGCAATTAACTAATGGGGACCCATATGACGTAGTAAGTGCGTGGTAAGGAACTTATGGCGAGCGATATGATGTAGTAACTATGTGGTGAAGAACTGGTGGGGACCGATATGACGTAGTTAGTGCGTGGAAAGTAACTAGTAGCGAGTGATATGACGTAGTTAGTGCGTGGCAAGAAACTAATGGGGACCCATATGTCGTAGTAAGTACGTGGTAAGGAACTAACGGGGACCGATATGACGTAGTAAGTGCGTGGCAAGGAAATAATTGGAAGCGAAATGACGTAGTAACTGCGTGGCAAGGAACTAATGGCGAGTGATATGACGTAGTAAGCGCGTGTTAAGGAACTAATGGCGAGCGATATGACGTAGTAAGTATGTGGTGAAGAACTGGTCGGGACCGATATGACGTAGTAAGAGCGTGGCAAGTAACAAGTGGGGACCCATATGACGTTGTTAATGCGTGGCAAGGAACTAGTGGGGACCGATATGACGTTGTTAGTGAGTTGCAAGCACACACACAAAGATTACAAGATACAACCACATGTGAAATATAAATATTTATACAGCAGCAAAACGAACAAATTAAAATATGGCTTATGCAAATTTATTGCTACTAGCTTTTCGATGCAAAAGTATGCAATATATGAGTGATTCAACAAAGAAAATAGTAACTGATATAATCACTGAATGATTATTCATATCTCGCTTTACAAATACATGTATTAAGCCAGACGTTTTAAACCTAAAAGTGACATTTCAAACGTCCGGGTTTCAATGTTACGGATAAACAAACCCTTCCTTGTTCCTACGTTCAGAGACTTTTCCCCCATCTTGACTGAAGCCGGGTGCAAACCACGATGACTAATCCATAGTGTCACTATTCGATATGAACTTTTACCTCCCATAATAATCGCTGTAGTGTTAACCGCGCACTTGTGATAAATTCTGCTTACTCAATTGTGAGAACACAATGAGAGCGTTTCCGATTTGCGAGCACGTACATCCGGTATCCACTATGTGTAAGAGCTTACAATTAAGGGGCTTTGTTAATTCACTCAATGATTCCCATTTGTGAACAGTTTAATGTAAATTTGATCAGTCAGCTTCCCAAAGAGTGTATGTTTGTGATTATGTGGTTGCCATCTTGATATAGATAGCCTGTCTTCTTCTTCCTCATCCCCCTCGTCGTCATCATTTTAACGCCGTAATCGAAATTACATCATCATCATCGTCGTCATCATCATCATAATCGTCGTCGTCATCATCATCATCATCATCATCATCATCATCACCACCACCATCGTCATACTCATAATCATCATCGACGTTATCATTAAAATGTGTTGTTATCATACGTCATCATCGTCATGATCATCATCATAATTATCTTATCATAATTATCAACATCATTTTCATAATAATGGTAATAATACTAATAATAATAATAATAATAATAATAATAATGATGATGATCGTCGTCGTCGTCATGTCTGTCATGTTCGTTATAATTTTTATTATCATATTTATACCCACTTAATAATGTTCACAATCAACAGTATATTTATTCAAGTGTTTTATATCACAATAAAAAATAAAGCCACCCATAAGATTGGTCGACTTTTCATATTAATGCTGACATTCTTATACGAACGAAAACATTATAATCATGTGGAACTTAAAACCTGGACTTCATATTTTTGTCAGTCCGTACCGACCATAAGATAATAGTTTGTAGTTAGAACTAGATTTCATACATACAAACACATAAAGACTCGCATTCCAACCAACGACCCGCTGTATACAAGATTTGAAAAATAACCGAAATAAAAAATCAGAATAATGATCCAACATATATAACAGGAACATCACGTAACAGTTCACTGAAAGAAAGAGAAATGAAGGGAAAGGAAAGTTGCGATGAAGGATAAACCACGCTTGCCTTTTCTGTTTCATAAAATTGTTAAAAACATTATTATTTATTCAGTTAACTGATGCCACAAAAGCTGAGGTTACCGATAAATAATCACTCGTTTTACTCGTTATTTACTACGAAATATTGAATACATACAAATTCTTCAAATTCCTCGTTTCATTGGGTATGTATCAACTCCAGTGACCGGTATGCCTTTGGACTAGTGAAATATTGAGGTAGACACTATAACATTGTAAATAAAGGCATTGTCATATTGACACTAAACATTGCCCAATTTAGGCGTAAAAAATACGTTTGTTTCAGGTTACATGACCAACAAAATTAGGGTAGGTAGGTAGGGATTTATTTATTTATTTTTTAGTAAATGGTCAACCTGAAGATTGTAAAACTGAATTAATATTCAAAATATATATGCAATATTCTTAACCATTTTTACAGTGGATTCTATCAAAACTAAACACTTATTTAAAAAAAAACACAACACATTTAATTATTGAAAAACATCAATAAAACAAAAAAATATCTGACAACCCCAATAAAATGTTCTATGGTCGGGGCATTTTTCAGGGTAGGTCGGGTAACCTGAAACAAACATTTTTTGACGCCTTAGAGCATATATGTATTGAGGTAGACATTGTATGATTTAATAAACAGTGCCCGGTTAGAGCAGTTGTTGGAACACTAGCTTTGCACACAGGCGTCCCGGGTTCGAATCCTGACCCAGAGGCGTCAAAATCGACCCTTCACGACAAACTGCAGGTTCCGTCCGGTACTGAGGCTTACCCCACCTCACAGTACCGTATCAGTCAAAAGTATAAAGCGAACAGCTGGCAATTCCAGATGCAACTTCAAATGCGTACCACATTTTGATAGGAGTCAATGAGCCTATATTGAATCTGCACCCAGCCAGAATAACCTTAAAATAAATACGTTTAAACATATTTATTTAGCTCGATTGTATCGAAGGCCATTATAGTGCTTATTGAGATAGTTCGAGTCCGTTTCCTGGGTAGAAAAAGTACTTTTTAGGAAAAAGACATGCGAGTAGGGCTCCGACTCATGCGAGTAGGGCTCGAACGCATGATCTTCCGATCGCAAGGTGGACACCCATATCCATCACATAACTGCGATTGACTTACATTACGCAGCATACAGTCACGCACTCGTACGCACGCACGCATGCTCATATTCAGATTTAGAGTACTCAATTACGTGGCTCTAGTGAGAGAGGTTGCACGCTGGATGAACAGAAGAAACGCTATACCAAAAATTAATGAATGATAACCATGTACTGTGGAGGAAAAGTGGCTAAACATATCGAATCACATACACTGATGAACAGTCGTTTAACAGTCATTTCAAATCATGTTTGTAACTTGTGAATTTTCATAGCAAATGTCGGTGATGAAATTTACGTTGGCACGCTACTTAATTGTTGATACAGGTGTTATACCGATGACGTAATAGTTGTGGCATACTTTTACCGAAATATATTATTTATTTCACGGGAAAGATTAAATAATTAACATATTGAGGTCAAAGTGTGCTACAAGCGTTTTATACCATATTTACCTATCATTTTGCACGATGCCCATCCCACAGGCGTTTCCTAAATTTCGCGTGATGTCTGACATGCTTGTCATGTCAATATACTGCACGCTACTTTTGCACGATAAGCTTGCATATTAGGCTCCGCCCACCCGTTTCTGTTCTAATATCACAGTTATTGAATACCGCAGAACCAAGAAAACTCTCTGAAATATGGTATAATTACTTATTATATAGTAATTAATCATGTATAATTAACTCAGAGACAGTACATTGTACGGGGACTCACGTAGGCATCTTGTGGAAAGTGCATGGACAACACTGACACGTTAAATTAGAGTTAACTTGGCTTATTAATATTTTATTACATTTTTACATATACACTGCATCTGTGTTTTAATGATTCGTGGGACCATACCCATGTATTAGTATATAATAAAATCACAGTGCCAGAAACCGTATTCACAAATTTAGCTCCTTAGGGGAAACTTAAGTAAATTGCTTTAATTTAAAAAATGCCACATGTCTTTGGTTGTTTCAGGTATACTGGTAGGTCATTTTACAGTAAAATGTTTCAGATTATAACAAATACATTGCTTTAATAGATGTTTCAAAGTTTACCCTTTTGTAATTAGAGATCATTGGATTTCAAATTTGATCTGAAATTTTCACTAAAGTACAACAGAAGTTACAATTTCCCTTAGGAGCTTTGTAAATACCAGGTTCTGTCCACAAGAAGTCGACCCTAGTCCACGTACATAGAATGAGGTATCAAACTATATCCGGTGTACGGTGTCCCTGTACTCTAGCATTTAGTTCTCGGTCAACGATTATCAACCAAAGTACAGAGGGTAAACAAGCAATTCCGTTTCCTGATAAATCTTGATACACATTTTTACGAAACAACAACAACAACAAAGCCAGTATTATATATTTCAAACGGCCTTGTGATAAACGCTGAGCGAAGTACATCATTTTTGTACACCGTCGTTGCATTGATATGCGTGTTCAATGTAATATTGTTGCCGTTTTCCTTAAAAGTCTCGCATGTTTCTGCCACTTTTTGCGAATAACTTCCTGTCCACAATAGGCCTTATCAAAAGGACCCTTCATTATTTTCCGGTTAGATGGTGTAAGCTGATATTTTCCGGTACGTTTTTCTGTGACACGTCATACATGAACACAGATTTATACATTTGTGTCGGCAGATTTGAAGGAAAAATATTTGTTACTACGAAACTTATGTCTTACCTATATGTCGTCCCGTATAAACATGCCGCTTTTATATACTGTCACAAGCCGAACGCTTAATAGTGATTTCCCCTTTTGGGAGCGCTGCAGGGTAGACCACCGTGAGGAGTTTGAGTTCAAAGTCTTAAAAAAGCTGAACATTCACAGTATCTCCCGGGCGCGAATACAGGATCTTGAGCTAGAGAGGGTGGAATTTTGTTGTTGTTGAAATTTTCGCCGTTTTTAACAGTATTTCAGTCATATCACGGCAGTCAGTTAACCTACTCATACTTTACCTGGGCAATCTTAGCCGATCTTAGCGGTTTACCCGTACTAAGTGCACATACTTATGCCAGTAACTGACAACTGCCCTACTTCAGAGGTTGGGGGAGAATGGCCGTAGAAATAATTTCATGACCAATCCTGGGGGGCTGGGGTTCGAACTCACGACTCACGATCCCTTGATTGACAGTCCAGTGCTCTAGCAACTGAGCTAGACGTGCACGGCAGTGGGGGGGGGGGGGGGGGGGGGCGGAAATATTCAGTAATTGAAAAAGCCTGTCAAGCCTGCATTTTGAGTTAAATATCGAAAATCTACTATATCGACGAGAGGGAACAATTTAACAAAAATACCGGGTTTGATTATTACAATGAATTGACTGAAGAGCACGTTATTGCAACTAAATGCATATGTTTTAAGATATTGTGAGGTTTAAAAATCGAATGTTGGTCAATTTCAGAGGGGGGCGTACGCCGCTTCCGCCCCTCTAAAACCGCCTATGGCACCATTGTTTTTTGGGATTTTCATCATAACGTAACGTCAAAAGTTACGCTTTTACGACCATATCGTCGTGTTTTCATCTTTGTTTAACTCTTAGCACAGAATGTGTACACACCGGTAAATATTGTCCTGTGTCCGTTCGTGCAAGGTGTTCTGAGCAATCAAACTACCGATAATTCCAAATCGGTCCCATAACAGTATAAGGGATAAAAGTAACTATTATAGCAACGAATGTCTTTGAAAAACACACTTGAAACACCACGCTAATTGTGCATTGCATTTTAGTGCACTTAAGTAATAATACACACGGTCAACGTACTCTTGACGAAACACTTCGTTGTTTTCATTACAATATTTCGGCGGCCCTTTATCGAATAATATGTGCTGAAAACGCTCAGATTTTCTAGCGATCCACCTAAGGATAGTAAGGGTTCTGTGACTCTACCCCCATTTATATACACGTGATGTATGTAACATGATTTTACAGTCCTAATACAATGTCACAGCGAATCGCAGCTGGTATACAGATAACGAACGAAACTTGAAACTAACGGTACACCATAGAATCTAGCCAGTACTGCCATTTTAGTGGTTTAGTGAGAAACTTCACATACTATTGTTTTTCGATGTTATTGAGCAAAAAGCTAATATAATTTTTTTGTTATGTGTTTGCATACAACTATATAGCACATTAATTACATGCACTAATTTCATTAATTTCGATTCAAATCAGTAATAGTTCTTTATATACTTTACGGGCTGCTTACTTAGCAACACGAAAACTCTATTTAATACTTTATGTTCTATTGGTAACATGTTCATCGTTTTATAACATTGCCATATATCGCCTATATACATTATTCATGCAAATACGATAAGGATGTTTTGAAAAAACAACGTTGAAATAAGAAAACTTCCCTACGTTGAACTGAATCCAACCTCTTAAAATGAATTTCTTAGAAGTGTTGCGAGAATAAAAAAATGTCAAAACCTAATTATTGAAGCTACTTCTTATGTTGCTGCTTACTGCTACTATAACCATTACTGCTTCTACTACCACATCTACTACTTATGCTGCTACTACTTTAAAAATCTTTACAACTACAACAACAACAACAACTACTACTACCACTACAACTACTACTACTAATACTACAACTGCTTCTACTACTACTACTACTACACCAAGAACTCCAACAACAAGTACTGCCACTACTACTACTACTATATTACTCCTCCTCCTACTGCTGCTACTACTTGTGCTACTACTACTACTGATGCTACTACTTCTACTACTGCTGCTACCACTTCTACTACTACTGCTGCTACTACTTCTACTACTACTGCTGCTACTACTTCTACTACTGCTGCTACTACTTCTACTACAACTGCTGCTACTACTTCTACTACTACTGCTGCTACTACTTCTACTACTACTGCTGCTACTACTTCTACTACTGCTGCTACTACTTCTACTACTACTGCTGCTACTACTTCTACTACTACTGCTACTACTACTGCTGCTACTACTGCTGCTACTACTTCTACTACTACTGCTGCTACTACTTCTACTACTACTGCTGCTACTACTTCTACTACTACTGCTGCTACTACTTCTACTACTGCTGCTACTACTTCTACTACTACTGCTGCTACTACTTCTACTACTACTGCTGCTACTACTTCTACTACTACTGCTGCTACTACTTCTACTACTGCTGCTACTACTTCTACTACTGCTGCTACTACTATTACTACTACTACTACTACTGCTGCTACTACTTCTACTACTACTACTGCTGCTACTACTTCTACTACTACTGCTGCTACTACTTCTTCTACTGCTGCGACTACTTCTACTACTACTACTACTGCTACTACTACTTCTACTACTACTGCTACTACTATTACTACTACTATTACTACTACTTCTACTACTGCTGCTACTACTTCTACTACTACTGCTGCTACTACTTCTACTACTACTTCTACTACTACTGCTACTACTATTACTACTACTATTACTACTACTACTACTACTGCTGCTACTACTATTACTACTACTATTACTACTACTACTACTACTGCTGCTACTACTTCTACTACTACTGCTGCTACTACTTCTACTACTACTGCTGCTACTACTTCTACTACTACTACTTCTACTACTACTGCTGCTACTACTTCTACTACTACTGCTACTACTACTTCTACTACTACTGCTACTACTATTACTACTACTATTACTACTACTTCTACTACTGCTGCTACTACTTCTACTACTACTGCTGCTACTACTACTTCTACTACTACTTCTACTACTACTGCTACTCACTGAATCCCAGTTAAAGGGACATTTTCACATAGACAAATGTTGGAAAATTAAAACAAAGCAACTGAACCATAAACTTTATTAAAATCAACTTGAACACCAAACCGTACATAAAATAACAACGGGGTCACCTAGAAATATCCGATTTTCATAATATTTGCATAATCATTGACACACTGATATTCCAATGTCAGGTACGTTATATTCATTTTAACACATCAATACATTGAAATAAACTCGCACAGTTTCAATTATTATTTATCATTAAATGTGGTAATGTGTGCTAAACAGATTCCCGACTGTTATTTCATTTTTTGATAATCATTTGAATTTTTGTCATCATTTTTCTAAAATTACTTAACAAAATCATCGATAGTTTTAAAAAGGTGTGTTTGTTAAATCATGCTGATCATTAAAAGGATTATATAAATGTACAACGTTGGTTTAAAAATCAAATTCAAACATACATTTTTACGAAAACATCATTTCTTACAAGGAAAAAATAATATCTCAGCCAAAATCAAGTATGTTAACAACCTTGGTATTTTTAACGTACCTGACCATCAAACGTACATACGTACAATTCAAAGAATCTTTATAAGCATGCCTAATTCGTTTCATTGATACACATGTTTTATACGAAAATGATAAAAATCTAAAAGCTGAACTTGAAAAATCTTTACAAACACGGAAAAACATAGATTTAAAGAACTCTTAACGTACTTGACAAGTCTATTTCGTTCCTATAGACAACGTGCAATTACAACTAAGTCAAATACGTTTACATTTTCAAATAACAAACATTATGATTAAAACGTTCACATTTAATAAACAAAACCATTTATGAGTTCTACAGTAGTTTATATACGTACTTCTTAGAACTATTTTCGAGTCCACGTACCTGACACTTTTTGTCAAAACAATCAATTAACACAAAACAAACTAAACTGGTGTCAGAAAACGTGCAATCGGCATCTTCAAGTTTAATCTGCCTTTTGCTTTTGCTACAAGCAATTGGCTATTGAAAGTGGTGTCAAAAAAACGTGTAATCGGCATCTTCAAGTTTAAACTGCCTTTTGCTTTTGCTGCAAGCAGTTGGCTCTTGGATTTCACGTACAAACTGTTCGAATTCAACTTTTTGTACGTCATCTCTTAACGGCCACTTAAACAGTTTCAAATCCCCTTTCCGTCGAGCTTCCTCCATGAATAAAACTGTCGCCTCCTGTTTATCATCATCAACCTTGAGAACTTTCCCTGGGTAGACGATATCATCCCAATTTACAAGATAGTATGCGTCTTTGACTGGTTTGATCGATGGGGATTCATTTTCATCTGAGACTTTGGGCAACACATTTTCATCTGCGATTTGTGAAGAGCCATTTCCGACTGCGCACGTTTCAGGTACGTTTAGCTTCTGTACTTTGTTTCTGTTTTCATCGACATTTCGTTCATGATGTATCGACTTCCGTTTTAGTGAACATTCGCGTGTGCTGGCTTCGTTACTTACATTGTGTTTTTCTGGTAAATTGTCTATTTTCCAGTGTCCACAGTATTCGCCTTTTAAACAGGCGTCACAGTAACACGAGACCTCGGCGGTATATAACTGATTGTGTGCAGCAAATAACGCATGCAACTTCATGGTTCCCGAAACAGGTTTCGGGTTTTTCATCTCGAGTTCTTTGGCTGTGGTTTCATACTCAGTTCCATTATAGAACACATACTCGATGCTTTTCTTTGATTTAGAGGCCCAGTTGAAAAAATCTTTCGCATCCTGGATTGTGACTTTTCCTTGTTTGCATGCTTCCATAGCTTGTCGTTTTGCCACACCCCCCAACCCGTCACAGGGGCCCTTACCGTGACCCGCCTCAAAATAGTTCCACTTGGCCTCAGTTCCAAAGATCTCAGTGTGATGGCAAATTATATCAAAAATGTACTTATTCCTATATTGAGATGAGGGGCTATCGGTCCAATAATGAATAGTTTTCAAGTCAGGCACAAGTGCTTTCATGTCAGGGACTATTTTTTTCAAGATCGTGACCACCGCTGTGGAATTATGGTTTGTGACATCAGAAACAAAAATCAAATTCTTGTGTTTCAGCTCTTCATCTTCCTTATAGTAAGCAACTACCGGGTGCAGTGTAACTCCTGTGCTGTTCCAATAAGCGCTTTGAACTTCGTCGGCGTTGCTGCATGTGAAATTTTCTGCAAAATCCATATGGATCAATATTTCATTTATTGGCAAGTGGGCTTTTAGATTTCTTATGGCAGTATATTGCGTCTTCACCCTAGACACATGCTGTAAAAAATCTCGGAACTGCAGTTGTGTATGTTTGATATACTCTGCTTTCGTGTACTTGGATTTAACTATTTTCATTTTCTTCTTACCCTCTATTTCTACGCGTTTCCACTCCTCAAACTCGACTTCTGTGTCATCCTGTATTTGATTGCTTAGCATATCTGTCATGTCCCGTTCAGATACTTTCTTGCTAACCGTTTCTGGGTTTGGTGAAATATCAATTCCTACAGAGCGAATGCTTTTTAATTTCATAGCGAAATTTTGATGTTTGCTGCATAGACATGTATTTCTGGTTATCAGCTTTGTCAAAAGTATATAGTCAGGACGCAAGCGACAAAAAACCGATTTTGATACCTTGGTATGTGGGTTTTCAGCACAGAACTTTTCATATAAATTTGACAGATAGTCTGTTAGCACTCGTATCTGTTTCTTTTCACCCTTCACCCCTGTCTTATCATTCTTGCAATCGTTCTTCCCGGGCATATTCACACTGACGTCGTCTCGCTCCATGAAGTTGATCACCTCTCTTTTAATTCTTTCTCTTTCCAGGACCTTTCTTCTCTTTGGAATAGCCGTCAATCCCTTTGCATTGGCCCGTCCTAGTACTTTTCTCGAAATCCCTGTTTCTTTACTTAGCGTGGAAATACATTTGTACTTCTTAAGGATATTGCCGCTCACAATATTTGCAAGAACACGTCTCTGCTTCTGAGTTTTGTTCTTCTGGTTCGACATTTCTACTTCAGCTATCATAGCATTAGCCATTACTAATTTCCTTTTCACACTTTTAGGGACATTGTTGGGTGTCAAACCTAGATCCCGAATTTCCGCATTGGCTTTGGACTTGGGTGTACAAGGCTTTTTACTCATCTCGGAACTTGTACTTTCGGTGTTATCATACTTCATTTGCTTTGCTCTAAGTCTTTCATTTCTCTTGCGTAGCTTTTTGTTCTCTCTTAACTTTGCTTTCAACTTAGCTTCCAAAGTTTGAATAGTTCGGGAGGCTGTTCTTAATGCCTTGGATCTTTTTTGTGATCTTTCTCTTGGTTTAAAGTCTAACTTTACTGTTAAACAATCTGACATGGTACGGGTACTGATTGAGCCCTGTTCGCCGTTCGAATTTTCAGTTTGGTTTTCTGTATTGCATGGTATGCTATCATTTTTCTCTTCTTCTTGTAATTTGAGTCTCTTTTTGTCTCTACTTATCATTTTCCATATTCTGTTTTTCTCTCGAAGTTGTTGCTGTTGGTCTTCATTTAATGCTCCAATAGGCTGTTTATAACGCTTTGTTCGTTGTTGTTCTTTCTTTAAATAGTCTTTATCATTATTTTTCTTCCTTTCCCGATACTCTTTTTGATACTCAGCCCTCGTTTTCCCCATTATTTCAACTGAAAAAGAAAATGTCAGGTACGTTAACAAATGTATCAGGTACGTGTACTGAAAGTAATAGGACATTTCTGCTTTATATTTTCAAATAATCTACAATTTCATTCTCAGTTAATTTCATTAATATTATAACTTTGATAAAATGCAAATTAAATGAAAAAAATATATTTAACTTACCTCGATGTAGATGGATAAAACCACAAGGTTCTTTTTCAATATTTAAACTACTCCCGCAATGTAAACATCGCTAAACACATGCTTCCTGCGGATGTTATAATTACGTCGTATGCGCATGTGTAAGATTCTATCATTAGAACTTATGTAAACAGGCTTTAAAGTGTTTAAACTTGGTTTGTTACACGTTCATGACAATTAACGTACTTGACGGAAATTAAAATAATTATATTTGAATACGGATTAATAAAGACCAATGGTATTGTTTTTAAGTTAGCTAAAACACTTATTTGGGTGTTTTATGACGAAGTAAAAGATACAACTATGCGATATAAGAATCGTATATTACAGCAGGAAAACTGTTTAACGTACCTGACAAACTCTAGCGTCTCAACTTCAAAACTGATTAAAGTGTGACGATTTGCATTAAAGTAAATGATTCTTTTTGTGTTTTTCGATATATATCATTATTGCTTTCCATTTTGTACGCTATATTTTCATTTATTTCTTAGGAAAACGCAAACTTCGACGCTCATTAAAGTAGTTAACGTTCTTGACCGAATTTTTTGCGACAACGGTAGACTGCACATCAGCGTGTCAATTTTAGGAAAATGTTGAAAAATGTTGATTGCTCAAAATATCCATCACAATATCCTTTAGGAAATACATTAATTGTTATGATTTGAAACTTCTGTCACCCTAAACTTGTATGTAAAAATGGTGAACAATGCTGTGCGACAGTCTTTTTTTGTGAAATTGTACGTCTTTTTGTAGTCTATATAAGACATTTTGGAAATGGAAAGTGTTATATTTCACTATAATTCATGTTTGCAATTATACTAAGTTGTTAAATAATAAGCTTTCCAACAACGTATTTCATTTATTAAATGGAAATTACACTGCGACACACATTTATTGAAAATGTCCCTTTATCTGACATTCAGTGTACTACTATTACTACTACTATTACTACTACTACTGCTGCTACTACTTCTACTACTACTGCTGCTACTACTTCTACTACTACTGCTGCTACTACTTCTACTACTACTGCTGCTACTACTTCTACTACTACTGCTGCTACTACTTCTACTACTACTGCTGCTACTATTTCTACTACTACTGCTGCTACTACTGCTGCTACTACTTCTACTACTACTGCTGCTACTACTTCTACTACTACTGCTGCTACTACTTCTACTACTACTACTTCTACTACTGCTGCTACTACTTCTACTACTGCTGCTACTACTATTACTACTACTACTACTACTACTACTACTACTACTATCCCTACTACTACTACTGCTACTACTACTACTCCTACTACTACTACGACTACTACTACTACTAATAATAATAATAATACACCACCACCACCACCAAAACAACAACAACTACTACTACACTACTACTAGATCTACTACAACTACTACTACTACTTTAAAAATCTCTACCACTACCACTACTACTACTACTACCACTACTACTACTACTACTACTACTACCACTACTACTACTACTACTACTACTGCTGCTGCTGCTGCTGCTGCTACTACTACTACTACTACTACTACTACTGTCCCTACTACAACTACTACTACTACTACTACTACTACTACTACCACTACTACTACTACTACTACTATTAATACTGCTGCTGCTGCTACTACTACTACTACTACTTCTACTATTACTTTAAAAATCTTTAAAAAAGACAATCATTTATGTATACATATTCATTTCTAAAGGGTTACAAATAAAATAACATTTATGCACATAAATTGACGATTATTCTTTGTCCAATTTAGTATATAGTATACTAGTAGTTTATAAGTAGTTTCGAGTCTTTTATCCTTTTCAAGCAATCTTCAACTTAACACATATAACGCGTATGTGTCCCTTTAACTAACTTGAAATTGCCGTATTTAATAATCATTACGAA
This sequence comes from Congeria kusceri, assembly GCA_027627225.1. Taxonomy (NCBI): domain Eukaryota; kingdom Metazoa; phylum Mollusca; class Bivalvia; order Myida; family Dreissenidae; genus Congeria; species Congeria kusceri. The sequence goes on along the minus strand of CM051032.1, from coordinate 32,264,462 downwards.
CAATATGCTTGAGTGAGAAACCTCCCCATCCACTCGCGCAGTCTAATATAGACATGTTTACCTCACCAAAGTATGCAATACGATATTTATATGGATATATCACACACCAGTTTCGCACAAAAGGGAAAAATAATATAGCAGACGACATTTTTTCGCACCACGTGATTCGAATCGATCATCTACTACCATACAGCCGATCCGATTCTATTTTTAGAACATGACCATATATGGTAAAAAGCTACATCGATCGACGGCGGAAGCGAACTCTTTCGCGATGGGGTCGCGTGAATAATCACGCGGGTCACGGGCTAACTTTATATTTGTAAGTAAACAAGTATTTTTCGTTCACTTGTTGCTCAAGACCTTACAGGGAAAGGTTGTCTGATAAATTTCTTTCGCTGTTTTTACGAGGCTCGAACTTAAAACTAGCATAATGGCTGATGATAGTGATGTTGCCGCTCTTGTCGTAGACAATGGTTCCGGTATGTGCAAGGCGGGATTCGCCGGCGACGACGCTCCTCGTGCCGTCTTCCCCTCCATCGTCGGCAGACCCAGACATCAGGTTAGCATATTTATTTTCATCTTTTGATGTAGATTCTTTGTACTTTTATCTGAATGTTAGTTTTAATTGATTTAGAGCCTTATTAATTTGTATTCAGTTTCACAATTTCAGTAAAGATATATTTACATGTAACGGAGTGAGATAATTACTATATTGCAATACTGGTATTGTGTGTGTGATAGGTGACTAAGACTTAGTAACATACCGTATAAACAAGTAGTACAGTTTAGTTATCAGGACTGTAGAAGCAAATATGATTTCTTTCTGTTCTTGGCAATGTGTTAAGCATAAATTAATGACGAAATTTCCAGCCAGCAGTATCGACTTTTGCCTATCTAGCTGTATTTGATCATATTATCGGATTATATGGCAGCTTTACCGTCGATTCTTACTTCAAAAGTCTAAAAATGAATTATTAAATAGCATAGTTTAAAATTTCTTTGCGAGTCTAATATACATGCTTACGAAGTCACTTTGCAAACATCAAAGGCAAATTATATTTAATTTTAGTATATTTGATTTGCTTGTTCAGTGTTTAATGTGTGTTTGCAGTTTTATTGCGTCGTTTGAGTTGATCATGATAAAAATAATAAATATCCCAATATATACTTTAAAATAATTATACTGTTAAAAAAGATCTACTTCCGGAAACACCCACCTTAGTTCCGCTGTAGACCAATAAGTGGGTGTGGCATAGTGTTTATAACAAGACCCTATTCGAAGTTGAAAAGTGTAGGTAGCCTAAACATGTATATGAAAATATATCAAAACGTAATAATTTATTTGTTTTCATTCATCAAATTATTAATTAACACAAATCATGAATGTAACGGCCTTACAGTCAAGTTAATGAATTATTATTTGACATAATTTACATTTAAGGTCACGAAAAAACGTATCCTGTAGTATATACATTAGGAATGTTTTTCTTCCAGTTCCTTTTATAGTAAAGACAAAACATGTTTCCTGAAGTATTTTTGCAAAAAGAGATACGATACGTGAACTTTTGAATTATTTTCCTGCTTCGAGACTACTTCCTGTTTAGCTTTCGAACATTCAGGAATATAATTGGTTTGTAGCATATTACCTTATATGGCTGTATAATCCTTGCACGATACAAATACCACAGGGCAAGCGGTGATGTATTGTTTTCGAAAATTCAGCGCATGTATTATGGTTTTCTTCCCTGAATTGTTTTTCTCGAGTGCCCTGGACTTTTAAGGGAAGCGAAACTGCATGCCCGATAACGTGTTCTTTGCGTTACTCGTACCAAATAATGCACAAAAACAAAGTGAGTCATAGTCACACGCGCAACATTTTGTTCCAAATACCCACTTTAATAAATGTCGAAGCCGAGTGAATAGTAGAATAATCGAGTTATGCACTTTCACGGCGGAAATTGCTGATAATGCAGTCTAACACTTCATACAAGCTAAGTGGCGAATCTCGAGCGAGTATTTCAGAAATGCATAACTAAAATTCTTTATTTCCAGTCACGAATTTCTTCATTTACACAATGTGATATCGCATTACCCCAGCTGTTACATGCGCTGTGTTTGCATACCAATGAAATTAATACGCTTGCCTATGGGCTTGAATAATGATACGAATAGACTCTATGCGACAGAAACTTGTATAAAGCTTTAGAATCCAATGATTTACCAACAAATGCGAATTTGCAAGTTTAAACCACGTTTATAAATATGCGCTCGTAGTGCATATAATTAAATATTTATCGGCGTTTTATCAGAATGGGATGAATCCATTGGAACAACAACCCCACTTGCACCAGCTTTTCAAAAAGCTGTACTAGTTAATCAAAAGACCGCACAGTTGCAGAAAAGCGAAAACAAGAATGTGGTTACACAGCACTTTTCTTTTTTTTGCATTAATTACATCCGGTTGGGTGCGTTTGGGCGGTTGACGCGTGGATTATTTTAATGCACATCACCATCGCTGTGAGACGCCCGGTTATCTTCGCATTTATAAACGCCTCCAATGTCGCTCGACATTCTCACACTTGCCTGCACACAGCTTAAGTAATGTTTCATGGAATGTTCATTTTAAATTTGTTTAAATGATCCGTGATAAATGTTTATTTAAAGTTCAGTAAGCTTAACCATTGATTTTTTTAGAAATAAAGATCAAACATAGACAAACGCTACACCGCAACCAATTACAAGAAAATTAAACGAGGCAGTTAATGGATCGGCAAGCCAGTTGATTCAATACATAATCTGTCTTGTTTGTACGAGGGACGTTGATGTTTCATACACATCGTGCGCACATATAAAGGACACGAGCGTAGCTCTTCAGCATAACGCGCGTACGCCCACTTAAATTGTTGACATTCAGTTTCCCACATGCTGCTAACATGCAATATATATGACATGTGACATGCCATTTGAAATGGCTTATAAACACATCTCACATAAAAGCTCTTATATATACAGCTCGCCTACGCATCTGCACATCACGTTGTCAAAACAAGTGCAATAGTCAGACACAATATAGACACAATATTACTGTTGTACTACTCGTACACGCTGAGCTTGATTCCAATATCTCCTCATCTGGAAGAACATTAAGAATTAATATACTAAAGAAGGAAACTATCAACATTATCTAATAGATGCATTTGTTTGTTTCAGGGTGTGATGGTCGGTATGGGTCAGAAGGACAGCTATGTGGGAGACGAGGCCCAAAGCAAGAGAGGTATCCTCACCCTCAAGTACCCCATCGAGCACGGTATCGTCACCAACTGGGACGATATGGAGAAGATCTGGCATCACACCTTCTACAATGAGCTTCGTGTGGCACCAGAGGAACACCCTGTCCTGTTGACCGAGGCCCCACTTAACCCAAAGGCCAACAGAGAAAAGATGACCCAGATCATGTTCGAGACCTTCAACTGCCCAGCTATGTACGTCGCCATACAGGCCGTGCTGTCTCTGTACGCATCCGGTCGTACGACTGGTATTGTCATGGACTCGGGTGATGGTGTATCGCACACTGTCCCCATTTATGAAGGTTACGCCCTTCCTCATGCAATTCTGAGATTAGATCTTGCCGGTAGAGATCTTACCGATTATTTAATGAAAATTCTCACTGAGCGTGGTTATTCGTTCACAACAACTGCCGAGCGTGAAATCGTCCGAGACATCAAGGAGAAGCTCTGCTACGTTGCCCTCGACTTCGAACAGGAAATGACTACCGCAGCATCATCCAGCTCGCTGGAGAAGAGCTACGAACTCCCTGACGGTCAGGTCATCACCATTGGCAACGAGCGTTTCCGTTGCCCAGAGGCCATGATGCAGCCATCTTTCCTGGGCATGGAATCCGCTGGTATCCACGAGACCACATACAACAGCATCATGAAATGCGACGTCGACATCCGTAAGGACCTCTACGCCAACACCGTCTTGTCCGGTGGCTCAACCATGTTCCCGGGCATTGCCGACAGGATGCAGAAGGAAATCACCGCCCTGGCACCACCAACCATGAAGATCAAGATCATCGCTCCACCAGAGCGGAAGTACTCTGTCTGGATCGGTGGCTCTATCCTGGCTTCCCTGTCCACCTTCCAGCAGATGTGGATCAGCAAGCAGGAGTACGACGAATCTGGACCCTCCATCGTCCACAGGAAATGCTTCTAAACAACAATACTATCTCGAGACTTAAAAATAATAGAACTGCGAATAAATCTATCACGAGCCACACCGACTGACAAGTATAGCCCATGCAAAACACAAGAATTGTGTTTCAACGGACAATTTCCCTGCATTGTACTTGACGTCCTTTGCTATGGTCTAATAGCGTTTCAATGACTGGTCCATGTGCTTACATTCTTATTTGTATTAAAAGTGCAATTGTTACTTTATACTTTATAAGTGTTTACTTTTTTTAATAATAAAAATATATAAATACAGTATTGTTTATATTATTGTTTGCTTGCCAGCTACTTCAACCATAAATGATATGATTGTTTAAATGAACACCTGTGATGTGATAGAGTATACCGCCCACAACATGCATAGTAGCTGCGTTTACGTACCTTGCATCATTTAAACAAACGGTGCAAATATTTGCATAACTTGTACGATAATAATAATGTGAGAATTCGGGAATGTACGAGAAATGAAACAATGTTTTGAATTAAAAAAAAGCTGCTACACTAAAACTAATCCGATTAACATCTTACGGTACGCAATCTTAATATAAAATACGCTTACATTAAAAACAGTAGGGCTCTTTTTGACAACTTCAACGTCGACGGTAACGTCGGCCAATAAAGGCATTGTTTTTAAGAGTTTGCAAGAGAAACTTTAGTGCTATATATAGGCAGTTATCCTTTCATGTGTTTTCTCCTACACACACATTTATACAGTCCATTCGCTGAACTCATGAAGGCACACACAAGGTGCGGCAAGTTATAACAACCACTAAAGGCACACACAAGGTGCTGCAAAACCAGAGTTTAAGATTTTACGAACAAGTAAAATAAATCATTATGACCATAAATAACATTTAACATTTTCTTAAAATAAATGGTATTTGACACATTTTTATTCCACTGTATTGTTTATATTTGAAAAACATTTGGTGCCCTAGTTTCCTGTAAAAGGAATGTAGTTCACATGCATGATATTTGCATGAGAAGATCCCGTTATTGTGGTCACTGAAGTATTTCCAATTCGAGGGTCGTCTAATAAACATACTAATGTGAATTTTATAAAGACATAAATTGGTACAACAAATTGAGAAAACATTGTAAATTATAAACAAAGTAACACTATTTAGTATGGAAATTTACTTGTTAGTGTTAGTGGTCAGAAACTGACCAAGAAATTTACTTGTTAGTGGTCAGAAACTGACCAAGTGATTTTGAGTTGGTAGATTGTTGAACGCATTATGTATTTAAAATTTCAATTACTGCATAACATGCTTCATAGACGGCCCTCAAATGATTTGTCCAGTTTATGACAATTTACATTACTGTTAGATGTACAGTTATTCATGAAAAGCATGGAACACATTACCACTTTGCTTTTATGAATAGCACGATCATTAGCACATAAACAAAGCTAGTGTTTATAAACAGTTTACTTGGAGGATCCGTGTTTTTATTTTAAACAGTATCTAAACACCAAATAGTTTTCTGACCCAGGATATAACTGAAGCTTAAACAAACAATAATATAATTTTACCAGACATTTAAATGACTTAATTCTAAATTTGACCATTTCCACCTTTAATGAGGCTTTAAGAAACAACACTTCTGGGAAGATACAAGAATTATGTGGGATATTTTGTATTACGTTGACAAAACCAAATATGGTCGTAAAATACAATACGTAACCAAAACACTGAACGCTTCTAGACATGATCCGTCTTATTGGTTGAGATATGATCAGCCTTTTTGAAGATTACGAATTTGTATCAGTTCCTTCTGCAAGATTGCACAATTTGGTCAGATTGACTTGCAAATACGTAAATATACTAAGTAAAATAAGTTCGACAATAACTTGGATATTAGCAAATATAAAATGCATCTTAAAGTGAAAACACATCATTGTTTACTGGTCGTATTTATTATAACATGTGACATTTATACCAAGCATGATGGTTATATTCACCACAGTATTTAATAATGCAAGTGAGAACCGTTAAAAACATGGACACGTCGATCCAGGTAAATCAGACGATTTATAAATGCAGACGATTGCAGCATGTTTATAAACAGAAAACCATGACCCCCCCTGTTTATCCCCTCATTATCAACAACATTTAAACCGACTGTAGTTAACTGTCTTTAACGGGAAGGACCAGTACTATAAGAAGAAATGAAATGCTTTTTATTTAATATTGACTATGAAATACATCAAGGTTTATTTTTGTTGCCAAACTTACTTTACTTAGTATCTGTTAACTAAACAATGTTTGCTCATTATGTTCACATGTTGTGAAAATGTGAATTGTGAATATTATAAATAAATAAAACGTACTGAATTGACCAGTAGACACTTGTCAATCACAAAATTGAGGTGACCAACAATGGGTTTATATTTTCAGTGGTAAATAATAGCACATCGTTGAATAATCCAATCGCTTTTCTTCAAATCCTTATCAGAAAGGCGGAGCGATCCATGTTTGCCTACTGGTAAATTTGATACACGCATTGTCCGTATAGCTAATAAATTGCCAACCGGTTCCGCACAACTCGCAAGTCACAAATCCGCTTGAATTCCTAACAATGTATGCCAATAAACTGAATATATATAGTTCATAATTACAGTAGTACTGTTTGTTGCATATGGGACAATAATATACTTCTCTACACTTGCCTTGAAGACACTGAACCGCAGATGGGCATAAAATGTGCGTTTATTTTGTAGTTATGCCTAAATGGTACACCCCAGTACAAGCACCTGATTCAAGTGTGCGCATGCGCGACTCGACTAAACTGTCACGTGATTATCCTAAATATAAACGGCGCTATTTTTAAATTACTCGATGGGTTATAGCGTCTTCAGACGCTATTGATTTAAGGACGATAAAAAGGAGGACAACTGCATAGAATCATTGTTTTTAAGGTAAATAAAAACACCCGTGTCTGACTTTTTTTATATGTTCTATACGATCATTTAAGAAAATCGTGTATTTGTGACAAATATTTCTTTCGTTTTTATGATTAGACCATCTGGAATTTAGTCCCTGTAGAGGAAAGTGGTTACTTCAAATCAGATCATTCATTGTTTATCTCCCTTTACTACAGTATAAAACACTATTGGATCTGAACTGCAATTTGGACAGTTGATGTAATTATTAAAAGAACAGATATTCTTAAGCTTGACATTATATAGTATGCCAAATTAATAATTGAAAGTATTCATTTACATTTAAAAACAGATAATTATGCAACTTATAATAACCAACAAAGCTGCCTTCAAAACTAATTAATTTGCGGCATGACCCAGGCTGACAGATCACGAGCCAAACACTTCTTTGTATAGAATCACCCAAAATTTATCAAATACAAGGCATATAAATGTGCCATTAGAATTTAAATAATTTTATTTGGCTAGACTATTTTACATCAATAATGTGCAAAACTTTAGTAACTGAAAATGGCTGGCGGTAATATTCAGTAACTGACAAAGGCTGGCGGTAAATATTCAGTAACTGAAAATGCTGGCGGTAATATTTAGTAACTGACAAAGGCTGGCGGTAATATTCAGTAACTGAAAATGCTGGCGGCAATATTCAGTAACTGACAAAGGCTGGCGGTAATATTCAGTAACTGAAAAGGCTGGCGGTAATATTCAGTAACTGACAAAGGATGGCGGTAATATTCAGTAACTGAAAATGCTGGGGGTAATATTCTGTAACTTAAACAGGCTGGCGGTAAATATTCAGTAACTGAAAAAGGCTGGCAGTAGTATTCAGTAACTGAAAATGCTGGCGGTAGTATTCAGTAACTGAAAAGGCTGGCGGTAATATTCAGTAACTGAAAAGGCTGGCGGTAATATTCAGTAACTGAAAAGGCTGGCGGTAATATTCAGTAACTGACAAAGGATGGCGGTAATATTCAGTAACTGAAAATGCTGGCGGTAGTATTCAGTAACTGAAAAGGCTGGCGGTAATATTCAGTAACTGAAAAAGGCTGGCGGTAATATTCAGTAGCTGAAAAAGGCTGGCGGTAATATTCAGTAACTGAAAAATGCTGGCGGTAATATTTAGTAACTGACAAAGGCTGGCGGTAATATTCAGTAACTGAAAATGCAGGCGGTAATATTCAGTAACTGAAAATGCTGGCGGTAATATTCGATAACCGAAAAAGGCTGGCGGTAATATTCAGTAACTGAAAAAGGCTGCCAATAAACTGATTTTGGTCTCTCTAACATGTTGGGATAGCGATCGGAAAAGTGCGAAATTTACAAAAAGGAACAGTTTAACGAAATTACCGAATACTGGGTTTCAACAATACAATACATTGACCGAAAACATATCACTGACAACGAAATGCGTATGTTTTAAGTTATTGTAAGGTTTAAAAATCGAAAATTTGAAGAAATTTTTTGTAAACAGAGGTAGTACGCCGCTTCTGCCCCTTCTTAAACCGTCTATGGTAACTGATTTAGTATGATTTGGTATATAGTGATACTATAAATTATTTGAAATCAATGCTGTTAAGAAAAACAATGTAATCAATTAAAGAGCTCAATTTTATCGTATTTAATAGGCTGCAATGTATTTTTGTAAGATGCGATAGTTTTTGCCTTAGACATTCTTTGTACCTAGCTCATGCGTGAAGCCATACGGAATAATTTAAAGATGCATTACCGTAAAAATCATAGTAAATTTATGAAATCAATGCATAATAATAATAGTACTACTACTACTGCTGCTGCTGCTGCTGCTGCTGCTGCTGCTACTACTACTAATAATAATAATCTTTTAAGATTTTAAGTATATAATTTCCAAAATATTTAAAGATAAAGATTTGATATAGCGAAATCAATTTGCAAGAATTATATGCAAAAAGTAAAAAAAAAAACACTTAAAGAATAAAGTCACTTTTTTAAGGTTTGATTATGTTTTATATACACAAAAGTTGTCTACACTACACTAAAGGTACAATTATACATTTCAACATATATCCCAATCACAATAACTTTTAACTATATTTGTTGCTAATAATGCATTAATTTCAAATTTAATTATGATTTTAGAGTGTAATATCCCTCTTATAAATAACCGAACATGTAATAATTTTGCTAAAGAAATAGGATTATAAAAATTTAATGTATTACCTCAATCGATCTATGGACCATTCAGAGTTTAGTCTTAGACAGCGGAGTGAAAAAAGAACAAAATGTCTTGACATTATATGCATAGGTTATAAAATATATGGCATCAGATAATTAAGGAATTCGATTTATGTAGTGGTGCTTGACATAAATGTAGATCTAATGATTAATAAATATATTAAATGGTTTTCTAATTAATACGTAGGTTTCAAAGTCTGGATCTGGATCTGGATGTGTACACTGCAGGACCTTTCGGTATATACGCAGCGGGAGAGAGATGTGTTAATTAGTAACACTGATGGAGAGCTCTTCTAAAGCTCTCAACTGTCTCTGCACGCACTATGTCACAGTTCAGGTTATTCCAGTCAACAATAGTTTTTGGATTGAAGGATTGTTTATATTGGTCACTATTACAGTTTATGGGTTTGAAACACTTCTCATGCCTTATTGCTTGATTATGTACAATGTTTCTGCTAATATAGTTATCAAAGGGTTTGGGTCTGATTAGCCGTTTGCCACGAATTGGGGTCAGATAGGAGTTAATAGGCATTGCTGGCAACAGCCCCTCAGCCACCTTGTAGAAGAATGTCAGTCGCGCCATCTTTCTACTATCTTGGAGTGGAGGTAGTTCAAGCGTCTTGAACATTTTGGTGACACAGCCCTGTTTTCGGGATCTGTAATCACCTGATATGAATCTAGCGTCGCGGCGTTGAACTTGCTCCAGTTTGTCGATGTCCTGTTGAAGATATGGGTCCCACACGATTGAGCTATATTCGAGTGTTGATCTCACTAAGGATAAATATGCTGTTTTTCTAAAGGTTAGTGGACAGTGTTTTAAGTTTCTCCTCCGGAATCCGAGAGTAGAGCTGGCTTTGTTTGAAATGTTCATGATGTGGGTGCCAAATTTGAGATTCTCTGTAAAGGTAACACATAAATATGGGTTTTCTTCGACTTGCTGGAGGATATGGTTTTCTAGTTGGTAATAATGACTGGATTTATTGTTGATGCTCATGGTATAACATTTCTTTGCATTAAAGATCATGCCCCATGTGAGTGCCCATTCTTCCAACGCATTGGAATCTAATTGTAGTTGGAGGTGGTCCTTTCTTGTCTTGATTTTCCTGTATATCAGGCAGTCATCGGCAAACAGGCGGACTGTGGACTTGACGCAGTCAGGGAGATCATTGATGTGGCAGAGGAAGGCCAGAGGGCCGAGGAATGTTCCCTGGGGGACTCCAGAGTCGACGGGGACAGATTCGGATGACTCTCCATCAATAACCACTTTCATGGACCTGTTTGTCAAGAAGTCGCGTAGCCTGTTGTTTATGTTGCCATCTGTTCCGTACAGGGACATCTTGTGGCGAAGACTCTCGTGGGGCACAGTATCAAAAAGTCCAATATAATTATATCTATCTGTGATTTATTATCATGTTGTTGGAGGAGTTCATGGACTGTTGTTAGTAGTTGGGTTTCGCAGGAGTAGCCAGATCTCAATCCATAGTTGAGACTTGTTAGGATGTTGTTTCGTTCTAAATGGTCAAGGATATGCTTACAGATGATATGTTCGAGCAGTTTGCATGTAACGCAGGTAAGGGATACTGGGTGATAATTTTCTGCTAGGTGTGAGTCACCCTTTTTGAAGACAGGCGATATATTGGCGCTCCACCAGTCTGCTGGTAGTTTCCCATTATCTACAGATGTTTGAAAGAGGTATTGGCGTGTAGGTGCAATAGTCTTGGAGCAGGTTTTCAGAACAATGTTGGGTATGCTGTCTGGTTCTATTGCCTTACTGGTATCGATGTTGTTTAGTAGTTTTTCTATGCCTTTGGTGGTTATCTTCAGTGGTGGGATAGATGGTTTGGCTCTCTGTCTTGTTGTTGGTTTGTCGTTTTTTGATTTTGTTAATATTGATCTAAATTGCTCAATTAGGATTTCTGCTTTGTCTTTGCTGTTATAGAATAGTTGACCTTTTTTCTTCAGGGGCTGTACTCCAACCTTGTCCTGTCTTCTTGACTTGACAGTCGTGCGTGTTATTTATTATAAAAACCACCGACTTGTAATGCACAGATATATACTACTACCATTAGATTATTGATAACAGATGATCGATTATCATAATACATGTATATGTGAGATAATGAGCTTTTCAACAGAAAAAAACAAACATTAATGTTACTATAATCCGTTGTTAGTTTCACATTTATCACACGTTTTACTAAGCGATTATAGTTAATTGTCGGGCAGCTGTAGTGGTTGAGCATTCAATCTTCTGGTTTTTACTACAGGAGTTTATAGTGCATTCCCTAGCACTGATATAATACAGGGGTTACATTTGTATTCATGAATTTTTTTCAGTGAATCGAGTCAATTACCTTCACCGGAGTCCACGTTAGCTCTCATACGCTATGCTTTTGATACTAAAGTATAATGGAGTGGTAACGGACTATACACCGTGGGTTCCGACGATGGTCACTACAAGCATTAAACAAAAGGAGAAAGTAGTTCCAAAATAATCGATAGTGAAATGATAAAATTCTTCTCTGCCCACAGTCAAATAAGTGGGTTCCAACGATGGACAACTACAAGCATTAAACAAAACTAGAAAGTTGTCCCAAAATAATCGATAGTGAAATGATAAATTCTTCTCTGCCCACAGTCAAATAATGAAGTACATGTATTCCACCACGAGTCTTTCTTCCCCTTCATAATATAAAGTTTTAAGTTTTTATAATAACTTAAACTGAGCTTGAATCAGGTCTTGGCCATAATTCCGAGGGAGAAAATGCGCGAAGTTATACTTGAAACCATTGAGTTAGTTAAAAAAAACACTTGTAAAAATAACATACTGATATGGAAGCAAGCTACCCTCATGTATTATTGATCGATGTCTTTCATAATTATAGGCAGTTTAAATACATCGCAACCGATACATGCTTTACATGTTGCCTTATATGGTAATGCAGCAACCGTAGTCAACAGCGGGAATTGTTGACATGTAACTGAATACCTGAAACCTCGCAGTTGAGATTTGCATTTTGGATACAAAGGTTAACATATACAGCTATGGACGGTGTAGATGTTCAGCTCTGGTTATAGACAATAGTTCCGCTATGTTCAAGGCCGGGATCGCCGGCGACGACGCTCCCCGTGCTGTCTTTCCCTCCGTCGTCGGCAGACCTCGACATCAGGTGAAACTTTTTATATATTTACAAGAGGAAAGTTTAAACCGATGCCGTAATATATAAATATTCGATATAGAAATTTACAGAGCTGTTAATATCAAACACAACGTAAATATTAAATATTGCATGTGTTTCAAATAACGTTACTTGTTTGTTGTGTGCTACGTTTTTTAATGATATGTTGCTAACAAATCACGTATGGGTCGATGAAAGTGACTTTTTAGTCTACTTTATTAAGTAGACTAAATCAATAAGCATTTCTATTGCGTATAATGGAAATTACTATCTTTTTATGCGTTCTGCCGTTAAATTAAAAATAAGTGCAGTAAAGCTGAACTTCAAATGTAACTCCGAATCCGTTTATGATCTTGTTTATTTTCTTTGAACTTGCAGCTGGAAACATTTGTATAAATGTTAAACAAGTTGATTTTTGAAATAATAATATTTACATGATCTTATGTTTTAGAAGAATATAATATCTTCTATAAAGGACTGTCACATGCGTGTATATTAAGGCAAATCTAATTTTGGTTTCACTTGCGATCCAGGTAATACTACTGTAAGCATGTACACACATTTCAAAGGTATATTAACATCTTAGAAGTCACAATTAAGCGTATTTGAATTTGCAATATTCTACAGCAAGTGAACCCCGATTTCAATTATGTATCAGTACACTTAATTTTACTAAATGATTTTTTACTAAATGATGCTTAAATAAGTTATCATTGTTTACACTGCCGATAGTATTATGTAACGATGTAATGAAAGTGGTAAAGGTTGTACAATGTATGGTCCCGATTTCAATTATGTATATGTACACTAAATTTTACTAACTGAATTTTACTTAATACTGCGTCTGTTGTTTCTTCCAATTTCATAACTCTTCTCATTTGTCAGCGGCAAAATAAAGTAAAAAGGATCTGCTTCATTGCTTTCAACTTCTCAGGTATAACATAAAGCGATTGACGGTTTAAATACTGGGTAAGACGTGACACCGGATATTGGCCCATTATCGAGCCAAAATAGAGCAGGTTCACTACACAAACGGTAAGTTTTATGCCGATTTAAATTAATGTGTTGATAATATGCTATAAACAGGTGCTTATGTAGACTGGCACATAAATTTGGAAGACATCCGTGTAATTGCTATGACCATGTTGTAGATGAACAGTACATAATCATCGTTTAAAAAAAGAAATGCTCGCAGAAAAATTGCCGGTCCTCGCTCATTTCAGTCAATTATTTAATATTTTAAACATGTATAGAAAAATATGAATCGAGCGATTGTTTACATATGCTATAATGAACACATGTTCCAAGTTCCAGTAATTTTGATTAATAAATGGCTGAGATATGTACAGCAATATTATTGTGACAGGTGTACTGGGGATTGATTTATTCAGTTGCTCGTGTACGGAGTATTCTGCGATTTTATTGACCTGCCACTCATTAATCTCCGGTAGCGCTCAGCTGTTTTATTTATATCAGTTTTATGTTTATCTAACGTGTAAAGCATGGATTTCATAGTCATATAACAAAAAAAACCATCAATGAGTGTCAGGAAGAATGGCGCGGTGGATAGTGTCAGGAAGAATGGCGCGGTGGATAGTGTCAGGAAGAATGGCGCGGTGGTGTTTTAGACTTTGAATCACAATAACTGTGGTTGGAATCCAGCCAAAATCTTTCTTTTTTTCTTAGTTTCCTTTACTTCCACATCACTTATTATCATGACATTTTTCTTTATTTTATGATTTTTACCCTTTTTCATTTGTTTTATTTTAATTAGTTAGTTCACTTTATCTACATAAAAATGCATTCACAACGACTTTGTTTCGCTCAAAGTATCGGTGCATATCTCTTCTGTGTCAGATTCGAGGTTGGTGATGAGATTACGAGTCATGACGCCAGCAAAAAGATCCATTAAATAAATTAATAGTGCCTGTTCTGGGATTTGAACCTAAAACATCACGCTAACAAATTTTGCGTGCTTACCACTGCACTACAATGTCAAATATAACGCAATAAAGATTTAATCGATACATATTCGCGAAGTATCCTATCTGAGTTAGTAGCTTAAAATAGATTTACGAAATTAAACGGAATATTCCTGAGTGCCAGGTCAATAAAATCGCACAATATTGCAGGCTACTGTACGGAGTATTGTTTACTAATATACTATGATGTCTCATCGGTGTAAGTCAGCCGGTGTATGGTGTGCGTCTTTTTTGGTTGTAATTACACCGTAGTTTGACAGAGTTAGCGTTTGGTGTACGAGTACGTCATTTGTCGTACGAATTGCTTTAAATATTATAGTGTATATGGCTAATTGTGTAACTTTTGTCTGTTTTAAGTTCATGTGTATGTTGTTTTAACATTTTGCATAAACCGATAAATGCTATGGCGTAAATATGTTCATGTACTCAGTAAGGGGTTTATCGACAAAACATTTCATTGCTCACTAAAACCCGGAATTCGATCAAGCTTGCACGATAAGTACTCCGTTTATGACATGTTCCCACTGTTGTGCGATCCGCCACGATTGGCCAGTCGTAGCTGATCGTGGTATTTGGCTCAGCGACACACCCTCCAAAGAAAATTATACATGATATTGCACATTTTTTACATTAACCGTGCAAATATATAGAGGATATTTGTTGATTTCGATGTAAGATCGTATTTTATTGCACGAGTGTTCATAGAAAATGATATTTTCACGAGTGGCGCAGCTACGAGTGAAAACATATATTTTCTATGATCACGAGTGAAATAAAATACGATCTTACACAGAAATGACCACATTTTATTTTATTTTATGCTTTTGGACAATAAATAAATAAAATTGCGCGAGAAAAGCTTAAACGTCACAAGTTCGTGTATTCCAACGTCATAAACATGACATCATACATGATTCCAAAACTGTTACTGGGAAAAAGTGCCATATCTTGTGAGTCGTTTTCGCTGATGATAATTTGTTGAATTGTATAATGTGTTTTATGTAAACACATGCATGTACATACTGTACATGTATAGAAATGTGCCAAGAGTTATAAATCACTACTTGTAGATCGATGCTATTTAAGGAAAACTAGACGGTTTTATGTAAAATATAAAATCTTATAATTTCACTGCTCCAACAGTGAAAATATACAATTTTATTTCACCAATAAAATTCGATATTTCACTGAAAAGCATATACTAAATAGAGGATATGTGTTTGTTTTCGGTGTGATAACGCGTGATATCATCACCGGAAAGGGAGAAAATTAATAGTTTCACGAGCGCTTGCGCGAGTGAAAATATGTTATTTGTCTCCCTTTTCGGTGATGATATTACGGTTTATCAGACCGAAAACAAACACATTTTCTTTTTTATTTAATGCTTTATTAACCATTGTTTTGCATTTTATTGGAAAATATCACGGGAATAATAACGTAATGACGTCAAAATAATCACGTTATTTCACAGTTTTGAGCCCGGCATCGTTGACGGTCCGTTTCTTTTCATTAAATAGGGACCCCAAAAAGTAGTCCCTCACTCTGAGTGATATAGGAATATATCTCACTGATATTTTTCTATATTTCGCTACTTAGCATTAAATAAAAGTTGATATTGCACAGGACGTCATACGCTATCATTTGTAAACGACTATGTCAATACGTTAGCTCCGATCAGATTGGTGATGCTATGTTTAGTGGATATTATTATGTCTTTTTTATTTGTGTTTGATTAAATGCACAGATAATCGACATCGCTGAATGTTATTCTCATTTGCCTTTTCTTTAGCGATGGTGAATTTGAATAATTAAAAAATTGATTGTAATAAAACTGTCCTGCATCGGTGCCTCTGAGAAGAAACGTAAACGTAATTTAAGATAAGCATTTAATTTAATTGTCTTTTTGTTTTAATATAATTATTGAAACATAAAATTGTGTTTTAGTGACAATTTCATCAGCTGTCGTTTATTTTATAATTCATATAATAAAACAAGTATGGACTTTTTAGCTGTGCAATGTATGTCGCCTCGTTCAATATGGATTTTGCTGTGCACTATCACACGATATTGAAGTCCATATTTGTATATTATTAATCATTTCTACTATTATCATTGTATAATATATTGTATGTATCGATAAAGCTTTGGATAATTACTATTTTATTTAATGAAAGTTATATATGGTATAAATCATCAAAAACGGTAATGGCTATTTGCGCAATGCCCAGTACACTAAATAATGATACAATGCAATACTCCGTACACGAGCATGCAATACTCAGTACACTAAATACTGATACAATGCAATACTCCGTACACGAGCATGCAATACTCAGTACACGAGTTGGCATTGTTTAAGAAGTATAACTTACTTAATACGCAACAAAAGTAGCTGAAAATTTCAGGAACTGTTCTTTATAATATTCGTAAACAATCGCTCGATTCACATTTTTCTAAACAGGTTTGAACTCGTCAATAATTGAAAGAAACAAACGAGGAGTTGCATTTTTTCAGTGAGCAGTTTACGTTTATTTACTGATTATTCACTGTTCATCTATTATATCGGTAAAAGTAAATATATGACGGTCTTTACAATTTAGTTGGCAGTCTAGGTCAGCACATACGAGTATAAAATTGTAAACAGAGACTTGAAATCGGTGTGTTACTTACCGTTGTTGGAGCTGTTTTCTATATCGCTGCTCTATGTTGGCTCGATTATTGGCCAGTATCCGGTGTCATGTCTTACCCAGTGGTTTATATTGCCGATAATATTATGTAACAATGAAATTTTTGTGGTAAAGGTTGTACAATGTATTGTCGATGACGAATCAGTCCTTAATAAGTATTGATTGAAAGAAAAAATATCTTCAACACACAAAGAAGAAACGTTCATCACAGAAACTGCATTCTACTCGCAATATTTTTTTGCTGAAATCCATTTGATCCTTTTTATACAAATATACACTTAAAATTCGATAGTCAGGTCAGACTTTCTTTGATACAAAGTGAGCACACTATTTCACAATATACCGACATCCTTTCATTCAATAGTCTCTGTAAAAGTTTCTAGTGCACTTACGAATGTGTCAAGATTATTTCATTAGAAACTAAAAATAAATAACATGAAAGTGAACTAAATTATATATTTTCAGGGTGTGATATGGGAAATAAGGACAGCTATGTGGGAGACGAAGCCCTTCTACAATGAGCTTCGTGTAGCACCAGAGGAACCCTGTCTTGTTGACCGAGGCACCACTCAGCTAGATTTAGCTGGAAGCGATCTATCAGATTATTTAATGAAAATCCTCACTGAGCGTGGTTATTCCTTCACAACAACTGCCGAGCGCGAAATTGTCAGAGATATCAAGGAGAAGCTCTGCTACGTTGCCCTCGACTTCGAACAGGAAATGCGTACCACAGCTACATCCAGTTCGCTGGAAAAGAGCTACGAACTTCCAGACGGTCAGGTGATCACCATTGGAAACGAGCATTTTAGTTGCCCAGAGGCCACATTCCAGCCATCTTTCCTGGGCATGGAATCCGCTGGTATCCACGAGACCACATACAACAGCATCATGAAGTGCGACGTCGACATCCGTAAAGACCTCTACGCCAACACCATCTTGTCGGGGGCTCCACCATGTTCCCTGGCATTGCCGACAGGATGCAGAAGGAAATCACTTCCCTGGCTCCACTAATCATGAAGATCAAGATCATAGCTCCACCAGAGCGGAAATACTCAGTCTGGATTGGTGGCTCCATCCTGGCTTCCCTGTTCACCTTCCAGCAGATGTGGATCAGCAAGCAGGAGTACGACGAGTCTGGACCCTCCATCGTCCACAGGAAGTGCTTCTACACGAAGACGTTTCGCTACGAAATGAGAATTAGAACTAATATATCATTATAAAACAGTATTGTTTATAATCGTGTTTGCTTTCATGCTTGTTCAACAATATATACCATGATTCATGAAAATATTAACACGAAATAAGGTGTAAATATGTTATCTAATACTGAACACAACAATAATATCTATTTAGTCTTTAGTACTTGTAACACAAAGAATCACTTACGCCAATCTGATTAAAATCATAGCCTTTAATCCTCTGTGGAATAGGATCTTATTACGACCAGTAGAAAACTATGGAACGCCATCACGCCTTAACATGACAATTATTTTTATTAGCTGTGGATATATCGTAAAAAGATGTACAAATATATTATATGGTGTTCAATTTTCGTTATATGGTGCCCTTTTTCCATTATATTGTGCTCATGCGTCATTCTATTATGCTTGTTGTTGTCAATATTATGTCTAATTGCTATGTTCTGATGCTAGTTCATCGTTATAGGCTGCTCATTTTCTATTATACGATGCTTGTTTGACTTTATACGAGGTGCTGCCTATTTGTAGATCATTATATGATGCTCATTTTTCACTATATGATGTAAGTTTGCATCTATACGAGGTGCTGTATGATAATCGTTATATGATGCTCATTTCTCATTATATGATGCTAGTTTAACATTATACGCTGCTTATTTTTAATAACATGATGCTAATTTTCCATTATATGATGTCATTTTGCATCTTTATGAGGTGTTGTATTTTTATCGTTATATGATGCTCATTTTCATTATATGATGCTAGTTTAACATTATAAGATGCTTATTTTTAATTACATGATGCTAAGTTTCCATTATATGATGTCATTTTGCATCTTTATGAGGTGTTGTATTTTTATCGTTATATGATGCTAATTTTCCATTATATGATGCTAGTTTGACATTATACGCAGTCATTTTTAATTACATGATGCTCATTTTCCATTATATGATGTAATTTTGCCTCTATGCGAGGTTCTGCTTGTCCATGGTGCTCATTTTGTATCATATGATGTCAGTTTTCCTTTATAAACGGTTTTGTCATTTAATAAGATGGAATTTTCCTTAACATGCGATATATTATTCATGATGATATTGTCTTGCTCCAGCATCGTTTTGCACATGCCTTTGCAAAGAAAAAAAATGAATGGAATTCTCGAAAAATTGGGTTTAAATAGTGCTATTGAGACGTTCAAAGATCAGAATATTACGCCAGACATCGTAAGCAAACTATCAGCATATGAAATGGAAATGCTTGGTATTTCAAATAGATCTGTCATGATGCAGTTGAGAATTGAATGCAACAAATATGGTGGCATTAAACCAAAGAAAGACAGATCTAAAAGCGGCGCACCACAGTTTGACATTCCTAAGAGCGTTCTGCAATATTTTCTAGAAAATGGTTTTAAAATAAGTGAGATTGCGAAGCTGGTGGCTGTATCTGAACGCACGATTTATCGAAGAATGGTAAGATATGGTCTTAGTCGACATGCATTTTCATTACTTACTGATGACAACCTCGACGGGCATGTCAAAAAAGTAATAAACGAGTTCCCATTTTGTGGAGAGAACATGATAATGCAAATACTTCACCAAACAGGCATTAATGTCCAGCGGTATCGTTTAAGGGACAGCATTCATAGAGTCGACTCAAAAGGGGTTTCAGAGAGAAAACGTGGTCGTCTTCACAGGCGTGTGTACGAGGTAATGGGTCAAAATCATCTGTGGCACATAGATACTAACCACAAGCTCGTTCGATGGAGATTTGTGATTATAGGGGGAATAGATGGCTTCAGCAGGATGGTCACGTTTCTCTCGTGTGCAGACAACAATCGCGCAGGCACAGTGTTAAAAAGTTTCAAATCAGGTGTACACACGTATGGGATTCCAAAAAGGGTAAGATCTGACAAAGGATTAGAAAACGTGGCTGTTGCAGACTTCATGTTGGCGAAACGAGGGACTGGCAGTATGATTACTGGACGCAGTACACATAACCAAAGAATTGAGAGACTGTGGCGGGATGTTTTTGAAGGAGTTTTGTGTTTCTTCTATAATTTGTTTTATTTTATCGAGGACAACGGGATACTGGACTGGACTGCTTAAACATGGTGCATTTAATTGCTCTTCACTACATATACATGGATGAAATAAATAGAAGACTTAGTCTTTGGGCTCAAGCATGGTCGACACATAGAATTAGAACAGTGAATTCGTCTCCGCAAGCGCTTTGGTTATCGGGCCAGCTGCAGTCACCCATTGGCTTTGACTTACCTTCAGCAGATGTAAACGACGATAGTGCCGAAGAGTCCGGCGATGAACAAACTGTTCGGATTGGAGAGAGACCAATATTTACACCTCTGGAAAAGATTATCAGTGACCATTGCATGGAGATGGTACAAAGACAGATCGCTTCCCCAAGACTTGATGTCAATCATGGGATTGATGATTACCTTACATGTGTTGATATCATTAAAAGACATAATAAAAATTAATGTATCTCGATTTGAACTGAAACACCCATTAAAGAGTATCACCTTTACTTTATTTTTTATAATTAGGGCTGCAACGATTCATTCGATGCCTCGGTCAATCGACTGAGACTCACCGATTCGATTGTCGATATTTATTCAGTCATTTTCGATTCGATTATTTTACATGTTTACAAAAAAAATAATAAATCAATAAATAAAAAGTATACTTTTGCATCTTGCATCTTGTAAACGGATGGCGCCATCATGTTTGCTGTTATACTGTATTACATTTTATATTGAAACTGTATAATCATTTTTCTTTGTTTCTTATTTAGTTAATCATGTATAAGGTACAGACGTTTACATTAACTGATACAATTAAATCAATAATAATTAATATACATAATGTATATGTTCCTCTATTTCAAATATTGACTCGCTAAAATTTAGCTTATATAAATGATAGATTAATCGAACCAAAGTAATAAGCGTAAAAATATTAGTAATCGAAATAGAATCGAATCGATCCATAGATGAATTGTTGTAGCTCTAATACCGACATCCATGTCTATGCGCTTAATGGTAGCTTATGGGCTTGACCTAAAACCGTCCAATATGGATCAAATGATGTTCATCTAACTTTTAATATTTGTTTTAACGTTCATCTTTATTTTTCTAACAACATGTTATGTCGATAGGGCGCAGATACCTCCTCCTGTTCGTGATAGTGCAAACTAGAACTGTCACTGTCGTGCCTGAAATGCCCCCCCCCCGCATGCACGTTGTCATAGGGCATTGGCAGTTCAGTTCTAAGAACTGGGTTTCCAACAATGCAAGCTTGCTACTTATAAAGTTTCATCTTGATACCCCATATAAAATATAAACAATGTGAAATTTCAACTGCATCAGCAGGAAAGAAAAATCTTGCCATAGCACGAGTTCCTTTATTTATGATAAGCCAAACAATTAGGCACAGCAGAAAACACAATAAACGCATACAAAACAAGAGCTGTCCCAAGACAGCGCGCTTGACTATTCTTCCGCTTTGATAGTATAATCTACATTTTCTGTCAGTCACCTGATATAATGACCACAAAGACATATATGAAGTTGAATATCTGTAGTAGTTATATTGTATATATAAACTTAAAGCTGAAAATTTATAAATTAAAACAAGAAATGTGACCATGCCAAGAAACTAGATTTTCAACTTTTTTCCGATTCATTTAGTTGAATTTAATTAACTTTGAAAGCAAGGTCTGCATCTAAGCTACCTACACACAAAATTACAGCACAATACCTCCATCCAAAACACAAGTTATTGAGCGGAAACCATTTTTCCATTTTTAGTAACAATGACCTTGACCCAACTGGCCCCAAATGCAAACCCACCCTTGGTCTGCATGTAAGCTACCTACAAACAAAATTACAGCACAATACCTCCATTCAAACTAAAGTTATCGAGCGGAAGCTCTTTGTCTACTTTTAGTAACAGTAACCTTGACCCCACTGGCCCAAAATGCAATCCCTCGCTAGATCAGCCTTTAACCTACCTACACACAAAATTACAGCACAATATCTCCACCCTAACTGAAGTTATTGAGCGCAAACTTTTTATCTATTTTTAGCAACAGTGACCTTGAATTTGACCCTACTAGCCCCAAATGCAACCCCATGCTAGGTCTGCATGTCAGCCAGAGATAGGAGTTGTTGCACGCAAACGTTTACCTGAATTTCCTAAGTAAAAAAAGTACAATAGGGTGCATAATTCTGCTAAATTGCAGGTCAGAGTTATGGGCCTTGGTCGGTGACCTCGCATGATGATCCCGAAGACATGTGTGAAGTTTCAATTGAATATCTGTAGTAGTTACAGAGATATGTTCTTGTTGCATGCAAAGTTTAACCTGAATTTCAACTTGCACGCAAACCTTAACCTGACATTTCTAAGTACAAAATGGGGGCATAATCCTGCTAAAAGGCTGGTCAAAGTAGTAGGTCTTGGTCAGTGACTGTTTATTAAGACCCTGAACACATATGTAAAGTTTTATTTCAATATCTGTAGTAGAAACAGTGATATGGAGATGTTGCACGTTTACCTGAACCAATTTTCTTAGTACGAAAAGGGGCATATTTCTGCTAAATTGCAGGTCAGAGTTATGGAACTTGGTCAGTGACCTCACACAATGACCCCGAACACGTGTGAAGTTTCAATTGAATACCTGTAGTAGAAACAGTGATATTGAGATGTTGCACGTTTACCTTAACCAGAGCATTACGCGGACGCAGACGCCGACATTTGGGTGAGTAGTATAGCTCGGACTATTCGGTGAATAGTTGAGCTAAAACTGAATAAAACTGGGGTCACCGCTTTGGGACGGTCCATGCAAAGCATTGGCGGTTTAAACCGGTTTTATTGAGCTCCGAACCTCACACTTGGCCCAGATTTATTCATGTCAAATTAATGACTCTAGGTTAAATGCTTTAAGTTCTACACAAGAGACAAACTTCTCAAAGACGACAGAAAAAAAGCTAATCTACTTTAAGCCCCCACTTGCAAATGATATATATATATATATATAATATCATTTAGAAGCTTCTTATAGATTTGTCCACATACAGCTTAATTTAATTTAGTGATCTTTATATTTGTCAAGCATTTTAACAAGTCACGTTAGATATAAATTGTAATCTATAGATACAATGTAATCACATTTAGCACACCACACCGTAACAAAAGCTCACCACGTGCACTTCGTCACGTGACTACTATTATGAAAACTGACAATACAAATGAGGGAAGTAAAGAGCATTTATTTAAAAATATGCATAAGGTATAGCAGAACATTTTGAATAGTTGAACTGAGAAAAAAACAATATTGAACAAACAGACAAACAATTGATGAAAGTCTACACTATATGAAAATTACATATACACAAAATGACCTTATAAAGGAAGGCAGAAATGACTAGAAATGTGAACACACCGATTATGCCACCATTCTGACGAAAAGTAAAATAATGCCACCATTCTGACAAAAATTAAAATAATCTATGTTTAATAAAAGATTAAACGAAGTTGAAAAACGCAAAGGGCAATAACTCGACAAAAAATGACTAGATACAAAAAGTGTGTGAATATGCCGTACATCACATGATATAAATCATTTTGTGAAAGTTTAGTGAAAATAACATAAGAAATGTAGGAGGAGTGCAGCAGATAAACTTTATACGGTAAATTTAAACAAATAGCAATAACTCTTGCAAAAATGACCAAATACAAAAAGCATGATAATATGCGCTATATCACTTAATAATCATTTTGTGAAAGCTTGGTGAAAATTGCATAAGAAATGAAGGATGTGACAGACAAGCTTTACAAGGTAAATTTAAACCAAGGGCAATAACTCTGATAAAAATGAAAATCCCATAAGAAATGTAGGAGTTAACTGGAAAAGTAAGTTGGACTGACGTACGTTCTAACAGGAGAGTAATTAAGTGGCTACCTTACGTAATACAGATACTTATGTATCTCAAAATAGCCACATAAAAGAAAGTTTTAGCCACACAAAAGCAAAACTAACCCTAACTCTAATGATAATCAACTAAACTGTCCAAAATAATAGCCACTTAAATACTCTCCTGTAAGTGCATAAAGAGACAGACAGTGTGCCACCATTCATGGGCATAAAAACTAAAAATATAAAACTGGTATCTGTGAATAGTTAAACACATTCTGTAATTGTAAGATTAATAAAACATTTGACCGTATTTGCTAAAAACAATTACATGCCTTTTTATAAAACGCAATAAAGAAGAATGCATATTTTGACTCTACAAACAAAATAAACTTTCAAGATAAAAAGAGCTGTCATAAATGTTACATATTCCCCCCAACGGGTGCTGGCCCAAACATTGACCTTTGACATCTAAGTGTGACATTGACCTTAATGATACAGACTTCGGTTTTGTTCACGTCACGGTGACAAAAACTTGTGCCATGTCATTCAAAAATCCATCAATGAGTGACTAAGTTATAGAGCTGACATGGTCTCCGATAGACAGACTGACTGACAAATCACAGTTTGACTACTGTAAGGCCACCTTTGGGGCATAATAAAAGATAACGATATAACAATTAAACAATTGTAACCCCCTCAAACAGTTACAGATTTTTTTTAATTATAGCAATAGGTAAAACTGACTCAAATTGAGAAATGGCTTGAATTTTATAACAGAGCAATATTATAAATCATTTAATTTTTCTATATACAGACTGACAGGAATAACAAGAGCTGTCAGAGGACGGCACGTTTGACTATTTGAAATATATCAATTGGTACATATTTTTGACAGTGTACGGGATATACAACAGTTAAAAACAGATCTGAATTAAGGCAAATCGTTCATCAAATTATTCCAAGTTTTAAGTTTTTATGTTCAAGACTTTAGAACAAAAACTTAATCAAAGTTTATGCATAAGTGGACATACCTATGTAAATTTTTAGTGGAAAGAAGAATATAATTCTTTTCAAAATATAAAACAGAGTTATGTGGATTGTTGCTCCTGAAACTGGAGTTGATGACAACAGTATATTCTAAGTTTCGAGTAAATAACATCTATTGTTTTGAAGTAACAAAATTTTTGAAAATAAACTTGAACCAGAAAATCTTAGTGAAAAGGTGTGTAGCTGTCACAATACAAAACAGATTTATGGGGAAAATTGCCCTTTATACATGTACTGAAGACAAACGTGTATATCAATGTTCAGGAAAATAACAAAACTTTTGAATTTAAACTTTTACCAGAAAAATCTATTTACAAGGGGGCATAACTCTTGTCACAATACAAAACAGAGTTGCGGACAATGTTGCCCCTGATACTGAAGTTCATAAAAAGGTGGATGTCAAATTTCAAAAAAATAACTTCTATAGTATTGAAGTAACAAACTTCAAAACTACATAACTCTGCCAAAATACAAAACATTGTTTAATGTGGGGAATGTTGCCACTGATACTGGATTTAATGACAAAAGTCAAAAGTGAATGCAAAGTTTTAAGTAAAAAACTTCTTAGTTTTGAAGTAACAAAACTTCTGAGTATAAACTTTAACCAGAAAACTAAGTAAAAAAGGAGGCATAACTCTGCCAAGAAGTTGACTGTTGTGGTCATTAGCTTCGATCACTTGATTGACATGTTCACTTGAGACAAAGACAAAGACAAAACTGTCAGTTTCAAGGGTTATTGCAGTTGCTGCTTGGTCGGTTTCCAAATTTGTCTCGATCTGGATCTGGATCTGCGACTCTTGACATTCCTCTTGGCAGTGAGATCTCAGATTTTGAACTTCAATCTTTTGACCACATTGTCTACATTTTTCTTTTAGGTCAGCATCAGCCGTCTCTATTACAACCGGTTCGGTAGATAAATTTTGTTGGATTGGTCGAACATAAATTTTTGCCTGAGTACCGAGGAATTTTTTCAACTCTTTAATGGTCCATGGGCAGTCAATAACTTTCAAAATCCGGCTATTTGCTTGACATCGAAGCATGTTTTAATAAATAGCAGCGTATAATGTCAAATTAACATCGTCTAATGGAAAATGAACACCATATAATGAAAAATAAGCAGCGTATAAAAGTTTTTCTCATTTTAAGGCAGTGATGGCGTTCCATAGAAAACCACGCCCTGACCACCTTCCAGTATGCCAATCAATGCTTGCTGATTTTGAAAGCGAATGTGACGTACTATATTTAGCCTCAAATAGCTCCAACGGGTTCCAAACGTTAATTTATAATACATTCAAATTTTTGCCTCATTCAAACTATTCTACTGTCAGTTTGCGCAATTCTTAAAAACGACTTTGTGGTTGAAACAAGTGTCATATGAAATTCTTGATTTACGAAAAAACAATAAGGTCGTAAACTACAACACAAAACCAGCTGCATGGATAAGAAAATTCATGAGCGCTCGAATTTGCTGAGATTAAATTGCCATTTTGCAGGGATCGAGCTTTTAAGAAGTAATTCAAGCTGTCAGTATGTTAAGTATGTAGCATAAACATGTATAAATGTTACAAGTTTCTGCTGAAACAAATTTGTGAGTTGCGAACATAATATTATTCAGTATTAACACATTATTTGTTTGGTATTCTCAATCGATTTCATTACTTAGATAACCCAGACCATATTCATCAACCCATTCTTATAATTTATTATAATAAATAATAGACTTAAGAAAAATACCCGTTCGTTTACAACTATGTTAGGTACCAGTATGGCGTATGGCGTTAACAAATCGTTCTAAATAAGAAAAGATACAATGAGTAGAAGAATTCCATGTAATACTCAAATTAACAGCTTTATAATAACAATAATATTTTTTCATTTGAACGTCTTAAGTCTTACCCTGGTTTGTTGAATACGGGCACACATGTTTCGTTAATACAGTGCCGATTTTTAATATATACTTTTAAAGAACACACATATACTTGAAATTATGTTACTGTTTTTAAACAATTTAACTGACTAAAACTGATAAAACAATGCTACGCGTGTATCAGCAACTTAGATAATTTGTCACATTTGTCGAGATATTATTGTCTGCAGTGTTTCTTAATATAAATGCAAAACGCGTTTTTGATGATTATTTTGCTCAATCGCAAATTCAACTATCTTCTTTAAACATGGGCATATTTAATAAGCCATTTATAAATACATAAATTTTCAAAAGTCATCATAACATAACGAAATCAATTGATAATGATTTACAGGAGGTTAGTTAAAACTATTACGGGAGGCCAACTAATATCAACAAAAATATAATTGTAATATTACAGAAAGTGTCGGTATTATTTAAATGGGAAATAATATCACCCTTTAAAACGTTGGGTCGCCTTTAAAGTGTTTATTGACTTTCTGTATTATTGTTATCACTGTATCAAAATTATATCTATGTTATGTTTTGATTGTACATACATAGTAATGATTTCTAAATATTATACATTTATTGCACAATGCTGTTAAGATTGTGAATGTTAATGTAGCTTTAAATGCTTTCACTGAGGGTGACCTTGACGCTAATAAGAAGAATAGCTGACGAACATAACAGGAATTACCTAGAACGCAATATGATACGGGACAGAATGAACAATAAAATTCATAGCTAGAGCATAAAGCATATTCCAACTGATTAAGAAGACATTAATAAAAACTGTATACATAACACAAACATTTTCCGAACCGGTACACATAAAGATCACAATAACCGATTGTTTAACTTTTTATAGTGAACTTTTTTTAATCGCTGTCGCTGTGGACAAAATATCTAAGCTAGGATTATTATGCTCAAACACACACATCCACAGTGATTTCTTAATGACCGTATGTAGCAAATCAACAACACTACTGGCTTCTTGTGTTGTTTACGCGGTTTAGTACTGAAATTCCTTTAACTTGCTGTGTTGCATTAGTAATTTAGCATCCACTGCTACTTTAAACGAAGCATTTGTCACACGAAAGTTCTTATTTAATTATTTGTAAATATGTTGATATTTCAAAGGATAATAGGTTTCGCATTCCTAAACACACCTTACACTATTCTTGTTGTATTTGCGCTATGATACAAATTATATCATTACTTGTTAACATTTCAATGGTATAAATGGAACGTGTATAGTTATAGGCGGATCCATTTTTGTAGCACCTGATGTAGATTTTACAACTTTACGATAACTATATTATACCGTCAGGTTTAATGCTGCTTTTAAGGATTGGAATGAATACTCCTGTAACCGAGTTAATTCTAACCCTAATTAATACATGTAGCATTTAGGGCCCTTATGCTAAATTTGCACCATAATGCTTTTATCATAACCACATGGACGTGCATACTGGTGAGTGTTGATCCAGACAGGCAACAAGTCGGCGGAGATTTGTGTACGTGTACTGTATTGGACCGGTGTGATATATTCGCCCTGATAAGCCCATATCTGGCCAATACGCAATTGCATGTTGGGTAGCGGTAACTCAAATTGCCCTGATTTGGGCCGGGAATGGTATATGAGTACCACAAAGCTAGTGTGTTTAAACACGTCATAACCTACTCTTTCTATATAATTTTGATGTTTATGTTAATGTCATTTTAGCATGACCTGCTGATTATGCCACTTTAAGGCAACATAACCTGCTGATTATGACACTTAAGGGCAACATGACCTGCTGATTTTGTCACTTTACGGCCACATGATCTGCTGATTATGTCACTTTAAGGCAACATGTCTATTTTCAATATCAAGCTTTTTCCTGAAAATCTAACTAAAGCACAGCGTCATTCGTCGAAATCAAAACTTAATCACACCATAGAAATATATTCAGGCCGAAAGCAAGCATGACTTTATAGGTACAATATAATTCCGCAAAGTGTGAGTGCACAATTCGTACTATTTGATCGCTCCTACATGTTAAATAATAGGTGAGGATAAAAATATCTATGTAATTTAAACCGACGTATATCTTTCTTTAAAACGTATATAATGTCATTTTAACCTAACTCGTCGGCACGGTGCCAATACATTATCAAATTATAACATTTTTTCGGTTATGCGGATATATTTACATGAACAATAGCAGTTTAATTATATCGCACATGATAGGTGCTTTACATATTTCCTAATATGATAATGAAGCAAACGTAGTGTTTATATGCAACTGAATACCTGAAACCGCGCAGTTGAGATTTGCATTTTGGATCCTAAGGTATACAAATATAGCAATGGACGGTGAAGACGTTTTAGCTCTGGTCATAGACAATGGTCCCGGTATGTGCAAGGCCGGGTTCGCAGGCGACGATGCTCCCCGTGCTGTCTTTCCCTCCGTCGTCGGCAGACCTCGACATCAGGTGAAACTTTTTATATTATTACAAGAGAAATGTTTTAACCGATGCCGATATATATAAATATTCGATTTATGTAAAAATGTACAAAGCTTTTTATATGAAACACAGCGTACAGTTAAATATTGCATGTGTTTCAAATAACGTGACTTGTTTGTTGTGTGCTACGTTGCTTAATGATATGCTGCTAACATATTATGTATGGGTCGATGAAAGTGACTTTGAATAGCGTTTATAAAGTAGAATAAATCAATACGCATTTCCAATCACTATAATAGTAATGACTATCTTTTGATGCTTTCTGACTTTTAAATTAAAAAATAAGCGCATTCAAGATGAACATCAAATATAACTCCGTATCCGTTTATGATGCTGTTGTTTTTTATTTGAACGTGCAGCTTGAAACATTTGTAAAAAAAAAAAGTGAAACATTAAATATAACAATATTTATTTAAACGTTTTTAAAGAATATAAAATCTCCATAAAAGACAGTCACATTCGTGTATTTCCGTCAAAGCTAATTTTGTCTTCACTTGCGATCCAGGTTATATTACTGTAAGCATGTACACACATTTCCAACGTAAATCAATATCTTAGAAGTCACAGTTAAGCGTATTTGAGCGTATTTGAATTTGCAACATTCTACAGCAAGTGAACCCCGATTTCAATTATGTATCAGTACACTTAATTTTACTAAATGAATATTACTTCATACTGCGTTTATCGTTTCTTCCAATTTCATAATTCTCCTCACTTGTCAGCGGCAAAATAAACTTAAAACGATCTGCTTCATTTCTCTCAACTTCTCAGGTATAACATTACGCGATTGACGATTTAAATAAGTTATCATTGTTTACATCGTATTATGTAACAATGTAATGAAAGTGGTAAAGGTTGTACAATGTATGGTCGATTACGATTCAGTCCTTAATAAGTATTGTTTGAAAGATAAAGTATCTTGGTATTTTTTTTATACATTTCTTCAACACACAAAGAAGAAACATTCACCACAGAAACAGAATTCTACTCGCACATTTTCTGTTCTGAAATACATTCTATTTGATCCTTTATATACAAATATACACTTAAAATTCGATGATCATGTCAGACTTTCTTTGATACAAAGTGAACACACCAATTCACATTTAACCGGCATCCTTTTTATCAAATGTCTCTGTAAAGGTTTCACGTGAACTAAGGAATGTGGAAAGGTCATTTGATTAGAACCTAAAAATAAGTGACAAAAAAGTGAAAAAAAAAAAAAATTCAGGGTGTGATGGTTGGTATGGGAAATAAGGACAGCTACGTGGGGGACGAAGCCCAGAGCAAGAGAGCTATCCTCACCCTCAAGTATCCCATTGAGCACGGTATCGTTACCAACTGGGACGATATGGAGAAGATCTGGAATCATACCTTCTACAATGAGCTTCGTGTAGCACCAGAGGAACACCCTGTCTTGTTGACCGAGGCACCACTCAACCCTAAGGCCAATAAGGAAAAGATGACACAAATCATGTTCGAGACCTTTAACAGCCCAGCTATGTACGTCGCTATTCAAGCTGTTTTGTCATTATACGCCTCTGGTCGTACTACTGGAATTGTCATGGACTCTGACGATGGTGTTTCCTACACAGTGCCAATCTACGAAGGATTCGCACTTCCCCACGCCATTATGAGATTAGATCTAGCAGGAAGAGATCTTACCGATTATTTAATGAAAATCCTCACTGAGCGTGGTTATTTCTCACAACAACTGCCGAGAGCGAAATTGTCAGAGACATCAAGGAGAAGCTCTGCTACGTTGCCCTTGACTTCAAACAGGAAATGGTTACCGCAGCTGCATCCAGTTCGTTAGAAAGAGTAGTCTCCCTTTCCGATGAGCATGTTGTGTTTTTCTTGTGTGCAACAAATTTAAAATGGTTTAGGAGTTTAAAACCTAAGGGTTGGAAATTTGGTGTGGATAAGGATGTATGATACAGTTTAATGGATATATGACATTAATTGCACCAGTTTTGAGTTACGGTTCAGAAGTCTGGGGATTAAACAAAAATATCATACAAATAGAAAGAATACATTTAAAATTCTGTAAAGAATTACTCGGCGTAAGGTCTCAAACACAAAATAATTTCGTATATGGGGAATTGGGCAGAACCCCAATGAAAATTAAATTTTATATAAATGTTATAAAATACTGGTGTAAAATATTACAAATGGAACCTGTCAAATACGCAAAAATAGTATATGACATTATGTTCGAAAATGTAGAATACAAAAATGAAACAAAGTCATGGGCATATAATGTTAAGAATTTATTACAATGTATAGGTTTTTCTCATGTGTGGATATATCAAGGGGTTGGGGATATAGATATGTTTCTCATTGCGTTTAAAGAAAGAATTAAAGATGTATTTTTACAAAACTGGACAAATGAATTAAACCAGTCAACAAGATCAAGTTCATATACCATGTATTCTGTTTTTAAGTTACAACCATATCTGTACCAGGTTAATATAGATAGTTGTAGGATTGCATTATCAAAATTAAGAATGTCCGCACATAATTTAGAAATAGAAACTGGTAGATGGAAAAAGCCAGAACCTACCCCACGCGAAAATAGAACATGTTGTATATGCAATAAGTTAGAGGACGAATTCCATTTTTTATTTGAATGTTTTCTTTATACTGAATTAAGAAAACAATACATTAACAAATATTACTATGTCAGACCAAACGTACCAAAATTTATCGAACTTCTTCAGTGCAATAATAGTAAGATAAATAGAAATCTGGCAATTTTTGTTAAAAAAGCTTTCAACTTGAGAAATACATATACTACATACTACGAATAAATTTAGCTGTATTATAGTATTATAGTACATACCTCTCACATGCTTACCTAATATGCTTACCTAGCATACTTTACTAAGTACACTTCTATATACAAATATATTTTAAAACATTCAAATGATATATAATCGATTTGTATAACATTTTCATTGTTGAAACTTTTCTGTATTTTAAAAGCGAAAAATATATTATACTTGTGAATACATTGTATTTCATAACGTTGTGTAATCATATACATGTTTTTTTTTTTAATATGACCTTGACATTCATAAATCTGATGTGTGTAAAACATCTTATGTATTGATCAAAAATGAGTGTACTCATGGGCTTTACTGCCCCAATGTATTTGGAAATAAACCTTAAACCATTAACACATCAGGCATGAATATAAATAATTTGTAATTGATGAAGAAACAAAGCCTTATTTAAACACCCACTGTATACTGTTCATCAAAGATATGGCATCACAACCAGAAGACTTTGAAAAGCAAACTGATGTGGCAGTATCAGAAGTATGACCAAGAATGTGACGACAAAGACACCAATAAACGCAAATATATCAGCAGTGTTAGCGAACATGAACGCAGTATAAGCACACCAAAAACTGAAAGTAAGAAGCAAACAAAGAAAAGGACCAAACATGAGAAACAGAAGAACAATGAGCTACAAAACAATGATGATACGACAACCATCAGCAATAGTAACATTTCAAGACAGTTAAGTGAAATAAATGAAAAACTGTCAAATGTGATGATGAAAAATGACAACTGTCTGGAAAAAATGATTGAAAAAATTGTAGGAAAAATGAAAAACAGTCTACTCCATAGAATTGAACTGTTAGAACAAAAACTGTTTGATAAAGAAAATGAAAATGATAAGCTAAAGAAAGATATAGATAAACTACGAAACAACTTCATGTTGAGAAAGAAGAGAAAAAGCAGATACTGGTCGAGTTAAAAAAGGAAAAGGATACGAACAAAGAAAATTTCAATGATTCTGAACAATATAGCAGGATCAATAATATAGTATTTCATGGCCTATCAGATTCAGATAAGGCTGAAACTCCTGAAACAACCATGAAGATAGTGGCAGATGCTGTAAAAAAACATACCGGGATTGAAATAAGAGAAAGTGACATTGATTATGGACATAGGCTAGGCAAATGGAAAATGGAAAAAGCAGACCAGTAGTGATTAAATTTATCTCTAGATCCAGAAAGATCCAAATCCTCAAAATGAGCAAGCAGCTTAAACAGGGCAAAATCTACCCAAGTGAACACCTTACACCATTGAACCAGGCAGTCTTCAACTCTGTTCGCTTGAAGAAAAAGGACACTGTGGAATCGGTTTGGACTAGAAGCGGAAAAATCTTTTACAAGAACAGAGACGGAGGCATACATAGAGTTCTTTATAAAGAGTATGATGACTGGCTAAACCTACCTTGGTCTTAGAATTAGACAACAAGGACAGAACTGTGACTCATAGTGTGCACCTTACATATGTTGAGAAGTATAACATCATGAACAGCGATATACATGAACAGAGATGTCCCAGTCCAGGTGCAGTTGTATAGATAAAGGATTAGTGGTCACACAATTGTAGCTAGTTAAACAAGTAATGACAGTGTAGCGGTGTGTAATAAGTCAGTTATTTATAGCATACACACAATGTTTACCAGAAAATTTAATAAACCAATACATGTTATGTATAAAACTAAAAGTATATATGTCGTGCTAGGTTTAGCATAATTGTTAATTCACAAATACTAATACTCTGGATAAATGAAAATTAATGCATAAAAGGTCATTTATAGTATACGATTAAAAGGTCATTTATAATATATGATTATCATTTACATTAGATTTTCCACAGTATTTTTATATATAAATACATTACAACAACTAGACTAATTACACATCACATGTACTTGATGAAAGCCTTCCTTTGGCATTCAGTAGAAAGGAACGACCTTATGTACATGAAACATGTATTTAATTCCTTCCCTTTCGCTTTTGTTTTTAAGGAATAAATACAATAACTCATGCCTAATCACTATCCTTGTCAGGAATCCTTATCATATATAAGGATCTCGTACATTAAAAGTTCCAACTTAAAGACACACACTGGATAGGTGTTTACCTCTTTTTTTTCTTTTTTTTGACTTACAAATTAATAAATAGGCCAATGTTATTAATATAAGTATAAGAATGACCCATATAGTTTTCTCTCCTTTTGTGTTTTTATTTTACCTTCAAATTATATTAATAGGACAATGTGTAAGTATAAGAAGGTTGCCCTCCTTTTTGCCCTTTATGTAAATTAGTAGATCACTGTGTAAATATAAATATAAGCCATGTAATAACAAAGCTTTGTAAATATAGCTCTTTTTATGTCTGTAAGTATAAGTATTACTCAGTTAACCCTGTCTATAGTTTGTAGACTGCATACAATTTTATACAGACTGTTATTTCTAGAGACAGTGATTTGAACACGGTATCTTCAATTGAGAAAACAACAAACTAATAGATATTCAAATATTTAGAGAGCTAATATAATATGTAGTTTGATGTATATGACACTCTTAAATCTCACGAAAATAACGCAATCCCTTTTTTGCAACATAGATTTTTGCAATAACAATTATGTGATATTTGTATAAGTTATATGTATCAACTTAACAAATTAAGTTAGAGTACATGTAAAAAAAAATATAAATATATATGATACTTATGCGAATTCACAGCCATGCGTGTCTATACATTGTATACATTTGTATAGACATCACAAACACTATATTGTTTTGGCAGCACAGGTTTATGTAGTAAAATGTCCCGATTCCTATACGATATTTGTGTTAACTTATATAAAAGACTTTTGAACAACTAGAAATGCACCTGCTCTAAAATATGGAGAAAAACTATATAATAGGTGGTGATTTTAATACAATACTGAATCCAAAACTAGACAAGAAAAATGGCAAAAAAACCACACATGTAAACAATGGAAATAAAATAAACAACACGATTGATTCATGTAACTTGATTGACATATGGCGATCGCTTCACCCAGAACAAAAACGTTTCACTTGGCATTCAAATGGAAAACCGGTAATATTTGGTAGACTGGACTACTTTTTAATTTCTCAAAATATATGCAACATTATAAATACAGCCAAAATAAAACCAGCCTACGAAACGGACCACTCTTTGATTTAAATAGTTATTGATAACACAATTCAGGAAAAAGGACCTGGGTACTTTAAATTAAATAATACCATGCTTTTGAATGAAGATTATCAAAATGAAATTAAACAGGAAATACAAACATTAGTAGACAACAATCATAATTGTAACCCCAATACATTATGGGAACTGATAAAAGGGACCATAAGAAATGTAAGTATAAAATTTTCAACAATGACTAAAAAAAGAAATAAGGAAAAGGAACAAAAAATCACTGAAGAAATAGAGTCACTGGAAAATAAATTAAGTACAGAAAACGACAATGACGAAACAATTATAAAATTAATAAAAGAAACAAAAGCAGAACATGATAAAATTATAGAAGAGAAAATAAGCGGTATGCTATTACGAGCAAGAGCTATTCACATTGAACATAATGAAAAAAATTCCAAATACTTTGCAAATCTTGAAAAAAAGACATTACGAAAGTAAAACCATCCATAAGTTAAAAATAAATAACATAGAAATCACAGACTTCAAAACTATAATACATGAACAGAGAAATTTTTACTCAAACCTCTATAGTAAGAAAACTTACTTTGATAACAATAAGTTAAACACTACAATTTTTTTTTTATTAAATATAAAAAAGCTCACAGTAACCGAGAAACAATCATGCGAAGGCTTGCTTACAGAGTATGAATGCCTAAATGCTTTAAAAGAGATGGATAATAATAAAAGCCCAGGTTCAGACGGTTTGTCAGCGGAATTTTACAAAGTATTTTGGAATGTTATTTAATTGTATTAACTATTCAGTTTTAAATGGACACTTAACTCAACTTCAAAAACAAAGCATTCTTATACTGATTCCAAAACCAGGAAAAACCTTGAATCACTAAACAACTGGAGACCTTTAAGTTTATTAAATATTGATTACAAAATAGCAACCAAAACAATAGCAAACATAATGAAAAAAGTAATTTCGTCCATAGTTGAATCAAGGCAAACTGGATTCATAAAAGGCAGATATATAGGCGAAAATGTAAGGACAATATTTGAAACTATACATTATCTTAATAATAATAACAAACCAGGCTTGCTCTTCTTTGCAGATTATGAAAAAGCATTTGATAGTTTAGATCATGACTTTATGCTACATTGCCTTACACAATTTAATTTTGGACCAGAACTTATACAATGGATTAAATTATTCTACACTGACATATGCACTATAATTATAAATAATGGGCATCTTTCTGAACCAATCTCTATACAACGAGGTGTAAAACAAGGTTGTCCCTTGTCAACCACACTTTTCATACTAAGTATAGAAATATTGTGAAATTTTATTGAAAAAAATGAAGATATGAAAGGAATACAAATAAACGAACACGAAATAAAACAAACACTTTTTGCGGACGATACAACATATTTTATAGATGGAACGCTTAATTCGTTCTCTGCATTGGATAGATGCCATTCAAGATTTCAGTGAAATATCTGGGCTTAAAATAAATATACAAAAATCAACCGTAATGCGAGTTGGTTCACTTAAAGCTACGCAAACTATATTTAACAAATACAAACACTTTTTTTGGACCTCTGACGAAGCCAAAACGCGTGGCTTTTACTTTACAAATGATGAAAATCTCGATATAGCAAAAAACATTCAACCAAAATTACAAGACTTCACAAATTGCTTAAAACAGTGGCAACACAGAAAATTAACACTTCTTGGAAAAGTTACAGTAGTTAAGACATTTGCCTTACCGAAGATTATGTATGCATTGTCAATGCTTCCCACCCCCAAAAGTGATACAATACAAACAATTGTCAAATCAGTATTTCAATTTGTGTGGAATGGGAAACCTGAAAAAATTAAAAGAACAACTCTTGTTAAACCAATAGAACAGGGTGGACTTAAACTTACAGATATTACTGCTTTTATACATGCAAATAAGGCCAGTTGGGTTAAAAGATTAACAGACATACACAACAAAGGACAGTGGAAAATTTTCTACCAGAAAGAGCTCAATAAATATGGTGGAAATTTTGTTTTCGAATGTCCACTTAATGAAAAACATGTTGTTTTTAACTTTAAAAATGAATTCCTCAAAGATATTCTTTTATCGTGGAATAAAGTTAAATCTAATGAAAAAGCAGGACAGATAAATAAAGCGATTATATGGC
Source organism: Congeria kusceri (assembly GCA_027627225.1). Lineage (NCBI taxonomy): Eukaryota > Metazoa > Mollusca > Bivalvia > Myida > Dreissenidae > Congeria > Congeria kusceri. The sequence continues at coordinate 32,226,451 of CM051032.1, read as the reverse complement.
ATAACTCAATAATACAACTAAATAATCAACATACCTTTTTTTACCCAAATTGGTTTAATAGGGGCATTAAATTTCTAGAACATCTATTTGACTTCAGGACAAAACCATACTATACATTTGCAGCATTTAAAAACATGTATGATATACCTACAAGTGATTATCTTAAATATTACACACTGATTAATAGTATACCAGAAACTTGCAAAAAACAACTATCTGAAACAGACCTTTTTAATTTTAGCAACAGCACATTACTTGAAAAAGTGCAAAATACAAACACGGTGTGTAAATATTTATATAATCTTCAACAAACTTTTAATGAAGTTAAAACCAAACAGCAACAGAAATGGGAAATTATAATGACTTCCTATAATCAAAGTATTGACTGGAAAAGCACATATTTAATACCATTTAAAGCCACCATAGATAATAATTTCGGCAACTTTCAGTATAAGATACTACATTGTATATTACCCACTAATGCATACCTGTATAAATGTAAGCTAGCAGCTTCTAACCTTTGTACATTTTGTGCAAGTTATAAAGTAACTATTACACATGTTTTCTTTGAATGTAATATTGTACAACCCATCTGGCGGGACCTCACAATTTATTTAAGCAGTCAAGAATTACCTATTGATCTTAATGTAAAAGATATTATCCTTGGAACACAAAAAGGTGGCGCTAATAATTCAGTTATAAACTATATACTCATTCTGATGAAGTCATATATATTTAGCGTTAAATTAAGAGCAGAAAATCGAAATATCGAGACTTTCAAAAACTCTCTCAGAATGAAAATACATTTAGAAGAGCAGATCGCTTTTGAAAAAAATAAAACTGATCTGCATTTTAAAAAATGGCAAAAATTTGCACATCCTAATACTTTGAAGTGAATCTTGCCTATTCTGTCTTTTTTCCCCCTCTTTTCATAGGATTGTTATTTTCTTTTTTTTCTTTATATTTTTTCCCCTATACCTTAGGGAAGCTGTTGTGTATTTGCGCCAACACATGTGCCTTCCCATAGCAGTCTTCCAGTTTTTGAAAACAAGCACCTCATGTCTATTAAAGGGAACACCTTGACTTTTTATTATCCTCTTTCCTTTTTAGTTTTTTTTTTGTATATCACTTTTTATATCCAGCATGTGCCTTCCCATAGTAGTCTTCCAGTTTTTGAAAACAAGCACTTCATGTCTATTAATGGGAACACCTTGACTTTTTATTATCCTCTTTCCTTTTTAGTTTTTTTGTATATCACTTTTTATATCCAGCATCATCTCAAAACTAAAAATTGAAACGAATATTTTCTAGAAACAATTTATTACGCAAAATACACATAAATGAATGTATTATAAATACTGATTTTAGTGTAATAATATTGTTTATATGTATAACTTGTACTTTTACATTGTGTAATGGAGATGTATGTACAACTTGTACTTTTATATATTAACATTGTGTAATGGAGATGTATGAGATGTATGTTGAAAAATGAATAAAAAAAGAAAAGAAAAGAGCTACGAACTTCCAGACGGTGAGGTCATCACCATTGGCAACGAGCGTTTCCGTTGCCCAGAGGCCATATTCCAGCCATCTTTCATGGGCATGGAGTCCGCTGGTATGCACGAGACCACATACAACAGCAGTGCGACGTCGACATCCGTAAGGACCTCTATGCCAACACCGTCTTGTCTGGTGGCTCAACCATGTTCCCTGGCATTGCCGACAGGATGCAGAAGGAAATCACCTATCTGGCTCCTCCAACCATGAAGATCAAGATCATAGCTCCACCAGAGCGGAAATACTCTGTCTGGATCGGTGGCTCCATGCTGGCTTCCCTGTCCACCTTCCAGCAGATGTGGATCAGCAAGCAGGAGTACGACGAGGATGGACCCTCCATCGTCCACAGAAAGCGCTTCTAAACGAACACGTCTCACTACGAAATGACGAGAAAAGAAATTAAACTTTACGTCTCACGATCCACTCTAATTACAAGTTAAGGCGATGCAACCCATAAGAATTGTGCTTCAACAGACAATTTCCCTGCATTGTACTTGATATCTTTTGATATTGTCTATTATATCTAACATGATTAAAAAAAACTGGTCCAATTGCTTACGTTCTGATTTGCATTCAAAGTGCAATTGAAACTTTGTGTTTTATAAGTGTTTTCTTTTTATTAAGAGGCATTTATAACACAGTATTTTTATATTCGCTTTTGCATTCTTGTTCAACCACATATACCATGATTAATGAAAAAACTAACACGAAACAAAGTTAAATATTTTATGTAATATTGAATAGAAAAATCATATATAGTTAGACTTTAGTGTATATTAAGATTGATTCATCGTCAAATATCATTCAGTAAATACTATTTAAAAGAAACGATGCAAATACATAATTATATAACTTATTCGCCCAAGAATTACAGATACATTTTTACATAATGCAGGAAGATAATTATGATAATATGAAATGATATCTGAACTGAAGTAAAATACTACACTTATACCAATCTGATTAAAATCATTACGTTTAATCCGCTGTGGACTACGATATGATTTAGTCCAGTAGAAAATCATTCTCTGTAGACCTTCCAGTCTGCCATTCAATGTCTTGCTTTAATGATTTTGAAAGCGAAAGTGACATACTATATATAGCCTCAAATAACTACAACAAGTTGCAAACGTTTACTTATTATACATTCGAATGTTAACCTCATTCACATTACTCTACTGTCAATTTACGCCATTCTTAAAACGACTTTGTGGACAAAATAAGTGTCATATGAAATTCTTGATATACGTAAAAATAAACACCAAATAAGGTCGTAAACTACAACACAGAAATAATTCATAAGCGATCGAGATATAAATAGCCATTTTGAAGAGTTCGAGTTTTTAAGAAGTAATTCAACGTAGACCATCTGATCTTTCTGCAAGTATTTCTTTAGTATGCGAATCTGTACTACACAATTCGCAACTCACTCATTTGTTTCAGCAGAAGCTTGTAACAAAATATATGTTTATGCTTCATACTTAACATAGTTTGTACTAGTACTTTTATGGCAGGAATATGGTCCTTTACAGAGTGCCTTGGGGGAAAGCAAGAATTCCAAGATAGAGAATCTATACATTATTTGCCTTTCTGTTGTGCTAAATACAGCAGAAATCGATATTTACTTGCAATTTACATTTGCTAAAATGCACAGATACCACATTATTGAACTTGAAATTATAACGTATTACCTCAGCATTGCAATGATTTAATGGAATCCGGACAAAAGCTCCTTGCCCAAAAACCCCTTGGTCTCAAAATGCACACATGGACATAAGCCCCTTGGTATACTTGACAGAGTGGACATAAGCCACTTGGTAGATATGACAGAGTGGACAAAAACACCTTGATGATTATGAAATAGTAGACAAAAGACAAAATAACAACAATAAATTTCAGACATTTGTATATGATCTTTTTTTCATTTTCTTGCATTTGTTTTAAGTTATGTTTATATTTTTAATATTTTTAATTTAAATACATAATGCATATGTCAATCAAGAAATATTGAGTACCATACAAGTACTTTTGCATGTTAAGATTTATTTTCCTAAATAATAACCTTCTTTGACAATTGCCAGAACTATTTTTACACTAATGTAATAAAACTTTTTAGCTTTAATATAAATAACTTGTATAACAAATGAGCAGTTCTTATTGAAATATGTGTTTTCTTCAATTTTTGTTTTCTTGAAGTGTTTAAGTAGATGGTTAAGAAGACTTTATTTTTAAAGCAGACTACTAAAGTAGTCCGAAATACTAATATGAGAAATGATATTAAGAAGTGTAGCATGAACAAATGCCATGAAGTCTGCAGTAAGAGCTCATTTAAATAAATGTGACAAATATATTGTATGTGCCATGAAGACTGTAATTAGAGCTCATTTTAAAATGTGACAAATATATTGTATGTTATGAGAATTCAACGAACTACATGCACTTGAAAGCTCATGAAATATCTGAAAACTTGCCATATAGTAAAGAAAGATGCAACACAAAAACATTGTTGTACTACAAATGGCAGGACATAATTTATATAACAATATACATGGACACTGCTTACAATTCTGTATTTACATATAAATAAACTGTATTTAAATTATCAAATGAAGGTAAAATTATTATAAAACAGTACTACAACAATGACTATTTATAATGTCACTATCATACATTAAGTATTGAAAAGCATTCAAAGAAGTTCTTTTACTATTCTAATGTTTGTAACTGGATTTTCATATGATGCCGGTGATGCTAAATTGCTGGTAACTGGCTTACTGAAGATCATATATCGGCTGCCTTCCAAATATGTGTGCCAAACTAGTTTAATGTTTCTAGTCATGCTATTTTGCACTATATAACTCTTACCAACTGTCATAGTGATTGAAGCACAACTAATACTGAACAATTCAGCATAAGAATTGTCTGTCTTTGTTCTATTGACATATGTTTTAGTAGAAAACCAGAGTGTCATTGCTGATATGAAACTGAACAATGCAGTAAAGTGATGTAATATGTATTGATAGTTATTAAACATTCTTTCATTTAAAACGTATTATTATTAATATACTAAGACGTGTGAATTATAATATTATTCATTTTTGTACATCGTACTCAACATTACAACAATGAACAAGGACAGAAACTTTAAATAATACACAACATGTCTTATGTCATCTAGAAATAAATAACAGGCGGTCTAATTTACATATCCCATTTAAGCACTATATGTCTGACATTTTACATATTGTTGTCCGAATAACTGTACAACTACTAAAATTGTCTTGGATATAACGATCTGTTTAAATTAATAGAATGTAAAATTGCTCTTTCAAATGCATCTACCTTTCTGCCGAATACGTTTTAGTACGATACCACAGTATATAAGCGTACAGTGAGCTAAACCGGAAGTTGGTGATCTGTACGCCGATGATCAGTTAGTTGCAAACAGCAGAAAACGTAGTGACACAATTTTTGATATTATCTTTTACTTTAAGACTGAATGGAACACGATTTAAACTTTTTTTGTTAAGTATTGTCCTATTTTTCACACATATGCTTTGTGATTTGAATAGAAATTGAGTTTTCGTTGATAAATCGGTACTGGATCACTGCAAATATGTTGAAACGATCGAAAAATTATGAATTAATTTCCATGTAAATCTTTGGATTTCGCGTAAATGGGTAAACCTGTGTGTTGCTTAATACATATAAACACTTATTAAACTATAGACATTAATTGATAACGGATTATATTTGTAATATACAAGATATTTACCGTTTTAATCAGTCTTAATTTGTTTTTTGACTGTACGCCTAGTTGCGACTGTACGCAATCATTAGTTGCGCGATTAAATTCTGTACGCTTAGTTGCGATCAGTGATCGACACAAATTAAAAAAAAGTTTAACCTTCCTTGATAATTATTATATAATTGTTCGTACATATTATTTAGTTTACATGTGCATGTATTATTTATGCGTAATAAATAATAATTTCATTCGACAGTGTCAATTCATGGTGACATATTGATATTTATTATACAGTTATTTTGCTTTCTAGGAATCGCGCGTGTTTGTCCGTACGTCCGAATGTGTGTACATCCGTAAGAATGCGCAAACTGCATATAAACAAAATATCAAGTTTTTTTTAAAAATTTTCTTTAATAAAATATGTAATAAAATGTGCTTTATCGCGTTACATAATGCTGACATGATATTTTTTGTTGGTAACGATTTTTCGCGCGTCGTGTTTTTATTATTGCAATGTATGGAAATGACACTCGTAAACGGACTAATCGCTGCTACATCGGTTTATCTATAAAACCAGTTCTCTGACAAAATATAAACTTCAATACAATGACCGTGAAACTACTATAATATAAAAAGGCATATAGTAAAGCATTGTGTTTCATTCATAAGGAAAGTTGATCGACATTTTTATTTTTTAAAATTAAAAATAACGACGTCAGATAAAACACGATTATGAAGTTTCAGCGCAGCGCGGACCTGTTAAGGCTCTCCGCGGTGGAGTACATCTAATGATTTGTTTTCTTGAACTGATAAGTAATTGCTTGAATCTCAAGTTAAACTATTATTATTATTCATTCGCGCTCATATCAAATTGCGAGCAACTAAGCTTTCCATGACAATCAACATGGAGATCTTACAGCAAAGTCAACAATGAAATGTTTTTTTTTTTAAATATTTATTTCAGGTTTTCCGGTGAGCGAGTGAAATATGGATGACAACTCTGGGTCGTGTGAAATGAAGACAATTGCTAATTTCAGTCTGGCTTAAATGGAACTACATTTCGCGTTTTTTTTTGTTTCATTTAAAAATATGTGAATGAACACCAGTTTTACATGAAGTTATAACAACAAACATTTAATTGTTATAAAAACATACTCGGACAAAAACTATTAAAGGAGTTTTTTTAGATTGAAAAATATATCTCATATAAACAATGCATACTTATATTCAGTGACTCATTTCGTTTGCAAAGTACAGTCCAACCTGTCTTACGAGACCACCCGTGGTGATTTTTAAAAGTGGTCTCTTAACACAGGTGGTCTCAGGTTGTACATGTATGCATGTGATGTACCTTAGTAATCATGCTATAGCATATACGCATATACATTTTGTGTGATTATAAAGAATAAAGGAAGCATAAATGAGTTTTGAAAAGATTTCTTTTATTGACTTCTTACGTTAATGTTATTTTACATTACAATGTAGATATTTTACTTTACACAAGTGCATTAAATAACATAATCGCATGCATTCATCGTCATGTACATACATCTACATTATAGATTTTATACATGTATATACATAATATATAAACATACATGTATTTACATACATTTATTTTAATGTAATATAATATAATATTTTCACATATTTACACACACAAGCAAACACACACATATATTTATTCACTAACAGGGTCTCAGTCTTTGTCTGCTTTAATTTCTGTCCATTTATTGCAATCTCCCTTAACTCATCACTATTGTCCATCAATGACTGTCGAAGCTTATGGTGTTCCTCTTTCACCGCCCATTGATTTTATACATGTATATACATAATATATAAACATACATGTATTTACATACATTTATTTTAATGTAATATAATATAATATTTTCACATATTTACACACACAAGCAAACACACACATATATTTATTCACTAACAGGGTCTCAGTCTTTGTCTGCTTTAATTTCTGTCCATTCATTGCAATCTCCCTTAACTCATCACTATTGTCCATCAATGACTGTCGAAGCTTATGGTGTTCCTCTTTCACCGCCCATTGCTTCATTTTTCTGTTAATGTCGCAAACCTCGTTTATGGTGAGTGATGGTTCTGGTTCCTTCGTCTTCGGCGTTTGTTCTGTTGGGTTAGATTCATCGTTTGATTCACATCCACTTGCTGCGTCGTCAAACTTGGACAGTACATGTAATACAACAGGGTCAAATTGAAATGCATTTCTACAATAAATATAACTTATGAACTTTCGTTTTCTTTTTCAGTAAACATCTACAATTAACTTATCAGTTTGGTTTTAAATTGTTATGTTCCTTTATATAAAAATATGAACTGAAAAAGCGGACAGAGAAAATTAACATAAATTGACTTTTAACACAATTAATCAAGTTATAATTACGTTTGAACATAACCGTTCAGATCGTTTTCATGAGCAACTAATCGTACAGTCTACTTTTGACATTTTGCAACTAGTCGTACAGTCGTGTCACGTTGAGTGGTTGGACAAAATGTTTGATGTCTCCGCGCAAAATCTATTCTCTTTATTAAAATCAATACTGCTTGACTTTTAAGTGATGTATTTATCATTTTTTACAGAAAATACACCAACAACCATCCTCACAAAGAAATATACGGTTACAAACTTATTATTTTGTTTCAAAAACACGAAACACTAAGTGATCATGTCTTCTAAAACAAGTACTCTTAAACACTAGGCATAACCGATAGAATATGTTTACGTAATGTCAGTATATGTGTTCGGAGAACTTAATTTTACTTATATTCTGCTTCGAAGTAAAATAAAAAAAAAATTGTATCCATACTGCGCGTTCTGCTGTTTGCAACTAACTGATCATCGGCGTACAGATCACCAACTTCCTGTTTAGCTCACTGTACGCTTACACACTGTGGTTACTATAACATATATTTGGCTCGATTTTCGGACAAAATATTGAAACACTTGCAGCGACCACAGGCATTTGACGCGTTGTGATGGTAATAATTTCAATGACAAATAATCAAAATATGACGACAAAACAACTGCCTGTGGCTGCGACAACAATGAAGAAACGCTTAAATACTATAAAATTCAAGTCCAATATTCAAGTCATTTGTTACCCCTGTTTTCACAACACGTTGAGAATACAGCAGGTGATATAAAACATACAGTCAGTTAAACAATCTGACAGAAATGCAAGTTCTTCCTATAGGGAACGTATTTTAGGATTTGATTTGGTTTAGGATACACGCGTATTAAACATATCTGAAAGAGTGTAAATATATCGTCACCACCCAGCAAGCAAGCCCATATGGGACCAATATGGGCTATACCTGGGAAAATATAAGATATGCGCCTCATGCCACACCTATATATTATTGTTCTGCCCATATCAGGCCCATATCGGACTAAGCTAGCACGCACATATGGGTCCACAGTAAAACAGCCCATATGAGTCCAAGCAAACCATCCAATGTGGGCCCGATATCGGATATGCCTGGGATGATATACTACATGGGCCCCGTGTGGTACCCATATGCATGGTCTAGTTCACATCAGAGTCCCAGGTAACTAAGCAAGAAAGATCAAATTGGTCCCCAACAAGCAAGAACATATGGGTCCTAGTAAAAGAGCCCCTATTGGTCGCAAACACGCAAGCCAATAATTGATGTGGCCCAGCAAGAAGGCAAATATGGGTCTCCGTCAAGCCAGCCAATATGAGATTCCAATAAAAAGCCCATATGGGTTCCAGCAAGAGAGCCCATATGGGTATGAACCTTGGGATAGTTGAGGAATCTCTTCGAGCATTGGCCCACCATTAAACAATATTATTATACCTCACTTCGTTTTCCCATTGTAAAATCCCATATACCCATCCCTGCATAATTTTAATATGCCATGACGTTGGAATGTAATATACCCCGAGCGGAGTATGATTTTTAATAATAGCCCACGCGTGGGCCTAAAGACAGCAACTCGTGTTTTCCCGGCGAGAATTCCGTATAAGCTAATAATCGGTAGGCGCTAATTAAAATGTATTTAAAAAAAACAATGTCGACGAGCGCTTGATTTTTCGATAATAAACTTATAATAACTATATATTTATGACTAGTTTTTCTGAATTACACTATATTTGTTCTATATAATAAAATAAATATCATAGTCATGTTGAGGGGTATAGTAAATATTGCCCACCTCGACGAGTAAAGTCAACTTCGGCCTCAAGTAACATAAGAGCAATTGTGCAGAAAATCGATCTTAACATTCCTGTTACTAACACTTCCCTAAAGTTTAATCATGTTTGCACAAAACATTCTTCAAAGTTATTGTCTGCATAAGCCTTATTTGAACTGTTTCTTTTTAAAACTCAAGTACGCTACAAGCAAATATGCCGAAAATTGAACTTAACCTTTCTTTTATAACTAGTTATTGTCTGCACAATCGAAAGGGGACGATATCCGCCAACGCCGCCAACAAAGCCGCCAACAACGCCGCCGACACCGCCATCAGTAACCCCTGTATGTCGCCTTATCAGGCGACACAAAAATGTGCAAATATATTTTTGAATCGCACCTGCTTTGCACAAAAGATCTAAGCTAGGATTAGTATGCCCAAACACAAACATACACAGTGATGACAGCATTTAGTCAAAATTCCATTATGGCTTGCGGTTTGGTACTGAAATACTTTCAATTTGCTGGTGCTACATTAGTAATTTGACTGCTTAAAATAATGCATGTACGATCTTTCATATCAATTATTTTCCAAATAAGCAGATGAATGTGACAATAAAACTTGAAAGCAAACAGAAAAAAAACAAGACAAAAATGACAAAGGATACACTTCAATATGAAACAAAAAATGTCTTTAAAAAGAGAATCGGCGTTGAAATTTATATTGAGATGTAATTGTTTACCCGAAACATAATACAGGAGGGACAAGATGATCGGTTTCGTGACTTCTCCGATCCCAACTTTTTGGTCCCCACTTATCGGACTGTAGATTTTTCAGAGAAAACGTATCGGACCCAAAATTATTTTGAGACAATCTCGAACATTATTAATATGTGTACAGTGAATAAAACGATCGTACCTTCCATGTTTTCACCGGTGATAAATAAATCACATAAATGCTAGTAATTTACGTTACTATAATTGTTACATGAATTTGTCAGGCAAATTTAACAAATTAGTATTGCCAGAAAATTATTGCGGGAATGGATGGAAATTATTATATATCAGACGAGTGTACATAGTTATGTTAAATAATATACTATACGTATCAGTAGTTTTGCAAATAGTGTACTCATGCTACGCAATTGAATTAAGAGTAACTTAGACAACAACGTATTACGATACTTCTTTTACACAATTTTTAAAGAAAGATGTTCAATATTTGTTAAGAGATTAAATAACATCTACTGGAGAAGTTGATAGAAAGGTGCAATGATAAATAATTCTTAATAAAACGCTACCGCAATTTAAATATAAATTGGCATGCACAGCTAGTTAACAAATATAAATTCCCAATTTATTGAAATTCTCGGGTTTATGATTCTCCGGACGCTAATTGATGAATGTATATTAGCACAGCTTTACCGCGCGCTATTTTAAGAATGTTGACCCTTTCTCTGGAGTGTGTTGAATTCGCTAGAATAGACAATTTCATACCGATCTTTGCGAATATCTAAATATGGCTTTAAAACGTTTCAGAGCACAGATATCGGCATATAGAAGAATTACCGCCACTCCGGTGCGCTATTGGAAATCCAATAATCCACTTAGCCACTTCGGCGATCGCAGCCGATTATTGCCGAAACCCGGCGTTGTTTTCCGATGTTTTATTGCTTTCAATCGATAGGGGACAATATCGCCCCTAGGAAAACAGAAAATAACTGATATGTTATATTGCAATGTTCAGCCGCAAGAATTTTTCTTAATGGATAAAATTAAATTGATTTTTAGATTTATGAGAATAAAACAATACATATGAACATTACACCATTGATTAGAGCGTTATTTAATTAAATAAAGGAATCATACTTCAGCCAGATGAAGCTGCTAAAATTAGTTGAATAAGTGTGTTTTTAAAGTGTTTATAAATGGTGTCTTATACTCAGAAACAAAAACAAGGCAGACCTACAGAACTTTATATTTAATTTGCTAAATAAATGTATTGATCTTCAAAATGTTTTATAATTTAATTGAAATAAACTCAAAAAAATAAAATAATATATTTTTTATAAAACAAGAATGTTTTAGTAAATTCTTCAAAAAAAATGTAGACATGCGAATTTCTTAATTTATTTGTTTTCACATTTCGAGAGGTAATATATTGTAATTTTGTAACAGTTGTATATTGTTACTGTATATCGTTCAGGTTTAATAAAAAAGAAGTTTCTTCAATGATTTCAGTTGTTTTCATAAATAATGTTCATTCCCTTTATAACAACCAAATTTTACTTTCTTCGCATTATAAACTTTAAATTATTTAATAAGCTAACTTCCTCATTTAATTAAAATATTGTATTTCCACCATAACGGACAAGATTATCAGTGATAACAGTCAATGTATTCAGATAACCATCTTTATGATACCTTCATGAAATCTTATCAGATTCAGTTGGCCGCGGAAGTGGGGCCACAGCTGAAGAAGGGTCAAACTATTAAGTCCTTAAGTTTCTTCAAAATAGTTTATATGTATCAAGTACGAATTAATATTTTTAATCCGTGCACTATTAATCTTGAAAATGGTCAGTATGCTTATTATTCGAAATTCTAACAAATATCCGTTGAGCAAATAAGTAGAAAATTGGAGAAAACAATGAAATAAATATAACAGTTTAAATAGACAAAATGAAATAGACGTAGTCCAGTGAAATAGACGTAGTCCAGTGAAATAGACGTAGTCCAGTTTACATAGCTATCAAAAAGTTGTCCACTCACATGTACTGAATTATCTGTTCCATTTGTAAAGATTAGATATCACCCGTTTATTGTTTGACTATAATATTTTATTTGTTCAGTTTATCAAAAAAAAGACAGCACCAAAATCTATATACATGCCGATAAACAACGTTCAAAATATAAAGGTTTATAAAGACATTTTTCAATAATATGACTTTTACGAATATATTTAAATACATTCGCTATTTCCTTTGAAATTTGTTTTGTTTATTGATGTTTGTTTAAGACATATCAAAAACCCTCGTATGAAGATGCGAATATATTCTTTATATAACAACGTCAACCTTCTGTCTGAAAGTACACTAAATAATTATTTAAGGATTTAGATTTCATTGAATTTTGGTGTGATATTAGACAGCTACGCCGAATAAATCAACAAGTACTAGTGTTGCCTTTCGCATCGTTTATCAGTGTAGTGTAACCTAAACCAACACACATGTCTTCGAGTTTTCGATTGTACAGAAGAAAACTATTTGGTGATTAAAAACTAGCTTATTCTGGGTCTAAAAGCAAGGTGTGTTCTTAACTTTTATTCGGTGTAGCCGTCTAATATCACTTTTGACATAGATTGCTTGCGATAATTTTATGCAGCGGAAAAACTGAATGCCCATAAAAATGAGCAAATTTCCTAGTTTTAGGGAATGCAAACTTACAACAATGGTTTGATGTCTACCAATAACTGTTGATTATTTTTGGGGATTAAAATTTACATAATTGTTTACATAAACGGTTAAAATAAAGTTCGACACGCACTCTAGAACTGAACATAAAATTATGAACAATTTTACTGATTGTATGCCACGAACAGAATGTAATATTCATTCACATACTGAAATAATTATTTTGTTTAGCCTACATCAGCGGCACAATCTATAAATTGCAATCCCATTGGTTGACCGACATCTGTGCTCTGACACGTTTCGAAGCCTTACATAGATATTCGGCGAAGATCGGTATGAAATGGTCTATTCTAGCGTATTCAACACACTCCAGAGAAAGGGTGCATCATTCTACAAATAGCGCGCGGTATAGCTGTGCTAATATACATTCATCAATAAGCGTCCGAAGAATCATAAACCCGAGAATTTCAAAAAATGGGGAGTTAATATTTATAAACTTACCGGCATGTTATTTTATATTTGAATTTCGGTAGCGTTTTATTAAGAATTAGTTATAATGGCATCTCTAAATATATTCAACAACTTTCTTTAAGTAAAATGTGGTGAAGAAATCTCGTAATACGTCGAAATGTTGTTCAAGTTACTTTTACTTCATTTGCGTAGCATGAATACACTATTTGCAAAACTAATGATACGTATAGAATATTATTTAACGTAACTATGTACACTCGTCTGATATATAATAATTTTCCTTTATTCCCGCAATTATTTTCTGATTTGTTAAATTTGCCTGACAAATTCTTTTAATAATTATAGTAACGTACTAGCATTTAGGTTATTCATTTATCATCGGTGAAAACATGGAAGGTCTGATCGGTTTATTCACTGTACCCATATTAATAATGTTTGAGTTTATCTCAAATTTTAATTTTGGGTCCGTTAAGTTTTCTTATGGTGTCCGAAAAATCTACAGTCCGAGAAGTCATATTAGTGGGGACCAATATTACTTTATTATTAAAAATTGAGATATAGCTTAGATTAGTTGTTTGAAACCATACATTTAGATAAACACTCCTGTTATTACAATGTCAAAAGAGTCCTTGTGCCTATACGTTATTATAGCCAAGCTACGCTGGTACTACTTGCATAATAACGTATCATATGAAGTGAATAAAACGTGAATGGTTATAGGAAAACCATATGTGATTGTTTCACTATATGTAGATTTTACACGCAAAACTTTACGACAAACTGTTTTATTCCGGCATGTACATTTTGCCTTATCAAATTGGGACTAGCACTCGTGTACCCTGGTATCGGCCAAGTTGGGACATGTGTCATTTCTAGTCTTATGCTATATTTGCAACGGGGAATATCCTTATTAGGACATGTACCATATAGGGACCTTACGCTACACTTGCAACAGGCAATGCATTAATTAGGACATGTACCATATAGGGTCCTTATGTTAATTTGGACCAGGCTATGTCCTAATTAGGACACGTACCATATAGGGCCCTTATGCTATATTTGCAAAAGGGAATGTCCTAATTAGGACATGTTCTATATAGGGTCATTATTCTGTTATTTGCACCAGGCAATGTCCTAATTAGGACATGAACCATATAGGATCCTTATGCTACACTTGCAACAGGCAATGCCTTAATAAGGACATGTACCATATAGGGTCCTTATTTTATGTTTGCACCAGGCAATGTCCTGATTAGGACTGTACCACATAGGCTCCTTATGTTATATTTGCACCAGGCAATGCCTTAATTAGGACATGTACCATATAAAGTCCTTACGTTATATTTGAACCAGGCAATGTCCTAATTAGGACATGTACCATATAGGGTCCATATGTTATATTTGCACAAGGCAAATGGCTTTATCCGACCATATGGGTTTGCATTCTGGTAAGGGGTGACCCATACAGATCTACACAAGGCGGAAATTTATGTATGGGTACCGTATTAGACAGTGTTGATAAATTCGCCCTGATAAGCCCATATCTGTCCCATATGGGTTTGCATGTTGGGAAGTGGTAACTCAAATAGGCCCGATATTGGTAGGAAAGCGTAAATAGTTACCACAATTTACGAAACACCACTCACATATCAAAATTTTATTGTCTTACTACATCATAAACTACTCTCTATGTATAATTCAAATGTTTTATGTTCATGTCGCTTTAAGGCAACATGACCTACTGATTATGTTACTTTAAGCAACATGACCTCTTGACAATTCAAAGTATTTTCCCAAAAGTCTAATAAAAAGTCCTGAGCGAAACTAAAGCAAACCATACAGAATTATCAAGTTACATGTAACTCAGATTTTACACACATGCATACAGTAGAATTATGTTAATTTAATGTTAATTATGAGCGCACAGTTCCTAACATTAGATCGCTCTTTTAAGAAAATTAACAGACGAAATAAAATCATCTTTGTATTGTTACCCGTCGTATATTTTATATTTTAAATTTGATGTTTACATTATTATAGCTTTACAAGTAGAAAAAATATCACAATTCTTTGTACAACAAAATTGCTCAGGAAAATAAACTTATTATTAGTGTTATCGAACATTTGTATTGTCAACATTTCCACCAAAATTCTTTTTAAACTCGTCAAAAATATTATGTTGTTATTTGTTGCAAATCAGATCCAATCAATTATAAAATGTTACAAACCATGTTTGCGTTTAAAAAAAATTAAGCCGACTTTGCAACCTAGCCTCATTTGTTTAGGGGACCTTATGTATCCTTTTGAAAAGTATTGAAAACAAACGTGCTTTATATAGACTGACTCAGCATGCGCAAGGTCGATATTTCTCAAGTAAAATTTACTTTCATTTGATAGGGAGCGTTAAATATTATTTGCTGTAACTTCCTTTTATTTTACTATCAGATAACGAATTTGAAACGATAATGTTATGCTCTTTAACATGGTATCATTTATTTTATTTTATTTTAAAATTTAGGTCGGGGGAATTTGCACTTTTTTAACATGACCCTATTTCCTATAGAACATCGGTTGGAAATATTGTGCATTTTTCAACTTTATCGCATAACAATAAAGTAAACTTCCTCTTGTTTGTCAGAAAAGAACAAGAGGATTTGAAAAATTCATTCTTTGCTCGCTAGAATGGTGTTAATTTTGTTTAATGATTTACAATTTTAGGCGGGGCAATTTAAGCTTAAATGAGGTACCTATAGTTTAAAATTCATTTCCGTGACTCAATACGGAAATAAACGAGCGATGTCGAACAATACCGAGTTTGTTTGTGGAACACTGCCGTTCTAGCTGTTTATGTCCTCGCGGAGTTTTATTGGGGTAATAAACAGATAACATTCTTGGTATTCGTATCATAGACCTTATTATCTGCAGTTTAACTTATTTTAGGTAATGAAATGCTGAAGAACATTTAGATGTATTGGTTTGTTTTAATAACAATGCATTTTAGTTATTTTCATTGAGATATTTCAGAGTATGTATGTTAATTAATAGCGGAAGACATACTTAACAATTATTGTTTAATTAAAGGAATAATTAAATATAAGAAATTATTCCTAAATATGTTGATCCAAAAACAAGTTCTTTGAAAGCAAAACGTCAACACAATGCCCAAAACTTTTTCATTGCTATACTCCAAATATTTTCTTCAGATATAATAGAAACATCAAATTAAATAATCTAGACCATGTCCTTCAAAACAAAAACTGAAGCCAAGGTTAAGTGTGTACAATTGATATTGCCTTTGTATCATACATTTTATTCCTGATATCACAAAACATAGACAGTATTATGCAGTCTTTCAAAACATTCCAAATACAAGATCTATGTGGCTCGCATTCTGATGGACGGACCGGACGACATGCAAACAGTTTTGACTTAAAAGACCTTAAAAGCTCGTGTTGTAATCCTTGTGTAGAAACAGTATATGATTTCATTTGTTTTCGGATAGTGTATATGCACTTTATAAATACGCAATGGGAATCAAACCATATCGATGGCAATTTTCAAAATAAAATGCACATTTTTTTTCAAAAGAAAAATATAATTAAATATACAATACGTTGACTTTTCTAAAAGTATCGTCTTTCAGGAAGTGGGAATGTATCAAAGGGATGCAGGAGAAGGGGCCTAGAGCAAGAGAGGTGTCCTCATCCTAAAGTTCCCCATGGAACACGGTATCGTCACCAAATGGGTCGATATGGAGAATATCTGGCATCAATCCTTCTATAATGAGCTCCGTAAGTCACCAGGGGAACATCCAGTCTTGTTGACAGAGTCTGCTCTCAGTCCTAATGCATATAGAGAAAAGTTAATATTATGTTCGAAAAGTTCAAATGCCAAGCAGTGTTTGTTGCTAACCAAAATATTTTAGCAAGGTATGCTTCCGGCCGACAAACTCGTCTTTCTATTAACTCCGCCCATGTTGTTCCTGTATATGAAGACAAAGCGCTTAAGAACATTTTTTTTTTAGATTAGCAGTAGCAAGTAGACATCTTACCGGTTTTTTTACCCACATCTTAAGTGAGCGAGGTTATTGTCCGTGGTATCAAGGAGAAGCTCTTTTACGTTGCTCCTGATTATGAAAACGAAATGCAATCGTCTTTAATGCTTAGTTCACTGGAAAAGTCATACGAACTCCCTGGTGGTAACGTTATCAGTATTTCGAACGAGCGTTTCCGTTGCCCAAAGGCTAGGTTTCAGCCTGTTTTACTTGGTTTGAACTCTGCCGGTAGCCACGAGACAGCTGACGATAGCATTATGAATTGCGAAGTCGACATCAAGAACTCTACGCTAACAACGTATTGTTTGGCGGCTCCATCATGTTCCCTGGTACTGCTGACAGTCTGTAGAAGGAAATTATCGCCCTGGCTCCACCAACCATAAAGATCAAGATCATAGCTCCACCAGAAGGGAAGTACTCTGTCTGGATCGTCGGCTCCATCTTGGCCTACCTCTGCACCATCAGCGGTTGTGGATCAGCAAGCAGGAGTACGACGAGCCTGGGCCCTCCATAGTCAGGAAGGGTAACAACGAAATGTATAAATGAGTCATGTAAAGGATAAGCAACAGGAACGATTCTGTGTGATAATGTAATGTAATATGTATATCGTGGAGCAAACAGTACCTTAATTTACATTTGTTTTAAATTTTACAGGAGAAGCAAACAAAAATGACTTTCTAATATTCAATGAAAAATTTAGTCTTTAAGTAATATATTCCTTATGCATTAAAAATAAGCCTAGTAAAAAGCAGTTATTATTTAACAACAATTCTGCTTGTGTATATCAATATTTGTATATGATTATTATGTTACATGATATTATGCGAGTTCCGTAAAAGACTTTGTATAACGCGCACACGATTTTTGAGGCAAACTTAGAACGATTTGGAGTAGTTTTGTCAATGTCCGTTGATTTTATATTCCCGTTTTATCTCCATATTTTCTCCATTTTTTTGCGCGTGGCGTTTTTTCGTTAAATTCGAACCCTGATTGTTTTGTGAATTGTTTTGTGAGCATAATTCTTAGTGCTCAAACATAGTAACTACGTGCACGTACCATACTTTTTTGCGCCTACATTTTTGGAAATATATACTAGTTTGCTAACGTCAGTATTTTTTCCAGGTGGAACACAATCCTAACATTAAAATATGTTATAATGAATGATAAACATGATCTAAATTGCAGTGCACGATCTTCATGCAGAAAACGTTTTTTTTAGCATTTGAATTTAATCAGATTTTAATTAAATTGGTCAATACTATAACATCAGAAGTATATGAAAAATATCATCTATAAAAATAATGCTAAAACGTAAATAAATAATGTGAATAGCATGCATAAACAAAAACAAGTATACATTCCGGAAATAAATCAAACACATAATAATGCCAATTGAGTTCGAGACTGGCAGATTTGTGTGTCTGAGCTGAACAAACACACTTTCAAGTGAAACTTTTGTTGTATCATCAGAGCATATAATTGCTTAAACGCTAAAACTACACTCCTATAACAGCAATCTAGTAAAAACGTCACAGTGGTTGAGATAAAAGTATTTTCAAAAACCAGATGAACTACCTTGAAACAAATTACCTTCTGTTATTGCGAATATTTGTATGTTTAAAATATAACTGATTAAACTTAGTATATTGTTTTGTATGTTTAAATACGAGTTTAACGAAGATAATGTGTGTGTGACCATACAAAATATTTCTAAATGGAAATAGCATTGTTTCAGCCTAATATAACATATAGTGTTTCTAAATATCAAAGCAAAGCGTTACTGATGCTAATTATTTTAATCCTTTACGATGCTCACAACAATGCTCTTCAAAATCATTTAACACATTCTAACTAAATTAAACATTAAAAACTGATTAATGCCCCAACACACTGCTTCGAAACAGATACAGATAATGAGGTTTGCAGCTGGAATGCTTTGGTACAAAACAATGTGTTGATGGACGTAGTGGGAAAATGGAGACATGCATAAAATGTTCAATATCTTAAAGTTTCAATTGTGACCTTAACTTTTATTTGCAAAGGTGGTCCATGTACGCGACTAACTGTCTGATAATGATCAAAACATCGGTCAAGCTTCCACGTCGGACAAAAATATGATTTGGACAAAGATTTGTTTCTTATATTTGACCTTTCAGTGTGACACTGGCATTGGACTCATGTGCTTGGTTCTTGTGTGGGACAAAGCCTTTAGTGATGGAGATCACTTTGTGCCAAATGATAGCAGAATTCCTCTTTGCATGTAGAACCGGACAGAAATATTCATTTTTATATTTGATATTTTTACCTCTGGCTTGAAACTTAAGCTACAGGCTTGCTATTTTTACGCACTCAAGAGTATCTCATGATGTTGGTTATGTTTTTTCCAACTAGACAATCCCGATGAAACTCTCTCAATGCTAGACAATATTATGTTCGAGATAAATATTTGACCATCGACCTGGATTTATGACATTTACTTCTGACATACTAGCTTGGGTCATGTACGTGACACATAGTCTGGCCAATGGGAATCATAATCTAAAGTAATATGAAAATTATTCCATACATTTAGAAGTAAAAGAGCATTAACGAAATATGGACGTACTTTCGTACAAACGACGGACCAACACATATGAATCCTACATAGCCCCCACTGGGCGAATAATAATTAGCAAATGTATAAAAAACTATTGAGATTGAGTTAACAAAAATATTACTTCCGTACGACAATAGCTGTTTCTATTATATATATATATATATATATATGTAAAATAAAACAAACTTTAAAAAAGGTCGCCTATTTAACCTTTGTTTAGTTTCGGTATTCAATAAACAGTGCAAATGGTTAATACTATTTATGGTGGCATACTTCTGCGTAAGATAACCTTTTCCTTAATTATTATGAGTTTTAATGGTCATGTACCTGTAACTGATATAAGTCGGGCGACCTTGATACTAATAATAGGAATAGTTGACGTCACCGTTATAGCAAGAAAATACCAAGAATGAAATATGATACGAAAAAGAACAATACCATTTAATACGAGGGTAAAGCGCATTACACCCGATTAAAATACAACTATGGTATGCTGCTATTATTAGACTGGTATACAGAACAGCATTTTCTTAACCGGGGCACCTTAAGATAACAATAACTGATATATTTCGTAAATTGCACACGCCTTGCACGAAACAAACTCCGCTAGAATGGTTATGCCTAATCACAAACATGAACAGTGATTTTTAATGACCGTATTTAGTCAAAAATACCTGCTGGCATCTTTAATTGTTTATGCGGCCTGGTACTGGGTATCTATTTGAAACTTTCAATACGTGTTCACTTTCAAAAGGTTAATCCAGTACAAAATGCAGGTAACCCTTTGATTTCATTTTCCATAGTTTTCTGTTCTTGTTTGGATTTACAACTTTGAATATTTTATCATTTTTTAGGTAAAAAAATGTTTGTATAAATGTTTTCAATAATTTCTGAAGCCATTACATAGAAACTCAATATACATTATTGTGCTTACCCCACTCTGCAGAGAAGTGGACGAAACTCTTTCAATGATATTTTTGGAGTTATTACAACTTTTTCGACTTACAATTTTACTTAAGGTCAAATTTCACAATACCTATATGACTTGAAACTCAAAAAACTTGATCACATCAATGAACATATTCTGTAGACAAGAGGAGTAAACTCTAAAAGGATTTTGTTTTAGTAATTGACATTTTATTTTCAACTTAGAACGTTCGCTTTAGGTCTATTTCTATCTATCAGAGTGCTGTTTTGAACCTAAAAATACTTGATCACAGAAAGAGAAGAACCTATTCTGTATACAAGACGAGGTAACTTTGACAAAGATTTTGGTAGAGTTATTGCCCTTTCTTCAACTTATTTTCGCTTTAGGTCCAATTTCTCAATATATGTGAGTTATTGACTCGAAATTCAACATACTTCATGACAGTGATGAACCCATTTTATGAACTAAAGGCAACCACTGACTTTCTTAGCATCCAGTGACTTGCCCGAGCAACAGTAATTTCCTTACCAACCCATTGCTTTACATAGCAACAAGTGACTTATATGGAAACCAATGACTTATTTAGCAGCAACTTGCTTCCCTTAGAAACAAGTTACTTGCTCAAGCAATACTTGATTTCCTTAGCAATAGCAGCACATTACTCCCTTAGAAACAAGTGACTTCATTGGCAATCAGTGACTTCCTTGACAACTAGCAGCAGTTAATATCCTTTGCAATCTATGTCTTCCTTAGCAACCAGTGACTTACCCTAGCAACAGTTGTTATCCTTAGCAACCCATAACATCACTTTCAACACGTGACAAACAATAACTACTTACTTCCCTTAGCAATTAGTAACCATAAACTGACCCCATTCTTTTTGGAAATTGCAACTTTTTTGGAAGAAAACAAAAATGTCTCAATAACTAATAATCATGTTCACTTAATATTCAATATGCTTGTTAAAAGAGTTTAACAAATGGAATTTAATATAAACGGTAATTCTATTGGGTTATTCCCCCATTTTTATGTCCCCGCCATTTAAAAGAATGGATATATTTAAATGTACTGTTATGTTAAAAATCTGCCACCTCTTCAAAAAACATATTTCTATAATGTACTAAAAATTATTTATACAATTATGTCCCGACAAAAAATTAACCGTTTTTAGCTCGACTATTCGAAGAATAGATGAACTTTTCTAGTACCCCCGGCGTCGGCGTCGGCGTACGCGTCCACGTCTGAATTTGGTTAAAGTTTTTATTCACAAGTCTTCTAACTTCAAAACTACGTGAGTTATTCACTTGAAACTTGGAATATACCTTTGTCATCAACTCCAGTGTCAGGGGCAACATTCTCCATAACTCTGTTTTGTATTTTACAGAGTTATGCCCCTTTTTCAATTAGATTTTCTGGTTAAAGTTTATATTCAAAAGTTTTGTAACTTCAAAACTACATAAGTTATTCACTTGAAACTTGTAACTAACCCTTGTCATCAACTCCAGTATCAAGGGCAACATTCCCTATAACTCTGTTTTGTATTTTGATAGAGTTATGCCCATTTTCCAATTAGATTTACTGGTTAAAGTTTATATTCAAAAGTTTTGTAACTTCAAAACTACACCAGTTATTCACTTGAAACTTGGAACTAACCTTTGTCATGAACTCCAGTGTCAGGGGCAACATTCCCCATAACTATGTTTTGTATTTTGACAGATTTATGCCAGTTTTTCACTTAGAATTTCTGGTTAAAGTTTATATTCAAAAGTTTTGTAACTTCATAACTACATAAGTTATTCACTTGAAACTTTGAACTAACCTTTGTCATCAACTCCAGTATCAAGGACAACATTCCCCATAACTCTGTTTTGTATTTGACAGACTAATGCCCCTTTTTCACATATATTTTCTGGTTAAAGTTAATATTCAAAAGTTTTGTAACTTCAATACTACAAAAGCTATTCACTTGAAACGTGGAATATACATTTGTCATCAACTCCACTATCAGGGTGAACATTCCCCATAACTCTATTTTGAATTTTGATAGAGTTATGTCCCTTTTTCACAGAGATTTTCTGTTTAAAGTTTATATTAAAAAGTTTGGTAACTTCAAAACTACATAAGTTATTCACTTGAAACTTGGAACCAACCGTAATCATCAACTCTAGAACCAGGGGCAACATTACCCATAACTATGTTTTGTATTTTGACAGAGTTATGCCCCCTTTTCACTTCGATTTTCTGTTTAAAGTTTATATTCAAAAGTTTGGTAACTTCAAAACTACATAAGTTATTCACTTGAAACTTGGAACTAACCTTTGCCATTAACTCTAGTATAAGGGGCAACATTACCCATAACTATGTTTTGTATATTGACAGAGTTATGCCCCCTTTTAACTTAGATTTTCTGGTTAAAGTTTATATTCAAAAGTTTCGTTACTTCAAAACTACATAAGTTATTCACTTAAAACTTGGAACTAACCTTTGTCATCAACTCCAGTATCAAGGGCAACATTCCCCATAACTCTGTTTTGTATTTGACAGAGTTATACCCTTTTTTAGCTCACCTGAGCCCAAAGTGCTCATGGTGAGCTCTTGTGATCGCCCGTTGTCCGTCGTGCGTGTGTGCGTGCGTGCGTGCTTGCGTGTGTGCGTGCAGCGTCATTTTTTAATTCAAACAACATCTCCTCCTAAACCGCTTGGTAGATTTTCACTAAACTTCACAGGAATGATCCTTGGGTAGACCTCTTTCAAAGTTGTTCAAATCTTTCCGGTCCGCAGAATATGTAGGTCACCAGAGCTAAAAATAGATTTTAAAAATGAAAACTTTAAAAATCTTCTTCTATGAAACCGCAAGGCTCAGACCTTTCATATTTGATATGTGACATCCTCTAGAGGTCCTCTACAAAGATTGTTCTAATTATGCCCCTGGGGTCAAAACGGGCTACGCCCCGGGGTTCACATTGTTTATACAGAATATATTGCAAAATGACTTTAAAACTCTTCTCCTCTGAAACCACAAGGCCCAGGGGTTTCATATTTGGTATGTAACATCCTATAGTGGTCCTCTACAAAGATTGTTCAAATTATGCCCCTGGGGTCAAAACTGGCCACGCTCCGGGGGTCTCATGGTTAATATAGAATATATAGCAAAATTCCTTTTAAACTCTTCTCCTATGAAACCACAAGGCTCAGAGGTTTCATATTTGGTATGTAACATCCTATAGTGGTCCTCTACAAAAATTGTTCAAATTATGCCCCTGGAGTCCAAACTGGCCACGCACCCGGGGGTCTAATGGTTTATATAGAATATATAGCAAAATGACTTTTAAAATCTTCTCCTCTGAAATCGCAAGGCCCAGAGGTTTCATATTTGGTATGTAACATTGTTTAGTGGTCCTGAACAAAGTTTGTTCAAATTATGCCCCTGGGGTCAAAACGGGCCACACCCCGGGGGTCACATGGTTTATATAGAATATATAGCGCAATGACAATTAAAATCTTCTCCTCTGAAACCACAAGGCCCAGAGGTTTCATATTTGGTATGTAACATCCTATAGTGGTCCTCTACAAAGATTGTTCAAATTATGCCCCCGAAGTCAAAACTGGCCACGCCCAGGGGTCACATGGTTTATATAAACTTATATAGCAAAACGTCTTAAAATCTTCTTCTCTGAAACCGCAAGGCCCAGAGGTTTCGTATTTTGTTTTTAACATCCTATAGTGGTACTCTACAAAGGTTGTTCAAATTATGCCCCATAGGGTCAAAACAGACCACACCCGATTGGTCACATGGTTAATATGGACTTAAATAGCAAAATGACTTTAATATTCTTCTCCTCTGAAACCGCAAGTCCTAGAGGTTTCATATTTGGTATATAACATTGTATAGTGGTCCTTTATAAAGATTGTTCAAATTATGCCCCTGGGGTCAAAACTGGCCACACCTTGGGGGTCTCGTGGTTTATATAGACTTAAATAGCAAAATGACCTTAAAAATCTTCTCCTCTGAAACGGCAAGGCCCACAGCTTTCCTATATTCGTTACGTAACATTGCATAGTGGTCCTCTCCAAAGATTGTTCAAATTATACCCCTGGGGTCAAATATGGCCACCCCCCGAGGGATCACATGGTTATATAGACTTAAATGGCAAAATGAGTTAAAAAATCTTGACCTTAAACCGCAAGGACCACAAGTTTCCTTTATTTGGTACGTAACATTGCATAGTGGTCCTCTCCAAAGATTGTTCAAATTATGCCCCTGGGGTCAAATCTGGCCACTCCCGAGGGGTCACATGGTTTTTATAATTAAATAGCAAAATGACTTAAAAAATCTTTACCTGAAACCGCAACGCCCAGAGGTTTGTTCAAGGTTCTTCAACTTATGCCCCTGGGATAAAAATAAGCCATGCCTCTGGGATGCAAATTACAATTGGGTTACAAGGTCTCATGTGAGCGTCCTAGGGCCCTCAGGGCCCTCTTGTTCACATAGATTTTCTGGTAAAAGTTATTATTCTAAGGTTTTGTAACTTCAATACTACAAAAGCTATTCATTTGAAACTGGGAATATACCTTTGTCATCAACTCCAGTATCAGGGTGAACATTCCCCATAACTCTATTTTGTATTTTGATAGAGTTACGTCCCTTGTTCACATAGATTTTCTGTGTACAGTTTATATTCAAAAGTTTTGTAACTTCAAAACTACATAAGTTATTCACTTAAACTTGGAACTAACCTTTGTCATTAACTCTAGTATCAGGGGCAACATTACCCATAACTATGTGTTGTATTTTGACAGAGTTATGCCCCTTTTTCACATAGATTTTCTGGTTAAAGTTTATATTCAAAAAGTTGTGTTACTTCAAAACTACATAAATTATTCACTTGAAACTTGGAACTAACCTTTGTCATCAACTCTAGTATCAGGGGAAAAATTACCCATAACTCTGTTTTGTATTTTGACAGAGTTAGCCCATTTTTTACACAGACTTTGTGGTTAAAGGTTTTGTTCCAAAAATGTATAAACTATACAAGGCTTCACTTAAAAATATTGTATTTTATCAAATTTATGCCTCTTTCACTATCCAAAATATGTACCAACTGAAATACTTCGAATAGTCGAGCGCGCTGTCCTCTGACAACTCTTGTTGTTCATGTTTCCAAGCCAGAGTACTATCAAATATGAGAAAGTCGAGCGTCCACTACCCGTCGGCAGTGATCGTGTTTTTTTATTGGATTAATTGTCACATGAACGTTTTAAATCGATTATTTTCAAAAGACGTGTATTTTATAGCTGAATATGTTTCGCATTTCTTTACAAAAATATAGTGTTGTCTTTACGCTCTGTACTACTTGCATAACTACTTACATGTATCAACAACAAAAAAATGGAGTAAGTGGAACATGGATGGTACGTTATAAGCAAAACCTTTTGTATTTGTTAGAGGCAGATTATGTACATTTGACATGCGAAACTACGCAGAACCGTATTATACCGTCATGTTATTTCTAAAAAGGTGTAGGACTTGGAGTAGTTCACGGGCACCCAGGTGTCGTACACAATTAGGACTGTATCATATAGGTGTCATATGCTTGTTATCTTTGTCCTTTAATGCCTTTATCTGGCCCGTTTGAACTACAATAGATGTACCTGGCTAACCATGTTTGCCTGATTCTTGCAGGAAATTGTGCAGTATTTTTTACTGTGAAAGATAAATAAATATGCATGTTTGATTTAGCTTGTATTTTTTTAATAATATCATTATATTATAGAGAATATTCGACTTTTTGTCATGGGCTGTAAAAGTATACGCTTTTAATTTTTTAATCAGTAATTGTCAATTATTGTTTATTTAAACATAAGACCCCGAAATTTTGCTAATATAAGCAAACGTTTTCCTTACTATAATTGTCTTTCGTCGAAATCGAAAACTAAAAGACACCAAATATATTTATCGAAGCACGACGAACTGTGATTGAACCCGTACAATAGAATTGCGTTTATTGTGAGTACACAATTATGTAGCCAAAACGTTTTTATTGAGGATAAATTTCAGACTACAAGAATTGTTTACCTTCTTGCCTCCGAGAAAACACTCATTTATTATTTCATAACATCGCCGGGTCAAAATTTCAAAGTTCGGGTAATTTCGGGTCGGGTCGGGTATTAAACAAGTTAATTCTAACAAAAAGGTTAAAGTTCATTCAAAAACCGTTTTCTTTACAGAATTACATGTCAGACAAGTCTGAAATAAAGATTGTTCTGATTATGACTGAATACTGTACAGAAAATAATCCTTTATTTAGTATTTACCACTTTCTTGATAGTAACCAGCTGCGTGCCCAATGGTTGTATGTTGCTCATATGATGAAATTCTTATGATAAAGAAACATGAGTTTTGTACGACACGAAATCATATAATATATATCCCGGAATACATTTTACTGCGTTTCTTTAATATAATAAGTTAACTCACTGATTTCCCTTCGTAAAATAGCGGCCCGACCCGGAACCGTTGACGAAATCTTTGGCCCGGGATCGCGGGTATTTTTTTGACCCGCGAATACGTTTTTTTTTCGGGTACCCGTTGGAGCCCTAGCAAAGAGTAAGACAGGTATCCTAACTCTAAAGTATCCCTTTGAGCACGGAAACGTCACGAACTGGGACGATATGGAGAAGATCTGGCATCACGCTTTCTGCAACGACCTTCAAGTTTCTCCAGAGGATTGTTTGTTGCTGATGTTATGGTTGTGCTCTGGTCGAACCACTGGAGCAGTTGTTAATCTTGGCGCTGGCGTATCACATACCGTTCCTGTCGTCGAAGGCTACCCTGTAAAAGACGCCGTCCAGAAGAAGGATTCAGCCAGAAGCGATCTAATCGATTACTTAAGGGGATCCTCACTGAACGTTGTTATTCATTCCATACAACTGCTGAAACAAAAACTGTCCATGATATCAGGCAGAAGTTATTCCAGGTTGCCGTCGACTTCGAAAGAGAAATGCAATTTGCATCTCCGTCACGTTAACTCGAAAAGAGCTACGAGCTCCCTGATGGTCATGTAATCACTACTGGCAACTAGCGTTTTCGTTGTCCACGGGCCATGTTCCAGCATGTAGTCTTTGGTTTGAACTATTGATTCATATTTAGTTAGCCCAGATACTTTATTGATCTTGAAATATTATATTCTCAATAAACACATATACATCCAAGTGTAATTTGTTCGCTTTCCTCAAACCGTTTAAAGGGACTTTATCACAGATTTTGTTTAAATATGCCAATAAACGTCTGAACTTGACAAGTTAAAGCATCCGAAATAAAGCGCTCAAGTACTATAACAAGTAAAGCACCCCCCCCCCCGCCAAAAATAAATAAATAAATAAGAATTTGAACCTCTACCGCAAAACCTCTCGAATAATGTGTCTGGGTAGTTTAACTTTATATAAATAATTCACACGTTTCAACAATTTCAAAGAAAGAAGACAGAAACACTCCAAATGTTCCATCATTAAGAGTTCAAACCGCTTTTATTATAACTTTTCGTAATCTTGAAAATCTCATAGTATGTTACAACTTAAAACAAAAATACAACTACTACTTCATCCCTACCAACCAATGAAAGAAAGTTATCAAGAAGAGAAAACAACAACCAAATCTTGCTTCCGCTGGGACTTAAACCTACGATGTCAGGTTCGAAAATTCTAACCACTAGACCAGAGGTATTCATGTACATTATTTCGTGTTTTAAACACTATATTAGTGGTGCAGATATCTTCCAAATCTATAAACAAATATGGGTAATAACGCTTTATTACGGTGTTCTGTTACCGCTATCGTACTTTCGCGACTTTAATGTATGTTTATGAAAGGGCACCGACGCGCCGACACGATATGCCGAAGCGTCGAGATGATGCGCCGAAGTGCCGACACGATACGCCGAAGCGATATAAACGTCGCAATCTCGAGTGTTTTTTCATGTGTGGCTATAATCATATCGCTTCGGCGCATCGTCTCGGCGCTTAGGCGCATCGTCTCGGCGCGTCGGCGTATCGTGTCAGCGCTTCGGCGTATCGTCTCGACCTGTCGGCGTATCGTCTCAGCGCGTCGGCGTATTGTGTCGGCGCGTTTTTGACCTCACAAATGAAAAAGCGCCGATGCGCCGACACGATAAGCCGACGCACCAACACGATACGCCGAAGCGCCGAGACGATGCACCGAAGAGGCGACACGATACGCCGAAGCACCAAGACGATGCGCCCAAGCGATATAAACGTCGCAATCTCGTGTGTTTTTTCATCTGTGGTTATACAATAATGCAGTACCGTTTGAGAAAGTAAATGTAAACACAACAGCTATTAATTACGGTGGCACAGAGGTGACATGCACAACTCTTTTCTTCTGGTTCCCACGAGATATTAACTCGAGCGAACGAAATACTAACTCGTGGGAACGAGATGCTAACTCATGGGAACAAAATAATTATGTCGAGGGAATAACTTACAATTTCTTGGGGACGAGATTCTAACTCGAGCGAACGACTTAGTACCATCTTACAACAAAATCGCTTTTGTCGGCCATGGTTATTATACAAACATATATATGGAAATATTTGATTGGTTCTATAACTCGTGGGAACGAAATACTAACTTTTGAGAACAAGATACTAACTCGTGCCCTCGACTTAGTATCTCTTTATCTCGACTTAGTATCTCGTTCCCTTGACATAGTATCTCGTTCCCTCGACATAGTATCTCGTTCTCACGAGTTAGTATCTCGTTCCCACGAGTTAGTATCTCGTTCCCAGGAGTAAGTAATTCGTTCCGACGAGATAGCATCTCGTGGGGCTATCTCGTAGGATCGATATAA
Organism: Congeria kusceri; assembly: GCA_027627225.1. Lineage (NCBI taxonomy): Eukaryota > Metazoa > Mollusca > Bivalvia > Myida > Dreissenidae > Congeria > Congeria kusceri. Next base: position 32,196,630 of record CM051032.1, on the reverse strand, counting down.
AAGAGAGTAGTGCAGGTCACCTCAGTGACATCGTAATAAATAGATGGACCTACAGGTAAAAAATTGTATCTATAGGTATAAATTAATACCCGGACTAAAATTGTTATTTTATTTTCTGACCCAAACCAAAATTAAGCAGACAGTCTTATTGCAAGCATTGTTTTTATTTTTAAAGTAAAATATTCAATTTTATGTTAATATTAAATACGTATATCAATAAGTAAATTAAACAGGTAAACAATTGTGTGTTTTCATAACATTGTTTATATGTAGGAATAATATGGTGTCAACAGTTATCTATTTGTACCTGTAGGTATAAATTGTACCTGTAGGTATTATTTAAAATGTGCCTACATGTATAACTTTAGACCTATAGGTACACATTTTCAACTGTGGGCACACATTTTACAGCTGCAGGCATATTTATTTATAGCAACTGTACTCGTAAATATTTTAACTTTTGACTAAAACGGTACGCCGTATAAAATTGGGCAAAGATACGAATTTTAGACGTTTAGATCGCTTCGGCGAGTCGTATCGGCGCTTCGGCGCATTATGTCGGCGCTTCGGCGTGTCTTGTCGGCGTCGGCGCATCGTGTCGGCGTGTCGTATCGGCGCGTCGGCAAACCATACGCCGAAGCGCCGACACGATGCGCCGAAGCGCCGATACGATACGCCGAAGCGCCGACGCGATGCGCCGAAGCGATATAAACGTCGTCTCGTCGGTTTTTCGCCCAATTTTATAGCCACATATGAAATCAAAACGCTGACAGCGTAGAAAGACTGTTGGCGTGAAAAGAAACTACGAGCAAGAGAATTTTTATTATAAGGAACATTCGTTGAAGTAAGTCACCTGTTTGCTATATCATTTCTACAAAAAATCTCAAAACTCATAACTAACCACTCTACTTAAAATAAATTGGTATAAGCTGGTATTTGACCTAATTGAAGATGGAGATCCTGGCCACTGTTTTTTGTAAATTAATTTTTGTGCTAACTATTTAAAAACAAATAGAGTTATATGCATACAAGTCAGTCTATAACTGGTTGAAATAGTCGAAGCAACCGTATAGATTCGAATCAATATTAAGTGATTTTTATCACAAGCGATATGTTCGGTAAATACCAATTTAAATACATATAAGCTAAATTAGTAAAATACATTCAAACCTCTTTTGAGAAGTACAATGCTTTTCCATAATTCTTATGCATACGTCAAAAACAATAGCAATCGTAAATCGTGTGGTTTCGATCGCTCCGCTATATGTACTGACTCGATACACTGTTGTTATATGCAATATAATATACGTAACCTGAATTCACTTGTAGATGTGGACTAAAAAGATTATTATTATTGTTTATTAGTGTTTTAAATTCGGATCTATTTCCTGTCATCTATTCATAGAAAGTTGCATTAATAACAGGAAGCCTCACTGCTCAGCGAGCGTAGCGCAGTAATTTATTAATTTACTGACTTGTAATTTGCAAAGTAAAGAAGTAGTTCCCGCAAGACCGATTTCTGAATACATCTACTTAATCCTGCCGGCTTGCGCCAACAGTCTAAAAACACACACCAGATTGCGACGTTTATATCGCTTCGGCGTATCGTGTTGGCGCTTCGGCGCATTGTCTCTGCGCTTCTGCGTATCGTGTCGTCACAAAGGCGTATCGTGTTGGCTCGTCCGCTCCCTTTCATCAGCACAGGTCGAAGTCGCGAAACTACGATGGCGGTGAATGGACACCGTACTTTATTTATATTGTATCCATTTCAGTTGATGTTTACTTGTATGTTTATGACATATGTTTCTAAATATGTCTTTGTGTTCAGTGCTACACGTTTGTTTATATATAATGTACTTTTCATTTTGAAATCGTTGACAAAATGGAAATGATCAAACTCCACATCTGTGAATAAGTCGCTTTAATATCAAAGTAAACGCGTGTCGTGCTGATTATTTTGTTCTCTCAGATACTAACGACTCAAAGAATCTTCTTCAAAATTAATGTTACTCATAATTCAACTTTAAAGAACATTTCCATTCCAAATGAAAATGAAAAACTGATAAACGAGCATGTGTAGTAAAAGCTCTAAAGATAGAGCAAAAAAGTCAACCAAATAAAACTTCAATGTACTCAAGTTGTTTGAATTATTTTCAATGTATATGCAAACGTAAAACAAAAGTAGAATGCACTTTTAAACGCTTGTTTACTTTCTTTATACAAGTATATACTGCGAATTGTATCACTATATCAAAGCTCCATCTATGTTTTATTTTTACTTAATATACAAAGTAATAATTGCTGATATGTATGCATTTTGCGCATAAAGTTGTAATGATTTTGAATCCTAATGTATCATAAGCTGCTTTAATTGGCAAATATAGCTTTCGTCACAAAAACACAACAACAAGAAAATACCGATAATTTAATATAATACGGGATCAACAGACAAATACCATTCATAACAGGACAAATACCATTCATAACAGGAGCGTAAAGCATATTCCGACTGAATCGTATTTAACAATTGTGTATTGGTATTCAAAGACTGGTATACAAAACAAAAGTCTTTGTTTAGCTGGGACACCTTAAGTGGCGTATCGACAAGATAATATATATATACCGTCGAAACACTATAAAACGAATCGCGATACAAAGAAATGACGGGATATTACGAATAGTGCTGCCGGTTCCGTCCGATTTCCTTATATGTTTAACTACAAATAGACGCAATACTACGAATATACGAATACAAAATATGCGTTACTGTGAACAATGTTTCGTTATGCGCACAATATATTTACATTAACATAAGCAGGTCGAGCAAAGTTAAATAAGGAATAACAGCATCAAGGTTTCTTGAACACAAGATGGCAGACGACGATGTAGCAGCAATTGTGATTGACAACGGCTCCTACATGTGTAAGGCTGGTTTCGCTGTCGATGATGCTCCAAAAACCGTCTTCCCTACTATTGTCGGCAGGCAGAGACATCAGGTGGGTAGAAAACTAAAGGTTGACATATAATTTGTGTTTTTAAATGGGATTATTTCAATTACGTGTTCCTATCAATAACAATAAATTCCTGTCGTAATTGAACATGTTAACGACTGATATATACTGAATGTGAACAATTCTATATTTCTTCCACAGGGTGTGATCGTGGGTATGGGAAATAAGGACAGCTATGTGGGAGACGAGGCCCAGAGCAAGAGAGGTATCCTCACCCTCAAGTACCCTATCGAGCACGGTATCGTCACCAACTGGGACGATATGGAGAAGATCTGGCATCACACCTTCTACAATGAGCTTCGTGTGGCACCAGAGGAACATCCAGTTCTGTTGACCGAAGCCCCACTCAACCCCAAGGCTAACAGAGAAAAGATGACCCAGATCATGTTCGAGACCTTCAATTGCCCTGCCATGTACGTGGCAATCCAGGCCGTGCTGTCCCTGCACGCCTCTGGTCGTACGACTGGTATTGTCATGGACTCAGGTGATGGTGTGTCCCACACTGTTCCCATCTACGAAGGCTACGCTCTGCCCCATGCCATTCTGAGATTGGATCTTGCAGGTAGAGATCTAACTGATTACATGATGACAATCCTCACTGAGCGTGGTTATTCGTTCACAACAACGGCCGAGCGTGAAATCGTCAGAAACATCAAGGAGAAGCTCTGCTACGTTGCGCTGGACTTCGAACAGGAAATGCAGATTGCTTCGACCTCAAGTTCCGTTGAGAAAAGCTACGAACTGCCTGACGGTCAGGTCATCACCATTGGCGACGAGCGTTTCCGTTGCCCAGAGGCCATGTTCCAGCCATCTTTCCTGCGAATGGAATCCGCTAGTATCCATGAGACCACGTGCAACAGCATCATGAAGTGCGACGTCGACATCCGTAAGGACCTCTACGCTAATATCGTTCTTTCCGGAGGTACCACGATGTTCTCCGGTATCGCGGACAGGATGCAGAAGGAAATCACCGCCCTGGCTCCACCAACGATGAAGATCAAGGTCATCGCTCCACCAGAGCGGAAGATCTCTGCCTGGATCGGTGGCTCCATCCTGGCCTCCTTGTCCACCTTCCAGCAGATGTGGATCAGCAAGCAGGAGTACGACGAGTCTAGACCCTCCATCGTCCACATGAAGTGCTTCTAAACGAAGACGTCTTGCTACAAAATGACGAGAGTAGAACTAAAACTGTACAGCCCACGACCCGCACTAATTACACGTTTAGGCGATGGAAACGAGAATAATTGTGCTTCAACTGACAATTTCCCTGCATTGTACTTGACATCCTTTGCTGTTGTCTATGATGTCTAATATGATTTAAAAACTGGTCCAATAGCTTACGTTTTGATTTTTATTCAAAGTGCAATTGTTACTTTATACCTTTTAGTAAGAAACATATATAAAACAATATTGTTTATATTCGTTTTTGCGTTTATGCTTGTTTAACCATATATACCATGATTCATGAAAATATTAACACGAAATAAGGTTTAAATATTTTATCTTATACTGAACATAACAATCATATCTATTTGGACTTAAGTACTTGTAAAAAAAAAGCTAAACTTATATAAATCTTATTAAAATCATAGCCTTTAATCCGCTGTGGACTAGGATCTGATTTCTACAAGTAGAAAACCACGCTCTGACCACCTTCCAGTCTTCCTTGTTTTCTTGATTTTAAAAGCGAAAGTGACGTACTATATTTAGCGTCAAAAAGCTACAAAAGTTGCAAACGTTCACTTATTATAAACGACTTTGTAAAAGAAGCACATGTCATATGAAATTCTTGATATCCGTAAACACACTAAAACAGATCGTGAACTACAACACAAAACCAGCTACTGGTCGCCGGAGAAAATTCACGAGCGCTCGAATTTGCTGAGATATAAATAGCCATTTTGAATAGATCGAGTTCTTAAGAAGTAAATCAACCTGTCGGCATTAGATCTTTCTTTTAGTCTGCCAATCGGTACCACACTATTCGCAACTCAGAAATTTGTTTCAGCAGAAACTTGTAAAATTAATACATGTTTATACTACATAGTTTGTACTAGAAGTACCTTTTATGGCAGGGATATGGTCATTAACAGAGTACCTAAGGAAAGCAAGAATTTAGAGATAGGGAATCTATGAGTTATTTGAGTTTATTATTGTTTCATATGCACTAAGGAATCGATATCTACTTGCAATTGACAGTTGCTAAAATGCACAGTCATCTTTTCGAACTTGAAATTATAACGTATTACATAATCATTGCAATGATTAAATTAATTCTAAGTATGCAAGTTATATAACAACTAAAAGCTGGCGTCAAAACTAATTTGCGTTATAAGAATGACTGGCATCTTGTTTGTTTGTTTTGGGGGTTGTTCGCCGTTTTAACAGTATTTAAGAAAGAAAACAATGGTCCCCAACAAGAAAACCCATATGGAGCCCAGAAAGAGAGCCATATTGGTCGCAGACACGCAAGCCCATAATGTATGTAGTCCAGCAAGAAGTCCCATGTGGGTCCCTACCAAGCCCGCCGATATGGGATTCCAGTATGAAAGCCCATATTTGTCCCAGAAAGGGAGCCTATATGAATCATATGGTATGAACCTTGGGATGGTTGAGGAACATCTTCGAGCATCGGTCCACCATTAATCAATATTACGTATAACATCACATGTAAATGAATGAAGTCATCATCGTATTGCAATTGATCTTCTTATAAAAATGTATGGCTGTATTAACAAATCAAAATATAAACATAATAGTATTCAGTTTTAACATATGATTTGTTTGGTAGGCTGAATTGACTCCTTTATTTAGATAGCCCAGGCCGTATTCACCACCCCATTCTTACACTTAAGAATAAATGAAATTTTAAGAATAAATGAAATTTTAAGAATAAATGATATTTTAAGAATAAATGATAGAATACTGGTTAGCAGGTTTATGTCGGACAGTAGTATTTCCCGGACGTTTTTAAATATTCATTCGTGTCTCGTAACCGCTTTTCGAGTTTATCATCATATACAAATAAACGCTTGTATTTGCAAGTATGTTTCGTTGTTCTTCGAAAAGATTGAGTTTATTTTTTTGCACAAACCCCTAATGTTTTCGTTAAATGTTATCTGATTATTAATATGCAATCTACAAAAAATATAATTTACTGTATGAAAACATCCGAAAATTATTACTGTAAATGTGAAAACGACCACGTGTTAGGTACCCGTTTTCAGGCCTCAGTATTTGCGCATGCGCACACGCGACGACTATTAGTTTACATTAGCAAACGGGTAACTAACCCAGGATGTTACATGTCAAGTTTCAACGTTGGGTTTGTTTAGTAATTAAAATTGTCCCAAAATAAGTACATATTTCGTCCGACATATACTCGCTACACAGTAAGACTGAAGAAAAATACCCGTATGTTCGCAAATATGTTAGGTACCAATATGGCTTATGGTATTAACAAATTGTTTTAAATAAGAATATATACAATAAAAGTCGAAGAATTCCATGCAAGATTCACTGATAAAACTGCTAAAATATAATGCTAAAAGATTGTTAAGATAATTTATCAAATATGTATTCATTCTCCAAGATTACTCGCTAATACTCTGCACACACTTAGAATAAAATGAATATTAGCATGAAAGTTGTCTTTTGTCAATAAACATAAACAAACATATTATAATGTTGTTATTATTAATTATGTCCCTCTTCGGAGAAGCAGGGGGGAATTGTTTTTCAAATGTCGGTAGACAAAACCTCGTCCGAGCGATAACTACAAAACACTTACGCCTAGGTTCTTGAAACTTAGTAGGTTGGTTGGTTATGACTAGTAGAGGATTTCTATTGATTTTGTGGTCAGTGGGTCGAAGTTCAAGGTCAAACTGACTCAGTGATTAAGAAAGAATGCCCAATTATTGTTTAAGGCTGTCCAGGCAATAACTTCACATCCCTTTGGTCTAGCTTCTTAAAGCATTGGATCCAAGGGTGTAAGATAAATATCAAACTGACGAAAATATGATGGAAGTAAATGCCAAATACAAGAACCGACTAAAAAATCACCAGAGCTTGTCCGGGCAATAACTTTGCAGCACTTGGGCCTAGTCTCGTCAAACTTGGTAGTTACGTTGGTCATGACTAGTAAATGATCCCTATTGATAGTGGAGACATTGCGTCAAAGGTGAAAGTCAAACTGACCAATAGTTGTAAAACATTGTCCATGGAACCCTAAGCCTGGGGTAGTAAAATTTGGTAGGTAGGTGGGCTATGACTACAAGTAGATCCCAATTGATCATTTTGTCAATATAAAACTGACCGAAATAAAATAAAACTTGTTTCATTTTACTTTTCATTCTTGCAATTTTGTACTGCGATTGTTCCGGACCTAAAGGGGGCACACCTGTTTTACAAACAGCTCTTGTTTATTGTTATCTTTTTAACAGTGCCATTGGTCAAATTTACATACATGATGTTAAAACACCAAGAAACAGTATTCTGAGATCAAATAATTTGCAGAGAAAACGATATGTTACATTCAGCATCCAGACTGTGTAGCATGCACTTTTAATGACATTCTTTCATGTAAAACATAGGATATGAAACTTGCCTCACGAAGCGTTTTAGTGTGTTTGGACACTTGTCATGTTTACGAAATAGTTCGCGCATATTGTGAAGCAACACTGTCGATACTGTCTAATATGTATTAAAGCCACTTATTCGGGATATCAATAACCATGTCAACATTGTAAATACTAATTATTATTATTTAATTATATAATTAATTTATTTGCACAACAGAGAAAGTAAATAGTCTAAATGTTAAAAGAAAATTTAGGATTATATTAAGAAATATAGAGCTTAAACGGATCCACTAATAAGAAACATTACAGATTTGGCTCTTCAAATGAATAAATCGAAATAAAATAAACAAAATTATGTTAAAAACAGGCTAAATTCGTTTGGCAAGACACGCGCATTAAGCACACTTAAGCTTTTGAAACGAAATCCATTCATCAGTTTATGCATTCTTCAGTGAGAGTATCTTAAAATATGCATGTTCATACACATGTAAGTTCACAACACCAACATGCTGATTTTGCATGCAAAATTGAAATACACATTTATGAAGTGTTTCTTTAAAGAAACTACAACACAATGTTGTTCAATGGCTTACACATTTTTCACATATGGCTACAAAATCTTGAAAGATAATACTGTTCCCTTGTATTTTTTATTATTTTCCAACTCAACAAGAACATCCATTCAAACTTTGTGAACGTACCATCTGGGTCATCATCATCATCATGGGTCTAAAAACAAAAACAACAAAGTATGCAATCAATACTGAACATTTTCATAACATCTGTTAATTCTTTTAATATATACAACACATGACCTATTTCAACTGTGTCAGTGAACACAAGTCAATATTGTTAAATGCTGTAGCATATAATACTGAAAAATATCAAAATATAGCAATTAATGTAGCGTGCTAAAATAAGCAAGCTTTGGACTATGAGTCTGCTTGCACTTATTGAATACTTTTAATGCTTTAGGTAACAAGAAAAATAATATAATTTTTATTAGTGTAATGAACAGAAAAAAAGTAACAAGTTACCAGTATGTACCGGTATATATTTACTTGCCACAGATAATCCAGTTAAATATAATTGTTTATTAATTGTGTTACAACAGTAACTGCTAATATTGTTTTTGTTTGTTTGTTTGTCTGTTTGCATTTTCGCCGTTTTTAACAGTATTTGAGTCATATCACGGCGGTCAGTTGATCTACTCACACATTTCCTCGGCAAGCTTAGCCGATCTAACCGGTTTACCAGAATAAAGTGCACATACCCATGCCAGTAACTGGCAACTGCCCTACTTGAATAAGAGGTAGGGGGAGAATGGCCGAAGAAATAATTGTATGACCAATGCCCACACACGTTATGAAGCCGGGCTGGGATTCGAACTCACGATCCCCGCACTGACAGTCCAGCTCTCTACCAACTTATCTACCCGGGCCTGCATATAGTGTATTGAAGTGGCTAGTATTTAGTTTAAACCTTTGTATTTAAGTTTGTTCATCAAAAGCCCGACTCTTATTGCGACACTTTCAAATATTGTATTCTTGAAAGAACCAGTACCTAGTGTCTTTGTGAGAGTCCTAAGTAGAGGCAGAGATCAAACTGATGATCCCTGAGTGCAAGGTGCACACCGATACCATTACACTGCTGTGACTCAAGTTAACAGTATTGAACAATAAACATGTGTCGTCAGTTTGTTTAAGAATGTGAATTTACCTCCTCAGTAACCAAGGAGGAATGTCCATCACCCTCTTACTAATACTGGATCTAAGCTGATGTTCCTCTTGTACTCTCTTGGTCAAGACACACGACCAAGTGTCATACAGGACACTTCAACACACAGTTATACAGGTCTACACTAAGAACACTCAATGCTTATTGGTGCATGACATCACAATGTAATTTTTGTGATTATATATCAATTAAAAATAACATATAAATTACTTATGAACAATCTTCCAAAATGCCTTAACAATTTAAATTGAGTGTACTAAATTTCGCAGTCACCAAATTATTTTCAGACTCATCTCAAGTCGGAATTTGAGCAAAATAAATGAGTTTAAGTCTAAGATTGGACTTAAGTAGCGTTCGTAGTCGCGGGGCCTGAAGCGCAGTACCTTGTAAAAACAGAAAATGGACAGGATAGAATTTATTTTATTTCATGCTATGCGGTGAATGAGTGGAGAATACCAGTGAATGATAACCCGATTATTTCACTTTAGGTCGAGTGAAATGATAACGTTTGATCATTTCAATCTTTGTTATATGGAACTACAATTAACTTTGTTTACAAGTATGTGTATTTTTGGAAAGTATGTGAATACCCTAATCGTTAGTGTAAACGTCGGCCTTTTTAAACAACAAAAAACACATAATAAAATTCAATACAAATATAAGCAAGCGACAACGACGCATTAAAAGTGGCACTATTTTCCCACCACAACAGTGATCGACAATTTTGAAATCATAATGACGTCCTTATGACGTCATAATACACAAAACTTTCGACGCTTCAGCATATCTCGCGCTTTTTTTACATATCGTTCAAAGCATGAAATAAAAAGATTTTTTTTTATACAGTGTAAGATCGTTTTTTATTTCATTTCTGGTCATATAAACTTGATATTTAGCTCTATATAAATATTGTTTATATGACCACTCATGAATAAAATACGATCTCACACTGCATTAAACAAATATCTTCTATATATTATCACACCATTAACGAAATAAACACCCCGTGGGGTAAACTTAGCTATGTTTCAACCCTGTGGAATAAGAAGACACGAGAAGTACAGTATAATGACGTCATCTTGTTGATTTTTGTGACGTCATTTTATGGTTTTCCTGTTATTTGCACTGTCGTGGTTCAGGTTTTCTAAGTCTATCTGAATAAACTAACCTTAATTTATTCAACACTAACATAGAGTAGTCTCTATCTATGACACGAACCTGCATGTAAATATATGGCAAAACAGTAACAAGAGGTATTGGCCTCAAGAAACAGTTAAAACAGTCACTTTGGGCCAACAGTTTTGACTGTTCCCCAAACAACCAAAAAGCATGTGATAATTGTATAATATACCCCGACCTCGGGCCTAAAATACCAACTGGTGTTTTCTCGGCGAGAATTCCTTATTAGCTAATAATCGGTAGGCGCTAATTAAAATGTATTTTAAAAACAATGTCGATGAGCGCTTGATTTTCGATTATAACTTTTATAAACAAGCTCTATACATGTATGACAAGATTGTTTTTGAATTACACTATATTTGTTCTGTATAATAAAATATACATCATGGGCATGTTGAGGGGTATAATAAATATTGCCCATCTCGACAAGCGATGTCAACCTCGGCCTTAAGTAAGATAAAAGCAATTATGCATAAAATCGATCTTAACATTCCTGTTATGTCTTCTAACACTTCCCAAAAGTTTCATAATGTTTGCACAAAAATTCTCAAGTTATTGTCTGCACAAGCCTTATTTGAACTTTGTTTTGTTAAAAGAGGCATAACTCAAGTACGATACAAACAAATATGCCGAAAATTGAACTTAACCTTTCTTTTATGCATTGTCTGCACAAACTAAAGGGGAAGTATCTGCCGACGCCGCCAACAACGCCGCCGCCGCCATAAGTAACCCCTATATGACGCCTTTTCAGGCGACACAAAAAATGACTTTCGTCACGATCATTAAAGGATATACCAAGAACGCAAAATGATACGGGACAGAAAGAACTATAACAAACACTAGATAACTAGAGCATAAAGCATATTCTAACTACTATATAATACATAAATGACAATTATATGTAGGTGTTATAAAACTCTATAAACGTCAAAACATTTTCTTGACCGAAACACCTAGAGGTAAAATTCACCTATTTAGAAATATAGTGTGAACTGTTTATATCGCACCTGCTTGGCACAAAACAACTAAGCTAGGATTACTACTGGCGCAGTGCCTAAATCCGCCACTTGCCTAAATCCGCCACCCTATCCGAATAAGCGTTTCTTTACCGACTATTTCTATTTTGTTGATCTCGATCAATCAGATACTTGCCCTTAACAACGCTGACATGTGTTTATCTTGATTTGTGCATAAATGAATATTTTATCCAATTATTTTGTACATAACCCCCTAAATGCGAACAAGCTGCATGCGGGGAATCTATTTCGTACTGCGCATGCGCAATTTTGAGGCCCCGCATGGTGTCCATGATAAAATTAAATTATCCTGTTTATTCATTATTCATTAGCATTCCATACAATAAAATGCGGAAAGAACTGCATATTAAGCGCGCAAATGTCTCGCTACTCAAAACTCTAATTATTTGTCTCACGTGCACACAGGGCCTCAGTTTCAGAGCTATTTTTAGAAATACAAATGAGTATTTGAAGAAATTATTATAATTAAACACTAGAGAATGAATCTTAAAGATACAAAAGTGGGAGTTTTGTCAATAGAAGTCAATAGAAGTTGCTTTGAAAACAGAATTAATAAAATAATATTATTTTGGGGCAATTTGAACATTTTAAAGAGGGGCGGCGGATTTAGGCACTCCGACGCTCATTTTTTTACACTGTTTAGGCCTTCAATTTCAATAAATATTTTTCATTTGCCAAGTATTGGAAATGTTACCAAAACACGCCAGTAAATGCACATTGAACCTAACTTGATAATGTCAATATTTTTATGACAATCGGTAAACATCTTTTGAACATATCGTAAAAATACCCCCCAAGTCTGGCGGATTTAGGCACTGCGCCAGTATGCCCAAACACACATACACAGTGATTTCTTAATGGCAGTATTTAGTCAAAATTCCATTATGGCTTCTTGAGTTGTTCATACGGTTTGGTACTGAAATATTTTCAATTTGCTGGTGCTGAATTAGTAATTTGGCATTCCTGACTGCTTTAAAGTGTGCATGTACGATCTTTCATATTAATTATTTTTCAAACAAGCAGATGAATGTGACAATAAAACTTGAAAGCAAACAGAAAAAAACAACAACACACAAATGACGAAGGAAACACTTCAATATGAAATAAATCAACAAGTACTAGTGTCGCCTTTTACATGGTTTATCAGTGTAGTGTAACCTAAAACAACTGCCAAGTCAACGTATATACATGTATTTGGGTTTCCGCTTGTACAGACGAAAACTATTTGGTGATTAAAAACTAGCTTATTGTGCGTTTAAAAGCAAGGTTCGTTCTTAACAACTTTTATTCCATTTAAAATAGAAATATATATTTATTAACTGTATTTTGTAAATTGTGTTTATGTCACTTTATCTTCGCCAAAAAAATTTTTTTTATGTTTTGCGGAACGTTTAGGCACTTTTTGGACGTAGAAAAAAATCTGTTCCATAAAAATGTCTAAATTTCTATGAGAATTGCAGTAGTGTAGCTTTCTTTAGGCACTATAGGCACGTGCCTACATTTTTGCAGACATGAAACAAATAAAAAAAAAACTAAAAATGCATTAAGATGAAGACGGGGAAGGGTTGAAAGGGAATCTTTGTCGCCTGTGTTATTACTTTGAATATTGCTTTACTATTATGTCAATATTATATATATATTTAAAATCGAGCTTTAGCTTATATTAGTTGTTTGTAACCATAGATAAACACTCCAGTTATTAAAAAGGTCAAAAGAGTCCTTGTGGCTATACGTTATTATAGCCAAGCTACGCTGAATGCTTGCACAACAACGTTTCATATGAAGTGAATAAAACGTAAATGGTTATAGGAAACCCATATGTGTTTGTATATCATATGTGTTTGTAGCACATATGTAGATGTTACATGCAAAACTTAACGACAAACTGTTTTATCCCGGCATGCAAATTTTTCGTTTCGGCCAAATTGGGACATGTGTAATTTCGGGTCCTTATGCTGTATTTGCACCAGACAATATCCTAATTAGGACATGTAGGGACCTTACGCTACACTTGCATCAGGCATGCCTTAATTAGGACATACACTGTAAACCATACATTACGCCATTCTTGCAACAGGCAATGCCGTAATTAGGACATGTACCATATATGGTCCTTATGTTATGTTTGGACGAGGCAATGTCCTAATTAGGACATTTACAAAATAGGGTCCTCATGCTATATTTGCAATAGGCAATGTCCTAATTAGGAAATGTAAAATATGGTGTCTTATGCTATATTTGCAACCGGCAAGATCCTAATTAGGACATGTACGATATAGGGTCCTTTTCTTATTTTTGCACCAGGCAATGTCTTAATTAGGACACGTACCATATCAGTTCTTTATGCTATATTTGCATAAAGCAATGTCCTAATTAGGACATGTACTGTCCTAATTAGGACATGTACCATATAGGGCCTTTATGTTATTTTTGCACCAGGCAATGCCCTTATTAGGCAATGTCTTAATTAGGACATTTACCATTTAGGGTCCTTATGCCATATTTGCACCAGGCAATGTCCTAAATAGGACATGTACCATATATGGTCCTTATTCAACACTTGCAACAGGCAATGCCTTAATTAGGACATGTGCCATATAGGGTCCTTATGCTGTGTTTGCACTAGGCAGTGTCCTAATAAGGTTATGTACTATATAGGGGCCTTATTCTGTAATTTGCACCAGGCAATATCCTAATTAGGACATGTAACATATAGTCCTTATGCTACACTTGCAACAGGCAATGCCTTCTTAGGAGATGTATGATATAGTGTTGTTATGCTATGTTTGCCCGAGGCAATGTCTTAATTAGGACATGTACCATATATATATGTTTGCCCCAAGCAATGTCCTAATTAGGACACGTACCATATTGGGTCCTTATGTTATATTCAACCAGGCAATGTCCTCATTAGGACATTTACCAAATGGGGTCCATATATTATATTTGCACTGGGCAATGCGCTAATAAGGACATGTACCAAGTTGGGTCCTAATGCAACAATTGCACGATAATAGCTTTATCCGACCATATGCGCTTGCATTCTGGTAATGTTTTATGTTCCTGTCACTTTAAGGTAAAATGACTTGCTGATTATGTCACTTTAAAGCAACATCACCTCTTGACAATACAACGTATTTTCCCGAAAGTCTAACGAAAAGTCATGACCGAAACTAAAACAAACCATACATATTTACCAAGTTACATGGAACTCTAATTTTACACACATGCATAAAGTAAAATTATGTTAATTTTATGTTAATTATGAGAGCACATTTCCTAACATTAGATCACTCTTTGAAGAAAATTAACAGATGAAATAAAATCATCTTTGTTTGTAACCCGTCGTATATTTTTATTTTAAATTTGAAGTTTGCATTGTTTTAGCTTTACAAGTCGAAAAATTAAAATCTTTTGTACAACAAAATGTAAACATGGTGTCAAATGTCCGCGAACGTTTAATTTCTCAGGAAAATAATTTTATTATAACTGTTACCGAACATTTTTATTGCTAACATTTACGCCAAAGCCTTTTTAAACTCGTCCAAAATATTATGTTGTTATGTGTAGCAAATCAGATCAGATAAATTATAAAATGTATCACAAAAAATATAATGCCGACTTTGCAACCTAACCTCATTTGTTTAGGGAACCTTATGTGTCCTTTTGCAGAGTATTGAAATACACGTGCTTTATATAGACTGAATCAACATGTTCAACAATCTCGCTTTCCATCGCGGCGCAAAAATCAATATTTCACACGTAAAATGTACAATGTACAAACGAATTTAAAAAGACAATTTTATGCTCTTTAACATTTATTTTATTTTATTTTAAAATTTAGGCGGGTGAATTTGCACTTTTGTAACATCACCCTATTTCCTGTAGAAATCAATTGAACCCCGGTCGGAAATATGGTGAATTTTCAACTTTATCGCATAAAAATATTCACATTGTTTGTCAAAAAAGTACAAACGGATTTGGAAAATTCATTCTTTGCTTGCTCGAATGGTGTCAATTTTGTTTAATGGTAAAAAAATTTAGGCAGGGAAATTTAGGCTTAAATGAGATACATATAGTTTAAAATTCATTTCCGTGACTCAAAACTATGGATTAATTGTTAACCATAATATTTTCCAACAGAGAACAAAATTGGATAGAAACAGAAGTGTGTCGCTTTATCTCTTGCATACTGATATACTCTTGCAAAAAAACACTGCGCTAACAGGACCGCCTGATTAAATTGTTGAGGTTATTTACGATTAAAAGATATTACCGATTGAATCTTAGATAAGGCAGTATCGATTTATAAAAATATACATATATCCAATAACAACATTTCCGGTGATGGGTAAAATATACTGACATTCACATAAGCAGGATTTCTGATAATGGGTATAATATATTTACATTCACATAAGCAGGTTGTGCAAAGTGAGACAAGAAATAACAGCACGAAGGTTTCTTAAATACAAGCTGACAGACGACGAGGTATCAGGAATTGTGATTGACAACGGCTCCGGTATTTGTAAGGCTGGTTTCGCTGGCGATGATTGTCCAAGAGTCGTCTTCCGTACAATAGTCGGCAGGCCGAGACATCAGTGCGTAGAAAACTAATGTTTTACTTATAGTGTGTGCTTAAAAATGAGAAAAATGAAAATTAAGTAGAAATGTTTGGCAGAGTTTGTTCTCACTCGTTTTATAATACAGTATGTTGACAGTCTTCTATTTTTCTACGGTGTCTGAAAATAAATTTGTCACAGATGAGAATACATCAAGATGTGACCGATGTATTTATTTAATAGTCGCATGAATACTAGTAAACTTAAACATGATTTTCATTTTTAAAATGAAAAAAGTTGGACATAACTAATGTTATATAATAAAAGCTATGAATATTGTATTAAAATTCATCTACTATTTTGCAATTAAATATACAGTATTTGATCGTGTTCTGTACAAATGATAATGGTTTTATGCACGTTTTACCTCTAAGGCATATCAACAAAATAAACTCTAAGGCATATAAACAAAATAAAACTTTCATATTTGTATGCCCATCTGGAGTTCAGTACCTTAAACACACGTGCATCATTTAAATAAAGTTAAAATACATCTCTAAGCATACAAGCACCTTTAACATAATAGTTAACGTGTCAGAAATGATCCGGATGTCGTAAGTTGGAGCCTTGGCGCAGGCATAGTTTAATATTCTTTCCTGAACAGACACTATTTGTGTCTGTTTTTTATTCGAAGTTACATTACTAATCATGCAGGTTATATTTAGCACAAAAATATTAAACTTTATCTTCAAGCAACTTAAATATAATGTTATTATACTAGATCTACACTATAACACTGTGACAAGTTTAAGTTTAAATATATTTAGTATTTTTAAAAACAGTGCGTAAAATGAATACAGGTAGAAAACAACACATATTGAAAATAAATTAATTGTCTTTATATCTTCGTTGTTATAATTAAAAGCTAAACTTAAAATACAACATGTTTCCTTTCCGGTAAAATAGACGGACATAAGCAAGTCATTTGTTTGCCAAATAACATGTATGATATGTGTTTACATTTATTTGAGTATAATTTTAAATTTAATTTTCTAGGGTGTGATGGTAGGTATGGCTCACAAGGACAGCTATGTGGGAGACGAGGCCCAGAGCAAGAGAGGTATCCTCACCCTCAGGTACCCCATGGAACACCTTATCGTCACCAACTGGGACGATATGGAGAAGATCTGGCATCACACCTTCAACACTGAGCTTCGTGTGGCACCAGAGGAACACCCTGTCCTGTTGACCGAGGCCCCACTCAACACCAAGGCCGACAGAGAAAAGATGACCAAGATAATGTTTGAGACTTTCCAGGCATCCTGTTTATACGTTGCCAGGGTGCGTTGGCCCTGTACGCATCTTCTCGTACTACTGGTATAGTCATGGTCTCTGGCGATGGTAGTTCATGCTCTGTTCCCGTTTATGACGGTTACGCCCTTCCCTACGCCAACCTGAGTATGGATCATGCTGGTAGAGATCTTACCGATTATTTAATGAAAATCCTCATTGAGCGTGGTTATTCCTTCACAACGACTGCTGATCGCGAAATTGTCAGAGACATCAATGGGAAGCTTTGCTACGTTGCCATTGACTTCGAACGGGAAATGGCAACCACAGCTTCTTCCACTTGGCTGGAAAAGAGCTGCGAACTTCCAGACAGTCAGGTCATCACCATTGGCAACGAGCGTTTTCCGTTGCACAGAGCCCATATTCCAGCCATTTCTCCTGAAACATGACATGAAATCCGAAGGTATCCACGATACCACAACAGCATTAAGATGTGCGACGTCGACGTCCGTAAAGACCTCTTCACCAATATAGTCTTGTCTGGTGGATCAGCCATGTTCCCTAGCATTGCCGACAGGATGCAGAAGGAAATCACCGCCCATGCTGCAACGGCCACAAAAATCAAGATCATATTTCCGCCAGACCGGAAATACTCTGTCTGGATCGGTGTCTCCATCATGGCTTCCCTGCACAGCTTCCAGCAGATGTGGATCAGCGAGTCTGGACCTTCCATCATCCACAAGAAGTGCTTCTAAACGAACACGTCTCACTAGGAAATGACGACAATAGAACTACAACTTTATTGCCCACGATCCACATAAATTACATGTTTAGGCGATGCAACCAGAAGAATTGTGCTTCAACTGACAATTCCCTACATTATACTTGACAAATCATTTCTATTGTCTATTATGTCAAATATGATTAAAAAAAACTGGTCCAATTGCTTACGTTTTGATTTTTATTCAAAGTGCAATTGTTACTTTATGCTTTGGAAGTGTTTACTTTTTAGTAAGAAACATATATGAAACAGTATTGTTTATATTCGTGTTTGCTTTCATGCTTGTTCTACCATATATACCATGATTTATGAAAATATTAAGACGAAATTAGGTTTAAATATTTTATCTACTACTGAACGAACCAATAATATATATTTAGACTTTAGTACTTGTATATTAAGATTGATCCATCATCAAATAACATGCATAGTAAATACAGCGTTCAAGACGTTCGCAACAATTTCCATCAATTTTTTTTCCAACGACAGATTTTCTTAAAACTTGGCACAAACATGCATCAATGTATACTAAAACTAAAACAGTCTTAAAAATAGGGGTCACCGGCCTTTTCCCGGAAATATTGACTTTTGAATACGGTACCTGTCGAAGCCTGTTTTCAGTGTTACTTAGAATGTTGAATAAGATAAAGCGTTTATATTGAAACAAAGATGGAGATTTTTAAATGCATTTTTTTTTTAATGTTTCGTTTGGTAATATGCAAGAACAGTTTAATGATAAAACGCGCTTTTCTCTACAGTTATTATTTACCAAATGACTTGTAATGGACGCTTAACGGGGTGAATTAAGCATTAAATTTGCCTGTGAAAACATCAATAATTTATCAAATATACGAATATCTTGTGTTCCAAACGACAGCTTTTGTTAAAAGATCCCACATACATGCGTAATTGCATATTGAAACTAAAACAGTCTTAAAAAATAGGGGTCACCGGCCTTGTTCCGCAAATATATGGGTTTTGAATACGGTACTGCTTAAATAATGAATTTGACTGGACATTTAAGTGTGTCAAATGGGAAACTAATAATGCTTTCTGAAAGTTCATTTTTATCAAATGCATATTTTGTTCCAAACGACAGATTTTCTTAAAATTTCGCACAGACATGCACCAATGTATATTTACACCAAAACATTAATAAAACGAATGGCTCACCGAACTTGTTTGGGGAATATTGGATTTCATATAGGGTACCTGTGTAGCCTTTTTCCTGTTTCGTTTTGACATTCATAAACAACGTATCAATAGAATGAAGATATTTAATGGATCATTTCTGAACTAAATTTGTTTGGAAATACATTGCATAGTGTGTTTTTGATTATTATATATGCTTTGTGAACTTTTACTATTAAAAATATTTATTTTGAATCGACGTTAGATATGAAATTAGTATATTGTAACCTATATACAATAAAGAATAAATGAAGCAAAATGAGAAATTAACCAAATTATTTTCTTTTTGTTGCGAACGTCTTTAAACAAACGATGCAAATAAGTAATTGTATAACTTATTCGACAAGAATAACAAATGAGTTTGATAATGCAGGCACGTACGAGAATATGAAATACTATTTGAATTGAGAAAAAATGCTACACTTATGCAAATCTGATTAAAATCATAGCCTTTAGTCCGCTTTGGACAAGGTCCTGATGTCGACCAGGAGAACGCACGTTCTGACGACCTTCCTGTCAGCCAACAAATGCCTTGCTTTCATGATTTTGAAAGCGAAAGTAACATACCATATTTAGCCTCAAATATTTACATCGGAGTCAAAACGTGCATTTATAATACATGTACATTCAAAATGTAACGTCATTTACACCATTCTACTGCCAGTTTGCGGAATCCTTAAAACGACTTTGTGGACGAAACAAGTGTCTATGAAATTCTTGATGTACATAGAAAACACTATATAAAGTGTAAACTACAACACAAACCAGCTACTGGTCGCCTGTAAAATGAGCGCTCGTACTGGCTGGATCCGTATTTGTTGTATGTTTTCGGTCACTTAAAAATAACTAATATTTTCTGTGTCCAAATGTTTAGAATCACAATGAAATATTTGTTTGAAATCTGTTCCAAAACATAGAATATGACATCTGTAGAGGTTAAGAAATCGCAAATATAATACGCATTTGATAGTTTAGTTATCCGCGAATTTGATCTATGTTACGAGACGGTATATTGAAGCCAGCATGAACTTAAAACTATGTTAAGTGGCATGTTTAACTGACCTGCAATAGAAAAGAAAAATCTAAATGTATTGTTCATTATTCCATCAGCATTAACACGAAATTACAAATTCGTATAATGTCTGAAATAAAAGTTCTATAGTTTAAATGTGATGCGGCTTTCTGAAATTTGGCACCAACTCCTAGCGATTTTATATTATATCTGGCACCGCTGTTCAACGAAAAAATGTATCAAGATTTTTGACACAACACTATCATCAAAAGCATACTTGTTCGCTTCACAAATTTTTCTCTCGCCTTATTCTGTTCGAAAGACCTTGTTTGTCCGTTTGTACGTCCGTATTTTTTTTTCCGTAATGTTTACTCTGAGGGTTTCCTATACACACATTTTTAGTATAAAATATATAAAACATTTATAAACATTCCAAAACTCCTAACTGACTACGTTTAAACGTATATATCGACAATAAAGAACGTTTTCTTGGAACTTTTAGTTTTACTTTGTTGTTCTTTTTATTTTGTAGCGAACGTGTTGTGGTGTTCAATATTGAAGTAGCGTAATGTAAGAGTTTGCTGATATAGTATCGTGTTTGGAACTTCTGTCGTAATTAGAAACAGCTACAATTTACTTCCAAATACTTCGAAGCAGAAATGCCCTTGAGTACACCAGTACACCAATTTGAAATTAAGAGTAATAGTATATGTACAATACATATCAAATGCATGTCAAGGTCAAAGCGTACATGTATAGTCACACTTAAAGTATTTAGGCCATAGTTGCATATGCCTTGTTACAATGTGTTATGTTACTATTGGAACACCGGTCATTGGAGTGCTTAAACCTCTCCAAACGTTGGAAAACGATTTCAACGTATATAAACAGGCAATAGGTATGCCGTGGGAATAACGTTACTTTCCGCCTTACAGTGGATTTATGTTTAGAGGAGACTTCATTTAAACAGAACATACCATAAAAGCGGAGAGTTCCGTCGGATTAGCTGGTACGGACTGTTTTCTTCACTGAACAACCGTGTAGACTTACGTTGTGTATCTGGCAGCTGAATCTCCCAGTTTTTTGTATGATACTAAAACATATTTCGGACAAACTATAAAACATTCTTGCTGCAACTATAGGCATTTGACGTCTAGTTATGAAAGTGGTTTATAATGACAAATAATCAAGAAGGACCGTCAAAACGACTGTCTTTGGCTTAGACAACATTAAAAAAACGCTTATTCTACGATTCACAGTCCTAAACTCAAGTCAGTTGTCACCCTTGTGTATAAAACCCTTTGAATATATAGCCGATTAAATATAAAACATATAGTCAGTTAAAAAAGACTGAGGTACAAGTTCTTTCTGCAGGAACGTATTTTATTAACGTCGGATTTGGTATAAATTTGAGTGGTTTAACACATTCGCATATAAATCATATTGCAAGAAAGTTGATAGAGCGTAACCTCATTGAGATGGTAAATAAACCTCTTCCATCATTGACCCAGAAGTAATCAGTATCATAAAAGTGTCAATGCATACGCTTATCATCGGCTTGATGTAAAATTAGTGCACAACAATTTTAACAAAATAAACATATTAGAACATAATATCATACAGATTGAACATGATGTGTTTGGTAACATAATATTTGAAAAACATGTCTCGATTCCAAAGCGTTAAAATGAACCATTATTTGGCATAAAAATAAGTACGGTGCCCATAAAGTGGTAGGACACGCTTGTGTCTTTTATTTCGTAAGTACGAAATGTATTCATTAAAACGCAATAATATTTCTTAAAAAAGTAATATTATTTCGTAATTACGAAATGACATTGCGTTTAAACGAAATGCTAAATACGTTTTCACGAAATATTATTATGTTTTTTTCGATATACATTTCGTAATTACGAAATGAACAAGAACTATAATGTTTGGAAATAAAAGTGTACACTGTCAGTTTAAAAGCGCTGTAAATAAGTAATTGACTTAGACGGAAAAAAATATATACATGTGTTTTCAAATATGCTAAGTTCCAAAGTCGCTTATAACATTAATTAGTCGTTTTTAATATAAAAACAATGATATAATTAGAGTTAGTGAATCTCAAGTAAGATTCAAATTAACAGCCTTTTAAGAAAAGAACAACATTTTTATTTGTTGTTAAGTTTAAGTTTAACAATAGGTTATTGAATACGGCCAAATAATTTGTAACAAAATGCAAATGTGCATGATATATTTTTGACGAACACCCATAAACGTAAAATTATTGTTCAGGTCTCAAAAAATTTAACGGCTTAAAACTGCTAAAATATAATGCTAAAAGATTGTAAAGATGATGTATCAAATAGGTATTTATTCTCCAAGATGCTCACTTGCTCAGTACACCAACTATCGTCGTAAATATGGCCATATCTCACTAGCCATCCTAGAAATACATTAACCTAAAATTACAAAACAAACGGATACGAAATTGGCATAAATTTTATTTAGTTAAACTGTTTATTTAAAGCAAATAAGGTAAACAAAGATAAAACGTCAATTTTTACAAAAGGTGTAACACACTCAAAAACGTAGGACCGCCTTTTAAATGTGTGTTTACCGTTGGTATATATTTATATAATGCGAATGTCTATTTTTAAATCAATGTTATATTTTATCTTTTATTTTTACTTTATATGCACATGAATGATTACTAATTAGAATATATTTATTGCATTATGTTATCATAATTTTGAATGTTGATGTACCTTTAAATGCTTTCACTGGGGTGACCTTGATAATAAAAAAATATCTTTCGTCATGAACATAGCAGGAAATACTAAGAACGCAATATGACTTATTTAATAATTCGGTGGTTGTGTCTTGTTTATGTAAGTGTGTTTAAGCTTTATTGTTTGGATCAATGATACAAATGTTGTTGAGTTTTCAAAAAAAATTCTATTAAAGCCACATTACATTTACAAAAAAATTTTCAATCAAGAAAATTCAGTAATATACGGTAGATGCTATACTGTTCTAAGTTGTTCATTACTAAGTTGTTAAAATATACATTAACAATTAACCCTGAACATATAGAATTGTAAAGCTAGTGCCAGATATTCATTTTGATAATAAATTAGGTGTATGCTTAATGACTTCAGGAGTAGACATATTGTGAAGGGCATCTTTTTCATTTATGTTCCAAAACAATGAATAGTTATGTAATTGGCCAAAATCTATAAACCTGCACAGTTTGTTAGAAACTGGAAACAATTATTTTTAAGTTTCTTAATTTGTGAATTGGTTCTTCCACATTTCGATATCCATTTGAATTTTCCATACAGCTTCTATAGACAATCTTAATTGAAATTCTACTAAAGTCAAAATTAAAATGTATGTTTCAAAATCACTGTTTTCAATTTGAAACAATTATGGTTATAAAAATTAAAGTATCATTTCTTAGTTCCTTTCAAGAATAAAGTGCATAAGTTAAATGAGACAGCCATAAGCTTCAAGATTTTAATGTCGGTTTTTAAGAATATAACTAACTTTAAATTAAGGAGCTTTAGGGATATGGGCCCTGGTACAATTATAACTTGCTAATACTCTGCCCACACTTTAAATAAATTTAATATTCGTCTTATCATACCTATTACAATGTTGTTATTATTAATTATGCCCCCATTCATCCGAAGAAGCATTGGTATATTGCTTTTTAAATGTCGGTAGACAAAACCTTGTCCGAGCGATACCTACAAAACACTTACGCCTAGGTACTTGAAACTTAGTAGGTAGGTTGGTTATGACTAGTAAAGGATTTCTATTGATTTTGATGTCAGTGGGTCAAAGGTCAAGGTCAAACTGACTAAATGATTAAGAAAGGATGCCCAATAATTGTTAAAGGTTGTTCAGGCAATAACTTCACATTTCTTTGGTCTAGCTTCGGAAAGCTTTGGATCCAAGGGTGTAAGGTCAATGTCAAACTGACCAAAATATGATGGAAGAAAATGCCAAATAATTGTAAAATCGTGTCAGACAAGAACCAACTAAAAATCACCACAGCTTGTCCGGGCAATAACTTTGCAGCACTTGGGCCTAACCTCAAAATTTGGTAGGTAGGTGGGCTATGACTACAAGTAGAGCCCAATTTATTATTATGCCATTTCGTCAATATCAAACTGACCAAAAGTAAAAAATAACTTGATTCATTTTACTTTTCTTTCTTACAATTTTGTTCTACGATTGTTCTGGACCTAAAGGGGGCACACCTGTTTTACAAACAGCTCTTGCTTAATATTATCTGTTTAACTGTACAATTGGTCAAATTCACATACATGATGTTCAAAACACCAAGAAACAGTATTCTGAGATCAAATAATTTGCAAAGAAAATGAAATGTTACATTCAGCATCCAGACTGTGTAGCATGCACTTTTAATGACATTTTTTTCATGTAAAAAATAAAATACAAAACTTGTCTCACGAAGCTTTTTAGTGTGTTTGGACATTGTCATGTTTATGAAATAGTTCGCGCATATTGTGAAGCAGCACAGTCGATACTGTCTAATATTTATTAAAGCCACTTAACCAGGATATCAATACAAATTTCCAAATTGTAAATACTATATTATTAAATTATATAACTAAATTATTTGCACAACAGAGACAAAGAATAGTCTAAATGTTTACAGAAAATTTAGGATTATATTAAGAAATATGGAGCTTAAACGGATCCACTTATTAGAAACATTACAGATTTGACTCTTCAAATGAATAAATTGAAATAAAATAATCAAAATTAAATTTCTTTGGCAAGACACGCGCATTAAGCACATTTAAACTTTTGAAACGAAATCCATGCAAAAACTTCATCAGTTTATGCATTCTTCAGTGAGAGTAATTAAAATATGCATGTTCATACACATGTAAGTTCACAACACCAACAAGCTGATTTTGCATGCAAAATTAAAATACACATTTATGAAGTGTTTCTTTAAAGAAACTAAAGAAACTGCAACACAATGCTGTTCAATGTCTTACACATTTTCCACATATGGCTAAACATTTTCAAAGATAATACTGTTTCCTTGTATTTTTAACTATTTTCCAAATCAACAAGAACATCCATTCGAACTTTGTGGTGTCATCATCATCATCATGGTTCTAAAAACAAAAACAACAAAGTATACAATCAATACTGAACATTTTCATTACATCCGTTAATTCTTTTAATATATACAACACATGACCTATTTCTAGACATTGCATCAACTGTGTCAGTAAACACAAGTCAATATTGTTAAATGCTATGGCATACAATACTGAAAAATATCAAAAGATAGCAATTAATGAAGCGTGCTAAAATAAGCAAGCTTTGGACTATCAGTCTGCTTGCACTTATTGAATAATGTTAATGCTTTAGGTAAAAAGATAAATAATATAAGTTATTATCAGTGTAATCAACAGAAAAAGTAATAAGTTACCAGTATCTACCGGTATATATTTACTTGTCACAGATAATCCAGTTAATAAATTGTTTATTAATTGTGTTACAACAGTAACTGCAAATATTGATTGTGTTTGTTTGTCTGTCTGTTTGCATTTTCGCCGTTTTGAACAGTATTTCAGTCATATCACGGCGGTCACTTAATCTACTCACACATTTCCTGGGCAAGCTTAGCCGATCTAAGCGGTTTACCAGTATTAAGTGCACATACCCATGTGGCAACTGGCAACTGCCCTACTTGAATAAGAGGTAGGAGGAGGATGGCCGAAGAAATAATCGTATTACCAATGCCCACACAAATTATGAAACCGGGCTGGGATTTGAACTCACGATCCCCGCACTGACAGTCCAGCTTTCTACCAACTTATCTACCCGGGCCTGCAAATAGTGTATTGAAGTGACTAGTATTTAGTTTAAACCTTTGTATTTTATTTTGTGCATCTAAAGCCCGACTCTTATTGCGACACTTTCAAATATTTTAGTACTAAATTTCGTAGTCACCACATTATTTTCAGACTCATCTCAAGTCGGAATTTGAGCAAAATAAACGTGTTACTTTAAGTCTAAGATTGGACTTAAGAAGCGTTCATAGTCGCGGGGCCTGAAGCATTGTACCATTTAAAAACAGAAAATGGACATGTTATAATTTATCATATTAGATATATATTAATATTAGCAGACCATTAAGAAATAACACCCCGTTTAGTAAACCTAGCTATGTTTCAACCTTTCGGAATAAGCAAAAACGCGCAGTACAGTACCATGACGTCATCTTTTTCATTTCTTGATGTCATTGTATGGTTTTCGTGTTATTCGGACTCTCGTGGTTCAGGTTTTTTAAGCCTCTCTGAATAAACTTACCTTAATTTATTCAATACTTATATAGTTTTTCCTATCTATGACATGAGCCTGCATGTAAATATATGTCGAAACAGTAACAAGTGGTAACGGCCTCGGGAAACAGTTTATACAGTCATCCCTCTACCTTGGACAAACAGTTTTGACTGTTCCCAAATACCCACGTGATAAATGTATAATATACCCCGCGCGTATTTGCACACACAATTCTCAAGTTATTGTCTGCACAAGTCTTGTTGAAACTGTTTTTGTTTTGTAAAAAGATGCAAAACTCAAGTACGATACAAGCAAAACATCTAAGCTATGATTATTATGCCAAAACACACACATACACGTGATTTATTAATGGCAGTGTTTAGTCAGAATACCATTATGGCTTCCCTGAGTTGTTCATGCAGTTTGGTACTGAAATTCTTTCAATTTGCTGGTGCTGCATTAGTACTTTGGCATTCATGACTGCTTAAAAGTAAGCATGTACGATCTTCCTTATCAATTATTTTCCATATAAGCAGATGAAAGTGACAATAAAACTTGAAAGCAAAAGACAACAACGTAAAAATGACAAAGGAAAGACTTCAATATGAAATACATCAACGAGTACTAGCGTCGCCTTTTGCAACATTTATCAGTGTGGTGTAACCTAAACCAACTGTCGAGTCAACGTATATATATGTATTTGAGTTTCCGCTAGTACAGACGAAAACTATTTGGTGATTAAAACTAGCATTTTGTGCGTTTGAAAGTAAGGTTTTTTCTTAACTTTTATTCCATTTTAAATAGAAATATATGTTAATTAACTTTGTTTCGTTACTTGCATTTATGCCACATTATCTGTTGTAAGATAGTACATGCACACTTTAAACAGAGCATATTGCTTTTAATGTCGATCGTTTGATTTATTTTCACATGAAAGCTTACGTTTCGCATTCCTTTAACAACATACTTTATTTTTGCTTTATATTAGCTCTGCAGTAATGTCGCTTTCTTTGGGCATTATAGGCACGTGCCTAAACATATTTCCAAACATGAAACAAATAAAAAACGCTAACATGCATTAAGATGAAGACGCGGTAGGGTTGAAAGGGAATCTTTGTCGCCTGTGTTATTACTTTGAATATTGCGTCATTATTATATACATATTATTTTATTATTTAAAATCGAGCTTTATCTTATATTTTTAGTTGTTTGTAACCATACATAAACACTCCTGTTATTAAAAGTTTAAAAGAGTCCTTTGCCTATACGATATTATAGCCTAGCTACGCTGGTACTACTTGCATAACAACGTATCATATGAAGTGAATAAAACGTGCATGGTTATAGGAAAACCATATGTGTTTGTAGCATCAAATGTAGATGTTTCATGCACATTTTTACAACAACTGGTTTATACCGGTATGTAAATTTTGCTTTATCGAATTGGGACGAGTACTCGTGTACCCTGGTATCGGCCAAATTATGACATGTACCATATATGGTCCTTATGCTTTATTTGCACCAGGCACTGTCCTAATTACGACATGTACCATATAGGATCCTTACGCTACACTTGCAACAGACAATGTCATAATTATGATATGCACCACATATGGACCTTACGCTACACTTGCAACGGGCAATGTAAACATCTGAGGGTCCTTTTGCTATATTTGCAACAGGCAATGTCCTAATTAGAACATGTAAAATATAGGTTCCTTATGCTAAACTTGCACCAGGCAATGTCCTTATTAGGACATGTACCCTACAGGCTCCTGATGCTATGTTTGCACCAGGCAATGTCCTTATTAGGACATGTACCCTATAGGGTCCTGATGCTATGTTTGCACCAGCAATGTCCTAATTAGGACATGTTTCACATAGGGTCCTTATGCTTTGTTTGCACCATAATGGCAATATCCGACCATATAGGCTTGCATTCTGGTAAATGGTATTCCATACAGATCTACACAGGGGGAAATTTGTGTATGGGTACCGCATTAGACAGTGTTGATATATTCTCCCTAATAAGCCTATATGTGGCACATATGGGCTTGTATTTTGGTAACGCAAGTAGGCTTGATTTTGGTAGGAAATCGTATATGGCTACCGCAAATCAACGAAACACCACTCACATATCAAAATCTGAGAGATAGTTTGTTTAACTACATCATAAACTACTCTTGTCATTTTAAGGCACCATGACCTGCTGATTATGTCACTTTAAGGCAACATGACCTCTTGAAAATACCAAGTACTTTTCCAAAAGTCTAACAAAAGTTCATGACCGAAACTAAAACAAACCATACAGATTTATCAAGTTACATGGAAGTTGGAATTCTGATTTGACACGCATGCATACAGTAGAATTATGTTAATTTTATATTAATTATGAACGCACAGTTCCTAAAATTAGATCGCTCTTTTAAGAAACTAACAGACACAATAAAAACATCTTTGTAATGTAACCCGTCGAATATTTTTATTTTAAATTTGAAGTTTACATTATTATAGCTTTAAGATTCAAAAACGTAATAAAATATTGTGTTCAGCAAAATGTACACATGGTGTCAAATGTCCTCGAACGTTTAATTTCTCAGGAAAATAAACTTATTATAAGTGCTATCGAACATTTTTATTGTTATTATTTCGGCCAAAATTCTTTTTAAACTCGTGCAAAATATTATGTTGTTATTTTTGAATATCAGATCTAATAAATTATAGAATGTTACAAACCATGTTTGCGTTTAAAAAATAAAAATAAAAATAAAGCCGACTTTGCAACCTAGCTTCATTTGTTTAGGGGACCTTATGTGTCCTTTTCAGAGTATTTGAAAAGCACGTGCTTTATATAGACTGAATCAACATGTGCAAGATCGATACTTTTCAAGTAATATTTACTCGATCGGAAATATGGTACAGTTTCATATTTTATCGCATAAAAAATAAACTTCCCCTTGTTTGTCAGAAAAGTACACACGGATTTGGAAAATTCATTGTTTGCATGCTCGAGTGGTGTTAATTTTATTTAATGAATTAAAAATTTATACGGGGGAATTTAGGGTTGCATGAGGTACATATAGTTTAAAATTTATTTCCGTGACTCAATACGGAAATAAACGAGCGTTGTCGAACTATATCGAGTTTGTTCGTGGAACACTACCGTTCTAGCTGTATATGTTCCCCGCGGAGTTTTATTAGGGTAATAAACGGATAGCAATCTTGGTATTCGTACCATAGACCTTATAATCTGCAGTTTAGCTTATTTTAGATAATGAAATCCAGAAGGACATTTAGATGTATTGGTTTGTTTTAATAACGGTGCATTTTTAGTTATGTTTATTGAGATATTTCATAGTATGCATTTTAGTTATAGCAGAAGACAAACATTTAATAATTGTTAAAACA
Organism: Congeria kusceri; assembly: GCA_027627225.1. Classification (NCBI taxonomy): domain Eukaryota; kingdom Metazoa; phylum Mollusca; class Bivalvia; order Myida; family Dreissenidae; genus Congeria; species Congeria kusceri. The sequence goes on along the minus strand of CM051032.1, from coordinate 32,166,518 downwards.
TAAATCATTTTCAAAATCAAGTAGAAAAAAGAAACAGTTGTAGGAGCTGCAGTATCCCCCCCCCCTCAACATCTCAATGAACATCTTCAAAAACTCAGAATTGGTCTCAAGTACTGTAGTAAGTTCAAACAAGAGGCCACGGCCATTATATCGCTCCACTGACAGCACCTGCAGTAAAAACCAGGTTTGCTTATGAGATCCGCCCATGTCAGCCATGTTCACAAAAAGCATCAGTTTGAAACGATATTTAAATTGTTTCAGAAAACAAGATTTTAAAAGTTTTTCTGGTCCCTATGTTTTTCACAACTTATATGGAGTGTCACCAAAATGAACATTTGTTTCACATACTTTTTCAAATTGGACCTGCATTGTCTATGAAGATTTGCAAAGATTCCCACATGAACAGAAAATGAAAATAAGCCCAGTCCCCGTGGCAGCCATGTTTTTTCCACTGAGTGCAATACATTTCATCATTATATAGACGTTTGCCCAAGGATAACATTTGTGCCAAATTATTTTTTATCAGACGAATGATTTACGAGAAAAAAAAAAGGTTTTCCTTAAGGTTGTCATGGCAACTAGAGGTTTTAATGGAATGAAATTCTTTTAACAACTTCAGTAGAGGACCACCCAAAGATTAATTCTTTGAAATGTATTTCAATTTGGCTCAGTAGTTTCAGAGGAGATGTCGTTTAAAAATTGTGGACAGCCGTGAGGAAGCACGACGAACTCCGGTCAAATACGATACTAGCAGCTCAAACTCATCCTCGGTACAATAATTACCCCTCTAATGAAAGTTAATGCGATTGAAGGACGAATTAACAGACGAACGGACGGACGGACTGGCGGAATGGCAGACGGACGGACGGACAAACGAAAAGACGGACGAACCAGGCAGACTGGCAAGCAGGGAGGCTGGCTGGCTGGCTGGCTGGCTGGATGGCTGGCTGGCTGGCAGGCAGGCAGGCAGGCAGGCAGGCAGGCAGGCAGGCAGGCAGGCAGGCAGACAGGCAGACAGACAGACAGACAGACAGACAGACAGACAGACAGACAGACAGACAGACAGACAGACAGACAGACAGACAGACAGACTACTTATACTACATCTAATACAGCAGCAGCAGCAGCAACAACAACAACAACACAACTACAACAACACTGTGTTCATGTCGATTCTGATGCCGCTGCTCATAATGATGATGCTGCTGACGACGACGACAATGATGATGATCATTGTCATCTTTTATACATGAGCTATATACGGCGATATGCAGCATCGAGAAGTATACAGCTTAGTACGGTGAACAGTAGTCGGTGAAAGCTGTACACGGTTTTAGAGTCAACGAATGCAGCTCACGCGTAAGCTGTGTAAGTGAAGATCAGTATACAGTCTAACAGTGCTGTCCTAATTGTTTTTAAATGTATATTGTTTTGGCCTAAGTGGCAAAGTGGTGATGTTTTGACAAGGGTGCGCCAACTTGTCTAAAATGGGCTCTGTACCTGTTCTCCAAAACAAAAATTATCAATTTACGTAGAGAATCATTTACTAGTATTACTGATTTACCACGTTTGCATACGTTGGTGCCACGATTATGCACAAAGCATCGGGATGTCCAAATCGCATTGAAGCGTAGTGAATCGTGAGAATTATTGGCTGCTCGTAGGTTCTTAGGGATGAATCTTCTTTAATCTTACTACAATCTTAGGAGAAACGTTATAAATCGTCTGTAATCGTCTGTTATCGTAGCGTATATCTGACGCAAGCGTATTACAACCGTATATAATATATTTATATTTACATAAGCAGATCGTGCAAAGGAATAACAGCATCGAGGTTTCTTGAACACAAGATGGCAGACGACGAGGTATCAGCAATTGTGAGCCGTCTTCCCCTATGTCCTCGGCAAGCTGCGGACTAGTTTTAAAGGACACAATTTTGTTTGGTTATTTTTGGTACTGTGCGTGTCTTATTGAATTTAAATTACTTGTATATAAGAATAGATTCTCCATTTAGAAAATTCTCAGCGACTGTTATTTTTGAATAAGGGAGCAGGTAAATTATTTATGCGAAGGATACGCTGTTAAATAATTAAATATTAGCTTCAAACACTGTGTATTACTCGCAGTGTAAACATAACATGTGTATCCGTACATTCATAAGTTTCGTGTGTAATTTAACAAAATATTACCGCACGTAAGTTGTTTCTGTACGGCCTTTCTATAAGACCCCTACCGGTGTTTCACCGGTATAGGTTTACCGTTCGTCCGTCACCCCGTCCGTCCGCCAAATATTGTTCCTGCGATAACTCAAAAAGTACTGAAGATACTTCGATGAAACTTGGTATACATATAAACGGCAATGTATTATGCACGACCATTTATTTTTCATCTGAGGTCAAAGGTCACGTGACTGTTACTAAAAATAGAAATAAACTAAAACCAAATGGATCCTGCGATAACTCAAAAAAGTACCGAAGATATTTCGATGAAACTTGGTATACATATAAAGGGCAATGTGAGGATTATGCATGACCTTTCATTTTTCACCAGGGGTCAAAGGTCATGTGACTCTTACTAAAAATAGAAATAAACTAAACAAACTGGATCCTGCGATAACTCAATAAGTACTGAAGATATTTCGATGAAACTTGGTATACATATAAAGGGCAATAAGAGGATTATGCAGGACCTTTTATTTTTCACCAGAGATCAAAGGTCACGTCACTGTTACTAAAAATAGAAATAATCATACTGTTATAATTCGAGAAGTACATAAGATATGACCATGAAACTTGGTACAAAGATTGAACTATAGGTTTGCCATCCGTCTGTGTGTCTCTTTATCTGTTCATCCGTAGTTTTGTCCGTCCGTCTGTCTGTCCGTCCCCAAAACCTGGTTGCTGCAATAACTAAAAAAGTACTGAACTTATTTCGATGAAACTGGGTATACACATAAACGGCAATGTGGCAATGTGAGGATTATGCACGACCTTTTTTTCACCAGAGTTCAAAGGTCACGTGACTGTTACTAAAAAAGAAATAAACTAAATACTGTAATAAATCGAAATGGACATAAGATATGACCATGAAACTTGGTACAGAGATTGAACTATAGGTTTGCCATCTGTATGTGTGTCGTTCTGTCTGTTCGTCCGTATGTCTGTCTGTCCGTCCGTCTCCAAAGCCTGGATCCTGTGATAACTCGGTAAGTACTGAGGACACTTTGATGAAACTTTGTATACATAGCAACAGCAATGTGAGAATTATGCACGACCTTTTATTTTTCACCAGATATCAAAGGTCACGTGACTGTTACTAAAAATAGAAATAAACCTAATACTGCAATATTTTGAAAAGTGCATAAGATATGATCATGAAACTTCATGAAACTTGGTACACAGATTGGACTCTGTGCGTCTGTCTGTCTGTTCGTCCGTCGGTCTCACTCTGTCTGTCTGTCCCGTCCCAAAAACCTGGATCCTGCGATAACTCAGAAAGTACTGAAGATACTTTGATAAAACTTTGTATACATAGAAAAAGCAAAGGTGAGGATTGTACACGACCCTTTATTTTTCACCAGATGTCAAAGGTCACGTGACTGTTACTTAAAATAGCAATAAACTTAATACTTTAATAATTCGAAAAGAACATAACATATGATCATGAAACTTGGTACACGGAATGGACTATACGATTGCCCTCTGTCAGCTTAGTACTGCAATAACTCAAAAAGTAACTCGAATGTCTGGTCAATGTTACTAAAATAGAAAAAACAACAACTTAATACTGCAGTGACAAATGGGATCAAAATATAAGAATTTGTGCATCTACAGATAAAGGGCGATTTGACGGTATTGCACAATGTTTAATTAGTACGGGGTTTTCACTGGTAGGGGACTCGTGTATTGCTTGCAATACTATCAAAGCCTTGTTATTACTGTTTTGCTGAAATAGCCAGCCCAAAATGTGGTTAAGAGTTAAAAAACAATGCTACATTAATTGTTATTATATCGTATTATGACAAATCTAATGGGGGCGTAATGTGCCACCACCATAAATACTTATTACAAAGGACGATAATTCATATAATACAAAAGAATATAGTTTAAGTCCATAATAATCCGAATTTAATATAAACAGAATTTATAATTAAATATACAATAAATTGACTTTTCTAGAATTATCGATTTTCAGAATATCGATATGGGTGTGTGTCAGAGGGACTTCTATGTGTGAGAAGAGGCCCAAAGCAAGAGAGGTATTCCCACCCTCAAGTACCCCACGGAACGAGGTATCGTCACCAACTGGGACGATATGGAGAATCACACGTTCTATAATGAGCTCCGTAAGTCAGCAGAGGTTCATCCAGTCTTGGCGACAGAGGCTGCTTTCAGTCCTAAGGCACAAAGCGAAAAGTTTGTTCAGATTATGTTTGAAAATTTCAGTTGCCCAGCAGTGTATGTTTCCAACCAAAATTACCTGGCTCTGAGCGTATCCGGGCGTACAACTGGTCTTTAATTAATATTGGCAACGGTGTGGCTCATGTTGTTCCTATTAAAGACAGGCCGCTTCAAAACGCCCATTTGAAAACAGGGGTAGCGGGTAGAGATCTAACCTATTATCTGACGAAAATCCTCACTGATCGTGGCTATATCTTTCACACACCTAACGCAATGGAAATTGTTCGTGATATCAAGGAAAAGCTCTGTTACATTGCTCTAGACTATGAATATGAACTGTTAGCTTCTTCAACGTCAGGTTCATTGGAAAAGGCATACGAACTTCCAGATGCCCAAGTCATCGCCATTAGAAATGAGCGCTTTTGTTGTCCAGAGGCCATGTTCCAGCCATTAATTCTGCAAGTATCCACGAGACAGCTTACAACAACATCATAAAATGTGATGTCGATATCCATTATGACCTCTTCGCTAACATCGTCTTGACTGGTGGCTCAACCATGTTCCCTGGTATACGCGACAGGATGCAGAAGGAAATCACCGCATTAGCACCACCAAAAACGGAGATCAAGATCATCGCTCCACCAGCGCGAAAGTACTCTGTCTGGATCGGCGGCTCCATCTTAACATCCCTGTCCACCTTCCAGAAAGAGTGGATCAGCAAGCAGGAGTACGACGAGGACGGACCCCCCATCGTTAGAAAGTGTTACATTTAACTGTTTCGATGGATGAGTTTTATGTTAAAATGCAACAGAATATTCCATTGGATCACGCACCGTAATGTATTTGTACTATTTTACAATAGTTTTGGGACCTTGATAAATTTGCAACAGTAACAAGAATAATGACTGACGACACTAAAGTATTTTTAACTCTTTAGATAAATGCAGTCCATTGATATTTTCGGGATTTTTAATCGTCTTTGATTAGACATGTACATAATGTAATTGTTTACTAGTAAATGTGGTTGCAATATTATTTTAAGTATATGCGACTTGTTCCCGTGGTTCTTTCAAAAACGATACAAGGTCGATATCCACACAAAGGCCAATAATATGTTGCCTTTGATTACAAATGTTTCAGCGTTCTGTGTGTAAATATCAGCCTCGTTCCTGTTGGTTGCAAAGCACAGCGCAAATCTGCACAACCCCCACCAATCTGTATCATTTGAAATGTCATTTATTTGTCGCCTTTGTGTCTATCAGACGGTAACATATAGAAATCGTATAAACTAAATAATGTATTATGAAAATACATTGCTGTATATTTTATCGCAATACCGTGAATCGATAATGAAAATGCAAAATAACGAAATACGATAACGGAAACGCGATATCACGATATTACAATTTTGTAAACGCAACAGAACGAAGGTGACATCATGATAGAATTGCACATTACCATCATGGTGCCAACGCTCGTATTATCGCGTTTTCGTCATCGAAGGACCGCGTAATAATAATCATCGTCGTTTTATCGCGTTTTCGTTATCGTATTTTCAAGATTTTGAGTTTACATACTATCGAGTATCGCGTTTCAGATCCATACATTCAAAGGCGTAAAATTTCGAAAATATATCATCACGATATTGCTGTTTATCCTATTCAAAAATAAATGTTTAAAATTATTAGCACACAACATTCGAATATAATAGTATACAGTAATGAGAAACATGATTTAATATATATATGCGAATGAATGCGTTTCGCTTCCATAACGTTAAAGTACATCATGCTGGATGAAAGCCTGGCGATATGAATTGCGTGCCAGACTTTCGAATAAGAGGTTGTTGGTTTAATACACAACACTGTTCAAATTTATGTTCCATTGTTTTGATTTATATGTAGCATAATCAGATTTTTTATGTTTGAAGTAAAGATGTTACTGGTGGGTGGAGCTTAAAATGCAAGGTTATCGTGCAATAAGTAGCGTGCAGTATATTAAAATTTAGTTTTAATTTATACCCACGCTACTTATTGAACTGCAAGCATGCCCATTCCAAACGCATCACGTGACCTTGTGACAGCGCTAAATTTGGAAATGACACAGATGCCAAGAAAGCCAGACGTCACGTGGCGTCTAGGAACTGCCCATGGGATCGGCATAGTAGAAAGGTGCGATGCGATTGGTAAATATGGTATAAAACGGTAAATGGGTAAATATGGTATAAAACGAGCTCGTTAAATAACTAACATATTTCGGTCAAAATATGCTACAACTATTACTTACATTATGGCCAATGTTCAATGTGTATCTCAACACTGAAAATATACTATGTGATGCTGCTGTATTGTATGCTGTATAATTACGCAGTACCAAGTGTCTATTGTGATTTGCTGAAATACTCAATGTGGTTTTCCAACTATAAACAACGAATCATTACAACTCTGTTGCAAAACATACAAACGTGTAAGCCAAAATGATAGCGAATATTTTGCACACAGACTGTTAATCGTCATACAACTATTGTTTAGAAACATCATATCAGTAAACATGTATAAACAATTACTACAACATATCTTAACTTGTGTATTACTTTAAAGATCTAGTAACCTTCAAAATCATAATCAAAATACGCAACGAACGCAGGCAAACATATTTACCGCCATTATATCTTTTGTCAATATTGTGCAAATATATAACTTAGATATGGTAAAGAAATGTGTAATTATTATTTTTAAAATGTCATATTATTAACACTACTCTCTCCTGCCTCTGTGCATTTATATTAATATCACAGGGGAAATAACTCTGAAGTCTGACATAATGTAAACATACTTTAAAAAGTAGTATTTCTCTGTAACTGTTGATTATGTTGTATACATTGTACGTGAGTTGATTGACTATACCATGGTTATATTTCTGTATTATGCTGACTTTCTATACACAATATTACTACTTTAAACTATATTTGGACTATATTTTGTAATGATTATCTATGCATTTTGTAATGTTTGCTTTTTTAAGGAAAATGTCCGTTAAATCATAGTTCGTAAACGACACATCGCTATAACATTATATAATTTATATAAAAAATACAACTATTATTACAAAAATATTTCAACGTTGATATTCAAGCTGAGCTTAGATATTCATTTAAAGGTAGGAGTATTTAACTGAACATTCACATTACCGGTAATCAGGAACAGATAGTCGAACTATTGCCAATCATTTTCCGATTATGACAACATTAAGGTATTATAAAATAACAAACTATTTGATTGATTCTCCCCGGTAAGGCGTTTCAACGGTAGATGGAAATAAAATCAGAAAGGCAAGATATAAAACTAAATATCACTAGAACTATATGACCGATAAGGTGACAAAACTGTATGCAAACATGAGATACAAAAAAAATACCACACCAACATACCGATGATGTTAATTTGTTAGAACCATCCTTAAATATATGACAATCATTGTTGGGTTTTCTTGGTAACAATGCTGCATATGACATTTCATTGAATTCTAATTATTTATTCATGCCCACGGAATAGCATGGAAACGGTAACACCCAATTGTATAGTCGAAGGACAATGATAATGTGAAAAGTCAACAGACCGGAACCATATGACAATAAACTGATGCCCTCTTGGTAGTGATGCTGCACATCGAGTTTCATTGAAATCGAATCAGTAGATGCTCAGAACTAGGGTGGAAACAAAACAACACACACATTTGTATAATTACAATGCAAAATATCAACAGACCAAAGCAATATAACATTACGCCCATGTCATCTAATTAGGTCGTTTTGATTCGATTCTTTTCTTATTAGAGATCTAGCCCGGAGAAGAGAATATTAAATTTATCATCAAAGTGCAATAACTCCATGATGAAATATCAGACCGGAACAGCCTGGCAGCATATGCAGCCGCGGCAAGGTTATCCGATTAAAATCAGAGTATCTGTCCCTTTTACAGAGATATATACTTTTTCGTAAGCAACTGGCTTGGCCGCGGTTAAAAGCGACTTCATTTCAGTAGTTGCATTCTTTTATCAGCATTTGAATAGCATTTTCTGAAATATTCCAAATCTATCAATCACATATCACAGAATGTTATTTAGTATTCGAGAATTTTATCGAAAAGAAATAATTAATAGTTAAATGTGGCTTTGAATATCAACATTTGGCTTAGGCTTATATATCCCCACCACTGACTGTGAATTCAGTCTTGGTAAAATTGATGCTAGCACAGTGTAGGTAACAACCTGAACAACTGCGAAAGTCAGCGATACACTTACGATGACGTCATATGCTTCATCGATCGATCCCGAAATAATCGTATAGCAAGTTTTTCCTTTCATATCGTTTATGTTCGAATTACCATACTGATCAACACACGCACACTGTGCGAAGTCACTTTTTGTTTTGTTCAAACTGTAGGTGTAATTACGAAATTGACACCATTCTGGGTTTGGAACCCCGCAGCACCGCTTCGACTTTTGCAAATCCATCCAACAGGCTGTTGCATCTGACGACACATGCTTAGTATCTTTATTGTATTCAGCGTTTAAGGCATCAAGAAAGCTATTCGCCATTGCCACTGGTAGGTCGCTATTTAATTTATTGCGAAACGCTGTCGCGCAAATAGCGCAAGACACTTCGAAGATGAGAATTGTCGCTAGACAGCCGAGGAATATTTTCAGGAAGGATTTATCAAATATGCAAACGCAAAGGAAACTTACTCCGACGCTAAAAACTGCAACAAGTCCAGCCAACAAATACAATATAATAGCTGAATAATAAGGCCGTAGAAACTGCAAGAGTTTATGACATTAACTATCAGCATCCATGTTGCCGAACCAACCATTGCAACACCATGCAAGAATATTGAAATAACGAAAACCAGAATCAAAAGTTTACTCAGTTTGGACCGATTCGCAGCGTCGAAATGTGAAAACTTACACATCTTTAAATGAGGAATAGTGTGCATCTGCCTTTTAAAAAAGGTTCTTTACAATACTGTATCTGGCAGCTTTGCCTTACTGAAGTCAAAAGTATATACACACATTAACTACATCGTTGAAAACACTCTGACATAAATAGTTAACTTGTTCATCACAGTGGGCTACTCCGTTTATTCTAGGATATGTTCTCCATTGTGTGTTCAGTGTACACAATAGTTTGGGTGTTTCTGCCTTTGCGACGTCGCTGTGAAGTTGGTCAATGTTATACAGGTAGTATCGATTCTAGATCAATATGCCGAGGTCAGGGAGCTGTTTTGGCAGTGTAACGTGTGTCCACGACTGTTCTTTATCTTCGCCCTTTGCGACAAGCATTTCCTGCAATATAAAACAGCGTTCATCACCGGTATCAATCAAATCACCAGATTATTTAACGTTCTTAGAGCTACCTGTTATACATTATATATTTATTTTACGTTCGTATACTCTCATGCATTAATTGCCACCATTTCTGAAATACTGAAACAGTATTAATGTTAGGCATTTATTAAGTTACCAAACGCTGTTCTTATAACAGTCGGTGTATATTTCATTTATCATACCACTATGCTGATATCGGCCTGATACAAAGGTGCCTGATATATATTTTTATATCAGGTCACTATCGTTTATGTCAGTCAATGTTTGGAGGTACGTAATATTATTCGGAATCAACTATTAAGTCAACAGTTTCAGTAAAAATGAATCAGATTCAACAAAACAAACAATTTGATACCACGAACGTATATAGTTATTATTTTTAATCGTCATAAATCACAGAAACGTTATTTTTTAAATATTCACATACTCCCGCACTTTGGCAGTGAGATGACGTCATCTATGGAACACAATAAATCATCGATACACATTTATTTCAATACATTCATAATAAATGCACTAAAAGTCACTACAAAGCATTAGTTTATGTTGAACCAAAAACATTATTACCAAAAATTGAACACAGCATAGTCAAATACTATCGACACGATCTTGGAAATGTCAATTTCAATACACAACTCCAAAATGGCGTCTCCAAACAATTCGGCGTTATGTGTTCTCCGATAAAGTTGGTCGTTGCAATCCATTTCACTTCGCATTTTCAGTATTTTATGAACGAGCATGCGTGTAATCTATGTATTTGTAGTGAAAACAGTTCACTTATCATTACGAAATGTTAATAATAAGGTATTATCCAGTCAACGTTTAGAAATCCATAACTACATGTACGTGAACGTGTAAAGTCGGCTCAGCAAAATAAGTGCCGCCCTGAGTTTTTCAGTATATAAAAATCAGCTCGTATGGTGATATTTTACGAAAAATGTGGTATGATAAATAGAAAAACAGGTTACTCCCTGGTCTTGTGTAATATATCAGGTTCGGCACGAATAAAATAACGGCTCGGCAAGCCTCGCCGTTATATTATTCTAAGCCTCACCTGATACATTACACAAGACCAGGCAGTAACCTGTTATTCTCTATTTATCGAACATTATAACATAATGATATTCCGCACAAAAAACATCGTCCGATTACAAAGTAGCTTTGTACATATGAGGCGCATCGTGGGAAGTCCGCACAGGCTAATCAAGGACGGCACTTTCCGCTTTGAAGGTATTTGCTGTTTCAATGAAGTCTCTTCTAAACATAAATCCACTGTAGGCGGAAAGTGCCGTCCTGGATTAGCCTGTGCTTACTGCACAGGCTAATCGAAGACGACACTTTATGCACATGCATTAAGTCCGGTTTTCCCACGACGCGACTCATATTTAGAAATTGTCGTTAGCAAATACGCACATCAATACGTTGGCGTTTGTATTTAAAGATAAAGGGAAAATATCGACAATATTAAAACAGAAATATCGATTAATATTAAACTCCGATAATGTTCTCTATCATAAATTATTCAATAGCAACGCATAAGTAATAAAAGGTGCAAGTGTAATTGCACGATAACAAAGTAATATAAGCAAATGGAAGGTCCACACAATAACCATTGCTAGATATCCATAAGCGCTCATGAAATTTATATGAAAAGTGAAAGCACCACTAGTTTCCTCATTGCTATTATGTTCTTCAATACTCAATATATCACATACATACTGGTTGTATAAACAGTTGACGCCAACATGCAGTGCGGTGATTACTTAAACCATAAGTGTTACATAATCTTGAAATACCGATAAAGTCAGTCAAATCTTAGATGTCTTCAACGTCATCACTCGACTAACTTGTATTAAAAGATTAATAATAAGATGGTCGATTAAAACGCAATCACAGATAAAGAAAGAAAAATCATTTTCGTATTCCAAGACATCACCAGACTTCCTTGTCGATGTGACCACAAATCATCTCGTATTGAAATCCCCGTCACTGACAACGCGTTGTTATCTCAAAGGAATGTGTGTACTCTTAATTTGGTCAATAACTATATATACAGACAGGCAATAAATAGAATCGATGTACGATATATGTATCAAAATGTTAACGCGTTAATATAAAACATGGCGCCTCATTGAAAATTGCATGTTTTAGATCATGCTGTTTAGCTTATGTTTATTCTGAGCGCGCGTCTAGACATAAAAAAAATGTTGCTTAGAAATTCATAATCGCAATGGCATTTGATATTCCTGACGGGGCATATGACAGAACGTATATACGATGTCGAAACGTCAAAACCAGTGTATGCCTAAGATTGGTTATTTGTACTGCACTACTTATTGTTACCATTGTGTATTATTTTGTTTTAATTGTATGCATACAACTCAATAAGAGGCTATTTTAGGCTCTGTAAAGAATAAAAATACAGTTGTAAGAAATACTTGGACTAGTATCTAAAACACGTAATGTAATTCATTATTGCATTATTAATGTTTGCTCTTCATCTACATCATAATCGATAATAATGCCATCTGAAGAACTCAATTTAGTAAATTTATATACAAATAAAATGTATTTTTATAACATGCGAAAGCACAACGTCAAGACTTGAGTATAAAGCAAACGCAGAATTCCAGTTTTTGTTATAAATACAAAATCTGCTAATTTAAACACCAAGTCTGTTGTAAAGTGCAACACGAATATATTGATGTCAATATATGTTAGCAATGACAATTTATTTACTAATCAGCTTTAGGTACCGAGAGGACAGAGAAAACATACGCATAACTATTTACATACGAAGATATGTTATCCCAAATCTAACCATCAAAATTGATCTTAACTGGAACAATGAATATAATTTTCTTCTCAAAAAGAAAACAGAAACTAGTTAACATATTACTCATAAGAAAAATCCACTTACATACGCAACTGCTGCAATGAAAAAATAAGTTTCTGCCTACACCCATTATAATATTTGAATAAAATTTTTAACATACGTTTATAAACAAGGTCCCTCTCTCCTGTATGCCTCGTGTATCTAAAACCATATAAGGTTCCTACAAGTAATGTCTTTATATCAATATATCCACTAAACACATCGAAGAATTATATTAAATATCTATACGCGAGTTCCAGTTGTAAATTAGATTGTACTTACATTTGAATGAACCAAAACACACAACACACATAGTCCGTTGAATATGCATATATTTCAAAACAAGTATTGAATAAAGGTGGCGTTTTGCAAAAGAAACCCAAGCAAGTATCGCTGTATGTCCGTATTGGTCTTTAATGTCGCAGTCATTTATCGAATATCGATAGGGATTTTGCAATACCGCGAGACACCCAACTAGCTGTATTAGTCAGATTTTCGATAATACCTGTATACAAGTCAACATCTATGACACACGGTGTTGAAGCGAATCGGTACCCTTTCCGTTAAAAATAACCCAAAACGACCACCCTCCGTTATGGTACCTGCCCATCTCCGTTATAAACCAACACCGGTAGGTCAATTACACGTTAATAAATATGTTTCTATCGCTATAATACGAGTTTTATTGGTTTCACGGAACATCTTGGATATTGAACTACTTGAATATTGTGTATTTCACTCTACAAAGCAGTGTGTTTTCTTGAAATAGTGAAAACAGTTCTCAACTGTGACTGACATTTCCTACTTTGAGTGATTTTTTGTGTCGTTTTTTCCTTTGTGGAATTAATAGCCTGTGCATCATGAACGTAACTTAGTTTTAAAATTATTTCACGATGTATCTATGTTGTTACACATGGTGTCAAATGTCCAAGAACGTTTAATTTCTCAGGAAAATAAACTTATTATAAGTGCTATCGAACATTTTTATTGTTATTATTTCGGCCAAAATTCTTTTTAAACTCGTGCAAAATGTTATGTTGTTATTTTTGAATATCAGATCTAATAAATTATAAAATGTTACAAACCATGTTTGTGTTTAAAAAATAAAAATAAAAATAAAGCCGACTTTGCAACCTAGATTCATTTGTTTAGGGGACCTTATGTGTCCTTTTCAGAGTATTTGAAAGCACGTGCTTTATATAGACTGAATCAACATGTGCGAGATCGATACTTTTCAAGTAATATTTACATTGATTTGATAGGGAGCGTTAAATATTATTTTCTGTAACTTCTTATTGTTTTACTCTCAGACATGTACAAACGGATTTGAAACGAACCTTGTATGCTCTGTAACATGGTATCTTTTATTTTATTTTATTTAAAAATACAGGCGGGGTAGTTGGCACTTTTGTTACATCACCCTAATTACTTCAGTAATCAACAGAACCTCGATCGGAAATATGGTGCAGTTTCATATTTTATCGCATAAAAAATAAACTTCCCCTTGTTTGTCAGAAAAGTACACACGGATTTGGAAAATTCATTGTTTGCTTGCTCGAGTGGTGTTAATTTTATTTAATGATTTAAAAATTTATACGGGGGAATTTAGGGTTGCATGAGGTACATATAGTTTAAAATTTATTTCCGTGACTCAATACGGAAATAAACGAGCGTTGTCGAACTATATCGAGTTTGTTCGTGGAACACTACCGTTCTAGCTGTATATGTTCCCCGCGGAGTTTTATTAGGGTAATAAACGGATAGCAATCTTGGTATTCGTACCATAGACCTTATAATCTGCAGTTTAGCTTATTTTAGATAATGAAATCCAGAAGGATATTTAGATGTATTGGTTTGTTTTAATAACGGTGCATTTTTAGTTATGTTTATTGAGATATTTCAGAGTATGCATTTTTAGTTATAGCAGAAGACAAACATTTAATAATTGTTAAAACATAAATCATTTTCAAAATCAAGTAGAAAAAAGCAACAGTTGTAGGAGCTGCAGTATTCCCCCCCCCCCCCCCTCAACATCTCAATGAACATCTTCAAAAACTCAGAATTGGTCTCAAGTACTGTAGTAAGTTCAAACAAGAGGCCACGGCCATTATATCGCTCCACTGACAGCACCTGCAGTAAAATCCAGGTTTGCTTATGAGATCCGCCCATGTCAGCCATGTTCACAAAAAGCATCAGTTTGAAACGATATTTAAATTGTTTCAGAAAGCAAGATTTTAAAAGTTTTTCTGGTCCCTATGTTTTCACAACTTATATGGAGTGTCACCAAAATGAACATTTGTTTCACATACTTTTTCAAATTGGACCTGCATTGTCTATGAATATTTGCAAAGATTCCCACATGAACAGAAAATGAAAATAAGCCCCGTCCCCGTGGCAGCCATGTTTTTTCCACTGAGTGCAATACATTTCATCATTTATATAGACGTTTGCCCAAGGATAACATTTGTGCCAAATTATTTTTTATCAGACGAAGGATTTACGAGAAAAAAAAGAGAAGGTTTTCCTTAAGGTTGTCATGGCAACTAGAGGTTTTAATGGAATGAAATTCTTTTAACAACTTCAGTAGAGGACCACCCAAAGATTAATTCTTTGAAATGTATTTCAATTTGGCTCAGTAGTTTCAGAGGAGATGTCGTTTAAAAATTGTGGACAGCCGTGAGGAAGCACGACGAACTCCGGTCAAATACGATACTAGCAGCTCAAACTCATCCTCGGTACAATAATTACCCCTCTAATGAAAGTTAATGCGATTGAAGGACGAATTAACAGACGAACGGACGGACGGACTGGCGGAATGGCAGACGGACGGACGGACAAACGAAAAGACGGACGAACCAGGCAGACTGGCAAGCAGGCAGGCAGGCTGTCAGGCTGGCTGGCTGGCTGGCTGGCTGGAAGGCAGAGAGACAGACAGACAGACAGACAGACAGACAGACAGACAGACAGACAGACAGACAGACAGACAGACAGACAGACAGACAGACAGACAGACTACTTATACTACATCTAATACAGCAGCAGCAGCAGCAGCAACAACAACAACAACACAACTACAACAACACTGTGTTCATGTCGATTTTGATGCTGCTGCTCATAATGATGATGCTGCTGACGACGACGACAATGATGATGATCATTGTCATCTTTTATACATGAGCTATATACGGCGATATGCAGCATCGAGAAGTATACAGCTTAGTACGGTGAACAGTAGTCGGTGAAAGCTGTATACGGTTTTAGAGTCAACGAATGCAGCTCACGCGTAAGCTGTGTAAGTGAAGATCAGTATACAGTCTAACAGTGCTGTCCTAATTGTTTTTAAATGTATATTGTTTTGGCCTAAGTGGCAAAGTGGTGATGTTTTGACAAGGGTGCGCCAACTTGTCTAAAATGGGCTCTGTACCTGTTCTCCAAAACAAAAATTATCAATTTACGTAGAGAATCATTTACTAGTATTACTGATTTACCACGTTTGCATACGTTGGTGCCACGATTATGCACAAAGCATCGTGATGTCCAAATCGCATTGAAGCGTAGTGAATCGTGAGAATTATTGGCTGCTCGTAGGTTCTTAGGGATGAATCTTCTTTAATCTTACTACAATCTTAGGAGAAACGTTATAAATCGTCTGTAATCGTCTGTTACCGTAGCGTATATCTGACGCAAGCGTATTACAACCGTATATAATATATTTATATTTACATACGCAGATCGTGCAAAGGAATAACAGCATCGAGGTTTCTTGAACACAAGATGGCAGACGACGAGGTATCAGCAATTGTGAGCCGTCTTCCCCTATGTCCTCGGCAAGCTGCGGACTAGTTTTAAAGGACACAATTTTGTTTGGTTATTTTTGGTACTGTGCGTGTCTTATTGAATTTAAATTACTTGTATATAAGAATAGATTCTCCATTTAGAAAATTCTCAGCGACTGTTATTTTTGAATAAGGGAGCAGGTAAATTATTTATGCGAAGGATACGCTGTTAAATAATTAAATATTAGCTTCAAACACTGTGTATTACTCGCAGTGTAAACATAACAAGTCATGTGTATCCGTACATTCATAAGTTTCGTGTGTAATTTAACAAAATATTACCGCACGTAAGTTGTTTCTGTACGGCCTTTCTATAAGACCCCTACCGGTGTTTCACCGGTATAGGTTTACCGTTCGTCCGTCACCCCGTCCGTCCGCCAAATATTGTTCCTGCGATAACTCAAAAAGTACTGAAGATACTTCGATGAAACTTGGTATACATATAAATGGCAATGTATTATGCACGACCATTTATTTTTCACCTGAGGTCAAAGGTCACGTGACTGTTACTAAAAATAGAAATAAACTAAAACAAATTGGATCCTGCGATAACTCAAAAAAGTACCGAAGATATTTCGATGAAACTTGGTATACATATAAAGGGCAATGTGAGGATTATGCATGACCTTTTATTTTTCACCAGGGGTCAAAGGTCATGTGACTCTTACTAAAAATAGAAATAAACTAAAACAAACTGGATCCTGCGATAACTCAATAAGTACTGAAGATATTTCGATGAAACTTGGTATACATATAAAGGGCAATAAGAGGATTATGCAGGACCTTTTATTTTTCACCAGAGATCAAAGGTCACGTCACTGTTACTAAAAATAGAAATAATCATACTGTTATAATTCGAAAAGTACATAAGATATGACCATGAAACTTGGTACAAAGATTGGACTATAGGTTTGCCATCCGTCTGTGTGTCTCTTTATCTGTTCATCCGTAGTTTTGTCCGTCCGTCTGTCTGTCCGTCCCCAAAACCTGGTTGCTGCAATAACTAAAAAAGTACTGAACTTATTTCGATGCAACTGGGTATACACATAAACGGCAATGTGGCAATGTGAGGATTATGCACGACCTTTTTTTCACCAGAGTTCAAAGGTCACGTGACTGTTACTAAAAAAGAAATAAACTAAATACTGTAATAAATCGAAATGGACATAAGATATGACCATGAAACTTGGTACAGAGATTGAACTATAGGTTTGCCATCTGTATGTGTGTCGTTCTGTCTGTTCGTCCGTATGTCTGTCTGTCCGTCCGTCTCCAAAGCCTGGATCCTGTGATAACTCGGTAAGTACTGAGGACACTTTGATGAAACTTTGTATACATAGCAACAGCAATGTGAGAATTATGCACGACCTTTATTTTTGACCAGATATCAAAGGTCACGTGACTGTTACTAAAAATAGAAATAAACCTAATACTGCAATATTTTGAAAAGTGCATAAGATATGATCATGAAACTTCATGAAACTTGGTACACAGATTGGACTCTGTGCGTCTGTCTGTCTGTTCGTCCGTCGGTCTCACTCTGTCTGTCTGTCCCGTCCCAAAAACCTGGATCCTGCGATAACTCAGAAAGTACTGAAGATACTTTGATAAAACTTTGTATACATAGAAAAAGCAAAGGTGAGGATTGTACACGACCCTTTATTTTTCACCAGATGTCAAAGGTCACGTGACTGTTACTTACAATAGCAATAAACTTAATACTTTAATAATTCGAAAAGAACATAACATATGATCATGAAACTTGGTACACGGAATGGACTATACGATTGCCCTCTGTCAGCTTAGTACTGCAATAACTCAAAAAGTAACTCGAATGTCTGGTCAATGTTACTAAAATAGAAAAAACAACAACTTAATACTGCAGTGACAAATGGGATCAAAATATAAGAATTTGTGCATCTACAGATAAAGGGCGATTTGACGGTATTGCACAATCTTTAATTAGTACGGGGTTTTCACTGGTAGGGGACTCGTGTATTGCTTGCAATACTATCAAAGCCTTGTTATTACTGTTTTGCTGAAATAGCCAGCCCAAAATGTGGTTAAGAGTTAAAAAACAATGCTACATTAATTGTTATTATATCGTATTATGACAAATCTAATGGGGGCGTAATGTGCCACCACCATAAATACTTATTACAAAGGACGATAATTCATATAATACAAAAGAATATAGTTTAAGTCCATAATAATCCGAATTTAATATAAACAGAATTTATAATTAAATATACAATAAATTGACTAATTCTAGAATTATCGATTTTCAGAATATCGATATGGGTGTGTGTCAGAGGGACTTCTATGTGTGAGAAGAGGCCCAAAGCAAGAGAGGTATTCCCACCCTCAAGTACCCCACGGAACGAGGTATCGTCACCAACTGGGACGATATGGAGAATCACACGTTCTATAATGAGCTCCGTAAGTCAGCAGAGGTTCATCCAGTCTTGGCGACAGAGGCTGCTTTCAGTCCTAAGGCACAAAGCGAAAAGTTTGTTCAGATTATGTTTGAAAATTTCAGTTGCCCAGCAGTGTATGTTTCCAACCAAAATTACCTGGCTCTGAGCGTATCCGGGCGTACAACTGGTCTTTAATTAATATTGGCAACGGTGTGGCTCATGTTGTTCCTATTAAAGACAGGCCGCTTCAAAACGCCCATTTGAAAACAGGGGTAGCGGGTAGAGATCTAACCTATTATCTGACGAAAATCCTCACTGATCGTGGCTATATCTTTCACACACCTAACGCAATGGAAATTGTTCGTTATATCAAGGAAAAGCTCTGTTACATTGCTCTAGACTATGAATATGAACTGTTAGCTTCTTCAACGTCAGGTTCATTGGAAAAGGCATACGAACTTCCAGATGCCCAAGTCATCGACATTAGAAATGAGCGCTTTTGTTGTCCAGAGGCCATGTTCCAGCCATTAATTCTGCAAGTATCCACGAGACAGCTTACAACAACATCATGAAATGTGATGTCGATATCCATTATGACCTCTTCGCTAACATCGTCTTGACTGGTGGCTCAACCATGTTCCCTGGTATACGCGACAGGATGCAGAAAGAAATCACCGCATTAGCACCACCAAAAACGGAGATCAAGATCATCGCTCCACCAGCGCGAAAGTACTCTGTCTGGATCGGCGGCTCCATCTTAACATCCCTGTCCACCTTCCAGAAAGAGTGGATCAGCAAGCAGGAGTACGACGAGGACGGACCCCCCATCGTTAGAAAGTGTTACATTTAAATGTTTCGATGGATGAGTTTTATGTTAAAATGCAACAGAATATTCCATTGGATCACGCACCGTAATGTATTTGTACTATTTTACAATAGTTTTGGGACCTTGATAAATTTGCAACAGTAACAAGAATAATGACTGACGACACTAAAGTATTTTTAACTCTTTAGATAAATGCAGTCCATTGATATTTTCGGGATTTTTAATCGTCTTTGATTAGACATGTACATAATGTAATTGTTTACCAGAAAATGTGGTTGCAATATTATTTTAAGTATATGCGACTTGTTCCCGTGGTTCTTTCAAAAACGATACAAGGTCGATATCCACACAAAGGCCAATAATATGTTGCCTTTGATTACAAATGTTTCAGCGTTCTGTGTGTAAATATCAGCCTCGTTCCTGTTGGTTGCAAAGCACAGCGCAAATCTGCACAACCCCCACCAATCTGTATCATTTGAAATGTCATTTATTTGTCGCCTTTGTGTCTATCAGACGGTAACATATAGAAATCGTATAAACTAAATAATGTATTATGAAAATACATTGCTGTATATTTTATCGCAATACCGTGAATCGATAATGAAAATGCAAAATAACGAAATACGATAACGGAAACGCGATATCACGATATTACAATTTTGTAAACGCAACAGAACGAAGGTGACATCATGATAGAATTGCACATTACCATCATGGTGCCAACGCTCGTATTATCGCGTTTTCGTCATCGAAGGACCGCGTAATAATAATCATCGTCGTTTTATCGCGTTTTCGTTATCGTATTTTCAAGATTTTGAGTTTACATACTATCGAGTATCGCGTTTCAGATCCATACATTCAAAGGCGTAAAATTTCGAAAATATATCATCACGATATTGCTGTTTATCCTATTCAAAAATAAATGTTTAAAATTATTAGCACACAACATTCGAATATAATAGTATACAGTAATGAGAAACATGATTTAATATATATATACGAATGAATGCGTTTCGCTTCCATAACGTTAAAGTACATCATGCTGGATGAAAGCCTGGCGATATGAATTGCGTGCCAGACTTTCGAATAAGAGGTTGTTGGTTTAATACACAACACTGTTCAAATTTATGTTCCATTGTTTTGATTTATATGTAGTTTAATCAGATATTTTATGTTTGAAGTAAAGATGTTACTGGTGGGTGGAGCTTAAAATGCAAGGTTATCGTGCAATAAGTAGCGTGCAGTATATTAAAATTTAGTTTTAATTTATACCCACGCTACTTATTGAACTGCAAGCATGCCCATTCCAAACGCATCACGTGACCTTGTGACAGCGCTAAATTTGGAAATGACACAGATGCCAAGAAAGCCAGACGTCACGTGGCGTCTAGGAACTGCCCATGGGATCGGCATAGTAGAAAGGTGCGATGCGATTGGTAAATATGGTATAAAACGGTAAATGGGTAAATATGGTATAAAACGAGCTCGTTAAATAACTAACATATTTCGGTCAAAATATGCTACAACTATTACTTACATTATGGCCAATGTTCAATGTGTATCTCAACACTGAAAATATACTATGTGATGCTGCTGTATTGTATGCTGTATAATTACGCAGTACCAAGTGTCTATTGTGATTTGCTGAAATACTCAATGTGGTTTTCCAACTATAAACAACGAATCATTACAACTCTGTTGCAAAACATACAAACGTGTAAGCCAAAATGATAGCGAATATTTTGCACACAGACTGTTAATCGTCATACAACTATTGTTTAGAAACATCATATCAGTAAACATGTATAAACAATTACTACAACATATCTTAACTTGTGTATTACTTTAAAGATCTAGTAACCTTCAAAATCATAATCAAAATACGCAACGAACGCAGACAAACATATTTACCGCCATTATATCTTTTGTCAATATTGTGCAAATATATAACTTAGATATGGTAAAGAAATGTGTAATTATTATTTTTAAAATGTCATATTATTAACACTACTCTCTCCTGCCTCTGTGCATTTATATTAATATCACAGGGGAAATAACTATGAAGTCTGACATAATGTAAACATACTTTAAAAAGTAGTATTTCTCTGTAACTGTTGATTATGTTGTATACATTGTACGTGAGTTGATTGACTATACCATGGTTATATTTCTGTATTATGCTGACTTTCTATACACAATACTACTACTTCAAACTATATTTGGACTATATTTTGTAATGATTATCTATGCATTTTGTAATGTTTGCTTTTTTAAGGAAAATGTCCGTTAAATCATAGTTCGTAAACGACACATCGTTATAACATTATATAATTTATATAAAAAATACAACTATTATTACAAAAATATTTCAACGTTGATATTCAAGCTGAGCTTAGATATTCATTTAAAGGTAGGAGTATTTAACTGAACATTCACATTACCGGTAATCAGGAACAGATAGTCGAACTATTGCAAATCATTTTCCGATTATGACAACATTAAGGTATTATAAAATAACAAACTATTTGATAGATTCTCCCCGGTAAGGCGTTTCAACGGTAGATGGAAATAAAATCAGAAAGGCAAGATATAAAACTAAATATCACTAGAACTATATGACCGATAAGGTGACAAAACTGTATGCAAACATGAGATACAAAAAAAATACCACACCAACATACCGATGATGTTAATTTGTTAGAACCATCCTTAAATATATGACAATCATTGTTGGGTTTTCTTGGTAACAATGCTGCATATGACATTTCATTGAATTCTAATTATTTATTCATGCCCACGGAATACCATGGAAACGGTAACACCCAATTGTATAGTCGAAGGACAATGATAATGTGAAAAGTCAACAGACCGGAACCATATGACAATAAACTGATGCCCTCTTGGTAGTGATGCTGCACATCGAGTTTCATTGAAATCGAATCAGTAGATGCTCAGAACTAGGGTGGAAACACACACATTTGTATAATTACAATGCAAAATATCAACAGACCAAAGCAATATAACATTACGCCCATGTCATCTTATTAGGTCGTTTTGATTCGATTCTTTTCTTATTAGAGATCTAGCCCGGAGAAGAGAATATTAAATTTATCATCAAAGTGCAATAACTCCATGATGAAATATCAGACCGGAACAGCCTGGCAGCATATGCAGCCGCGGCAAAGTTATCCGATTAAAATCAGAGTATCCCTTTTACAGAGATATATACTTTTTCGTAAGCAACTGGCTTGGCCGCGGTTAAAAGCGACTTCATTTCAGTAGTTGCATTCTTTTATCAGCATTTGAATAGCATTTTCTGAAATATTCCAAATCTATCAATCACATATCACAGAATGTTATTTAGTATTCGAGAATTTTATCGAAAAGAAATAATTAATAGTTAAATGTGGCTTTGAATATCAACATTTGGCTTAGGCTTATATATCCCCACCACTGACTGTGAATTCAGTCTTGGTAAAATTGATGCTAGCACAGTGTAGGTAACAACCTGAACAACTGCGAAAGTCAGCGATACACTTACGATGACGTCATATGCTTCATCGATCGATCCCGAAATAATCGTATAGCAAGTTTTTCCTTTCATATCGTTTATGTTCGAATTACCATACTGATCAACACACGCACACTGTGCGAAGTCACTTTTTGTTTTGTTCAAACTGTAATTACGAAATTGACACCATTCTGGGTTTGGAACCCCGCAGCACCGCTTCGACTTTTGCAAATCCATCCAACAGGCTGTTGCATCTGACGACACATGCTTAGTATCTTTATTGTATTCAGCGTTTAAGGCATCAAGAAAGCTATTCGCCATTGCCACTGGTAGGTCGCTATTTAATTTATTGCGAAACGCTGTCGCGCAAATAGCGCAAGACACTTCGAAGATGAGAATTGTCGCTAGACAGCCGAGGAATATTTTCAGGAAGGATTTATCAAATATGCAAACGCAAAGGAAACTTACTCCGACGCTAAAAACTGCAACAAGTCCAGCCAACAAATACAATATAATAGCTGAATAATAAGGCCGTAGAAAACTGCAAGAGTTTATGACATTAACTATCAGCATCCATGTTGCCGAACCAACCATTGCAACACCATGCAAGAATATTGAAATAACGAAAACCAGAATCAAAAGTTTACTCAGTTTGGACCGATTCGCAGCGTCGAAATGTGAAAACTTACACATCTTTAAATGAGGAATAGTGTGCATCTGCCTTTTAAAAAAGGTTCTTTACAATACTGTATCTGGCAGCTTTGCCTTACTGAAGTCAAAAGTATATACACACATTAACTACATCGTTGAAAACACTCTGACATAAATAGTTAACTTGTTCATCACAGTGGGCTACTCCGTTTATTCTAGGATATGTTCTCCATTGTGTGTTCAGTGTACACAATAGTTTGGGTGTTTCTGCCTTTGCGACGTCGCTGTGAAGTTGGTCAATGTTATACAGGTAGTATCGATTCTAGATCAATATGCCGAGGTCAGGGAGCTGTTTTGGCAGTGTAACGTGTGTCCACGACTGTTCTTTATCTTCGCCCTTTGCGACAAGCATTTCCTGCAATATAAAACAGCGTTCATCACCGGTATCAATCAAATCACCAGATTATTTAACGTTCTTAGAGCTACCTGTTATACATTATATATTTATTTTACGTTCGTATACTCTCATGCATTAATTGCCACCATTTCTGAAATACTAAAACAGTATTAATGTTAGGCATTTATTAAGTTACCAAACGCTGTTCTTATGACAGTCGGTGTATATTTCATTTATCATACCACTATGCTGATATCGGCCTGATACAAAGGTGCCTGATATATATTTTTATATCAGGTCACTATCGTTTATGTCAGTCAATGTTTGGAGGTACGTAATATTATTCGGAATCAACTATTAAGTCAACAGTTTCAGTAAAAATGAATCAGATTCAACAAAACAAACAATTTGATACCACGAACGTATATAGTTATTATTTTTAATCGTCATAAATCACAGAAACGTTATTTTTTAAATATTCACATACTCCCGCACTTTGGTAGTGAGATGACGTCATCTATGGAACACAATAAATCATCGATACACATTTATTTCAATACATTCATAATAAATGCACTAAAAGTCACTACAAAGCATTAGTTTATGTTGAACCAAAAACATTATTACAAAAAATTGAACACAGCATAGTCAAATACTATCGACACGATCTTGGAAATGTCAATTTCAATACACAACTCCAAAATGGCGTCTCCAAACAATTCGGCGTTATGTGTTCTCCGATAAAGTTGGTCGTTGCAATCCATTTCACTTCGCATTTTCAGTATTTTATGAACGAGCATGCGTGTAATCTATGTATTTGTAGTGAAAACAGTTCACTTATCATTACGAAATGTTAATAATAAGGTATTATCCAGTCAACGTTTAGAAATCCATAACTACATGTACGTGAACGTGTAAAGTCGGCTCAGCAAAATAAGTGCCGCCCTGAGTTTTTCAGTATATAAAAATCAGCTCGTATGGTGATATTTTACGAAAAATGTGGTATGATAAATAGAAAAACAGGTTACTCCCTGGTCTTGTGTAATATATCAGGTTCGGCACGAATAAAATAACGGCTCGGCAAGCCTCGCCGTTATATTATTCTAAGCCTCACCTGATACATTACACAAGACCAGGCAGTAACCTGTTATTCTCTATTTATCGAACATTATAACATAATGATATTCCGCACAAAAAACATCGTCCGATTACAAAGTAGCTTTGTACATATGAGGCGCATCGTGGGAAGTCCGCACAGGCTAATCAAGGACGGCACTTTCCGCTTTGAAGGTATTTGCTGTTTCAATGAAGTCTCTTCTAAACATAAATCCACTGTAGGCGGAAAGTGCCGTCCTGGATTAGCCTGTGCTTACTGCACAGGCTAATCGAAGACGACACTTTATGCACATGCATTAAGTCCGGTTTTCCCACGACGCGACTCATATTTAGAAATTGTCGTTAGCAAATACGCACATCAATACGTTGGCGTTTGTATTTAAAGATAAAGGGAAAATATCGACAATATTAAAACAGAAATATCGATTAGTATTAAACTCCGATAATGTTCTCTATCATAAATTATTCAATAGCAACGCATAAGTAATAAAAGGTGCAAGTGTAATTGCACGATAACAAAGTAATATAAGCAAATGGAAGGTCCACACAATAACCATTGCTAGATATCCATAAGCGCTCATGAAATTTATATGAAAAGTGAAAGCACCACTAGTTTCCTCATTGCTATTATGTTCTTCAATACTCAATATATCACATACGTACTGGTTGTATAAACAGTTGACGCCAACATGCAGTGCGGTGATTACTTAAACCATAAGTGTTACATAATCTTGAAATACCGATAAAGTCAGTCAAATCTTAGATGTCTTCAACGTCATCACTCGACTAACTTGTATTAAAAGATTAATAATAAGATGGTCGATTAAAACGCAATCACAGATAAAGAAAGAAAAATCATTTTCGTATTCCAAGACATCACCAGACTTCCTTGTCGATGTGACCACAAATCATCTCGTATTGAAATCCCCGTCACTGACAACGCGTTGTTATCTCAAAGGAATGTGTGTACTCTTAATTTGGTCAATAACTATATATACAGACAGGCAATAAATAGAATCGATGTACGATATATGTATCAAAATGTTAACGCGTTAATATAAAACATGGCGCCTCATTGAAAATTGCATGTTTTAGATCATGCTGTTTAGCTTATGTTTATTCTGAGCGCGCGTCTAGACATAAAAAAAATGTTGCTTAGAAATTCATAATCGCAATGGCATTTGATATTCCTGACGGGGCATATGACAGAACGTATATACGATGTCGAAACGTCAAAACCAGTGTATGCCTAAGATTGGTTATTTGTACTGCACTACTTATTGTTACCATTGTGTATTATTTTGTTTTAATTGTATGCATACAACTCAATAAGAGGCTATTTTAGGCTCTGTAAAGAATAAAAATACAGTTGTAAGAAATACTTGGACTAGTATCTAAAACACGTAATGTAATTCATTATTGCATTATTAATGTTTGCTCTTCATCTACATCATAATCGATAATAATGCCATCTGAAGAACTCAATTTAGTAAATTTATATACAAATAAAATGTATTTTTATAACATGCGAAAGCACAACGTCAAGACTTGAATATAAAGCAAACGCAGAATTCCAGTTTTTGTTATAAATACAAAATCTGCTAATTTAAACACCAAGTCTGTTGTAAAGTGCAACACGAATATATTGATGTCAATATATGTTAGCAATGACAATTTATTTACTAATCAGCTTTAGGTACCGAGAGGACAGAGAAAACATACGCAGAACTATTTACATACGAAGATATGTTATCCCAAATCTAACCATCAAAATTGATCTTAACTGGAACAATGAATATAATTTTCTTCTCAAAAAGAAAACAGAAACTAGTTAACATATTACTCATAAGAAAAATCCACTTACATACGCAACTGCTGCAATGAAAAAATAAGTTTCTGCCTACACCCATTATAATATTTGATTAAAATTTTTAACATACGTTTATTAACAAGGTCCCTCTCTCCTGTATGCCTCGTGTATCTAAAACCATATAAGGTTCCTACAAGTAATGTCTTTATATCAATATATCCACTAAACACATCGAAGAATTATATTAAATATCTATACGCGAGTTCCAGTTGTAAATTAGATTGTACTTACATTTGAATGAACCAAAACACACAACACACATAGTCCGTTGAATATGCATATATTTCAAAACAAGTATTGAATAAAGGTGGCGTTTTGCAAAAGAAACCCAAGCAAGTATCGCTGTATGTCCGTATTGGTCTTTAATGTCGCAGTCATTTATCGAATATCGATAGGGATTTTGCAATACCGCGAGACACCCAACTAGCTGTATTAGTCAGATTTTCGATAATACCTGTATACAAGTCAACATCTATGACACACGGTGTTGAAGCGAATCGGTACCCTTTCCGTTAAAAATAACCCAAAACGACCACCCTCCGTTATGGTACCTGCCCATCTCCGTTATAAACCAACACCGGTAGGTCAATTACACGTTAATAAATATGTTTCTATCGCTATAATACGAGTTTTATTGGATTCACGGAACATCTTGGATATTGAACTACTTGAATATTGTGTATTTCACTCTACAAAGCAGTGTGTTTTCTTGAAATAGTGAAAACAGTTCTCAACTGTGACTGACATTTCCTACTTTGAGTGATTTTTTGTGTCGTTTTTTCCTTTGTGGAATTAATAGCCTGTGCATCATGAACGTAACTTAGTTTTAAAATTATTTCACGATGTATCTATGTTGTTGCCGATAATATAATTGGTAGAAAGCTGATATAAATAACATACACCTAAGCGACGACACAGTATAGCAAGGTACACGTAACTTCTCCGTATGAGGAACCGGTACCCTCTCCGTTGCCACATCTTTTATTCAATGATATTTTCGTAACATACAAACAGAGCTTTTTCTTCATCATTTTTTTCTGATTTTGATTCACAATAACTAGTATTCGGCATTGGATACTGTTATTTGTTTGGATTCGCAAAATGGCACATACGTATAGATTATACACAGTTACCAGACACGGGTTCAAGCCCGAGCTTTTGGGCTCCAGCTCCCCCTCCAGCTGAGCCCGGCGATATCATTTTCGGGCAGGACTTTGCTCTTACACAAGTTGTAAAGGGCTGGCGTGTCAATGAATATACCGTATATTGCCTTATTGTACTACATTGGCGGGATTGGGCTTGATCTTACCGTATATTACCTTATCTATTATTGTATCTGAGTATTTAATCTGGGAGCTGGATGGTACCTTGCTGCACATACACCAATCAAGGTATTCGAGTGGCTGGAAACATATTAATTGGTAGAATAATATTTGTCACGGGCTCGACGTCGTTAATTAACCACGGTCGGAAGCACCCTAATTGCACCCTAATTGTAATTAAGAGAGTTACTTAGGCGTACAAAAATATGTTTGTATTAGGTTACCAGACCTACCCTAAAACATCCCAGACCCTAGATACAAAATTTTATTTACTCTTTTTCCAATAATGAAATGTTTTTTTGGATAAATCAGTGTTCTGTTTTGTTAGCATCTACTAAAAAACAATGTTTAAAGATATTACCGATATGTGTTGAATATTTATTTTGTTTTAAAATCTTAAAGTTGACCATTTACTAAAAAAAATAATAAAAAAATCCCTACCTATTTATCATAATTTTGGGCGCAGGTAGATACAAACATAATATTGTTTACGCCTTATTCAAACTATCTGGTTTAGGTAGAGGCATGGCACATACTTCATAACAAAATATTTTTTTGTAATTGTTTTTGAAAGCTGATGACGGGACTGAATCTCAAAGATTTAAGGGAAAATATCCACCACAATACATTTGGTTCGTACGGATATGTATCGATACAATAATGATATAATATTCATAATGTTATATAATACGAATACCCCCGTAGATAAAGAAACAATCCTTGTGAAAGTCAATTTAGGGTGAAAAACTCGTGATTCAACAATTGCAAAGATATGGCTACATATGGTCCCTGCTATATAGTTTATGGTATATAGCCTATTGTATTATAGGGTATAATACCTTAATCACAAATTTATAGCTTGCGCTGTATTTGGTCCAAAAATATGTACTTTGTCGAATTGTATGTACGACAGTTGAAACAGTCCTATTAACATAAAATGAAAAAAAAGCGAACAAAACTAAAACCGTCACAAATGACCATTCCCAATATATTATAAACTGGTAGCCAAAATAAATAAAAACATTTCTGCCTTTTTATTTTCAAGGTCCATAATTGTGGGATTTTTTTTATAATCTATGATTGATATTAAAAAATACTACTTCTCCTACTACACCTCAACTACTGCTGCTGCTGATTCTACTACTGCACCTGCTGCTGCTACTGCTACTACAACTTCGACTACTACTACTATTCTTACTACTATTACTAATACTATCACTACTACTACTACTACTACTACTACTACTACTACTACTACTACTGCTACTACTACTGCTGATGCTGCTGCTGCTGATGATGATGATGTTATTGCTGTATTGATTTAACTTTCGGCAGTTCACAACATAGTAAATGCATATGAGCAACGTTTGCCTTTTTAGCTAGAATTCCGGTATTAACCGATTAGTCCGAGCTATTCTATTCACCCGTTCGTCTGCGTCGAGGTTTGCGTGCAACAAGTACATAGCTCTGTAACAATTTCAGATGTTCAACTTTCACGTAATTTCACGTATGTCTTAGGGTCATTATGTTAGGATACTGACAAAGGCCCATGACTCTGACCTGCACTTTAGCAGAATTATGCCCCTTTTTATAATTAGAAAATTCAGGTTAACGTTTGGGTGCAACAAGTTTATATTGCTATGTTTACTTCAGATATTCTATTAAAACTTCACACATGTCTTCATGGGATATTGTATAAATAACACATGGCTGAGAGGGTGATATAAAATAATATCAACCCGAGAAATGTTATATCAACCGAGGCGGTAGCCGAGGTTGATATGACTTTTCAAGGGTTGATATTATTTATATCACCCTCTCAGCCATGTGTTATTTATTTTATTACACCGAGCAATCCGTATAACACTTAGAAATGATAAACTTTGTGATTTTGTTTCACCCTTACTTTACTGTAATGTAGACACTAGTGGTAAATGCTACGTAAGCCGAGGCTTGACATTACCATTTCATAATACCATAGTTATCTAGTTAATACATTGCAAAATCAGCCTTCCGTACTTTCCAATACTTCGCAGACACGACTTTAACCTTTTACCGGCATGACCATTGAGTGTGTACTGCTACATTTAGCGTATCAATTTTAAAAATGGCGTGATCGATACGAAGTTTCTACAGCGCTTTAGATTAAATCGGTTAAAAACAATGAGAAATACGGACGAACGTTATCGTATGATTCAAAAAGGAATAATATACAGTTTATTTAAAGTGTTAAATGGATATTCAGATCACATAACGGATAAATGTGTGGCATAATCTGTAAACAAATTGTGCAGTGACGACACAAACCAGTTTTCAATGGACTGATATTAGTACATAGGCCTACGATAGGGTTGTATTGTGTCGTGTTTAAACACAGAACTAAAGAAACCATGCATCGGTGATGTATACAATTATTTAAGACGCCAATATTGATGATCGGATACAGGTTTGGAAACAAAATACAGGTTTGGAAACAAAATACGAATTTAATGATACGTTCTGACCAGTCATGGCGATTTCGAAAACATATCGCGTTTCTGGTTAGCACGGTTCACATGAAAAATTGAAATATTTTTTTGTTATTAAAAGCTTTGTGGATACAAAAAGGAATTTCAAATGCTTGTAGCTGGACATTGATTGTAAAATGCCGAGGGTCGACGTCAGCAATTTGGAGGTAATAGTTGCATAGTCGTTCAATTTTGTTTTGTTTTGAAAAAAAATCGCTGTTCTATTTTTAGCTCCGCGCGAGGGTGATATGACAAAATATTACCATGGGATATAACTTTTTGTCTATTGACAAAATACACAGGGTGGTCACGTGAGGTGTAATAATATATAAGATCACATGGTTAAGGCCTATAACTGTGACATACATTTTAGCAGAATTATTCCCCTTTGTACTTAGAAATATTCAGGTTAAACTTTTCGAGCAAGTTCATGCCTCTGTAACTACTACATATATTCAATTGAAACTTTACACGTGTAAGGGTCATTATATAAGGTCGCTGGCCAAGGCACATAACTCGGACAAAGAAGCATGAATAGTCAAGCGCGAGAGGCTCTTGTTTGAATTGATCTGTGACTGTTGTTGCACTGTGTCTTGAAACTATTATCATATTATAATTAATGGTAACTAGTTTATAATTATACGGTCAATAAACCCGGATATTTTTATACACGGTTATACAATACACATTGGATTAAGGATATAAATCAAAGTATTCAAATTACAAATTATTAAGTTTGATGACGACTGTAGATCTTTAATCGGTCTTGCGTGTGATGTTTCTTAAAAACAAGACAAGCACTTTACAGCTTATAGATTTTAATCTTTGCCGATACCATCACATAGTGCAACTAACTACTTAGAACATTAGGAATATATTATTATCTAAGCATTGTAACACGATACATCAGGGTGGCGCCAGGGGTGATAACAAGACAATAAATAGCGGTTTAAGTACTTGTCTAATGACTAAGAGGACCTCGGTTCAAATCTAATTGACGAATTTTCGGTGTAGCTGTCTAACCCAACGTTTGGCCTTTCTTAATATCTAATTAAATGTTGTGAAATTTTCTCGCCAGTGTGTCAGTGGTCGCAGATGTACTAGTAGTTCCTACACGCTTACTGGGTGTCCAAGTGGGATCTGTAGGCCTTATTGACAACAATGGCCCCTCTTGTTGGCTGTTCAGATTCACCTTTTTATGCTGATGGGGCGAATATTTCCTTTCCGTTTTGCGTCTTTAAAAATATTATATTATCATAAAGTGTAGAACGCATTGGCAATAATTGTAAAGCATCGCAAAATGCGTTTGAGCGTCTTTTAAGTGTCTGTTTCCGGAGTTACCGCTAGATTTCACATTTTCATTGTTATTTTTAGAGCTCTAAATATATTAAGTTAAAGTTGAATGATACATTTACGACAGTCACTTGCAGACCAATCTCATTAAAATCATCTCCAGTCTGACGCTACTATATTATCCGCTGACTGGATCTGATGACGTCGCATGAGGTGTCACGTTCAGATGACCTTTTCCGGAGCCAATCAAAGTGTTGCCTTTACAATGTTCAGGTATAAATTATATATAAAACACAAAAACTATGCAAGAAAGTAACGTAAACTTTCGGGTGTCCAGTCGCCTAAGGTACCAATATAGCAATTGTTATCCACATGAAAATTAACTATAAATGATTTATCCCGAGGATCAGTTAGAAAGGCATCACATGTTTGTTGAAAACCGTGGCCAAACTTTGCTGTGCAAAAAGCAATTTCATTGGGCACAAATGGGCTGAGATTTGTATTCTTCGGAAGGTCATTTGAACGTGACCTGTAATACGATGCCTTCAGATCCTAACAACGTTAGGATTAGATTTTAATGAGATTGCTTGCAGACAGTCGTGTGATGGCACACGTCTGTTTAAAGATAATTTGCTCAACTAATCGCGTTTTAAATAATAAATTAGGGATATAAAGAAAACATGGTTTGTACCCAGATGGAGAAAGTTTATCCGGTGAGGCTTAGCAAATAAATATAGGACAAGCTTTAGCATTATATATGAAAACAAGGCGCATTTATAACATACTGAATATAAGCAAATAATATATTCATATTATTATTATTATTATTATTATCATTATTATACGATGTCAAACTTATTTGTTTTATAAAGATGACATAAACTCAATAATATTTTTAATTGTAGTTGCTTATTAATAATGATACATTTTTAATTTTTAGGGAAATATCACTGTTATAATTTTAATTTGGAATTAAATGATTCTAAATGATTTTACTTTGTAAAGCACAACTGAGAAATGAGCGTGCCTGGCGGTGTTAATTACTCAAAGTTTAACGAATAAAGTGCTTTTGTTACGTATTATCGCGTTATGTCGTTGACATAGATATGTCAAAACGCTTCTAAATAGTTTATCGAATCACTGTTAACAGGCCGCAAAAATATAATAAATACACGTGTTGTTGCATTATACATAAACGGTATTTTTCTATGAAAATAGCGTGTATCGTTGCATTTAAGCACCAAAGCGGTTGCGTTCTACACATCTTTAGTTGAAACGATTTTTTTTTTAGAAATCATCCCCAATATCCATATCACTAACCGTGTAGATAAGAACTCGTATTAATGAACTATAACGGAGAGGTTACAGGTACCACAGAGAGGATACAAGTACCACAAAAAATGTAGTAACGGAAATGAAACTGGTGCCGGTGTGATTCTCATTTTATTCGTTTTGAACATATTTAAGACAACATTTATCTTTTTTGTGATTTTTACTAATAGAATATCAGCCGAGAATGTACAAAACAAGAATCAAAGAAACCGATACGAATATAGACACACATTTCCAATGTAAATATGTGTGGTTGAAGACTGTCTGAAATAGTTTTCTTTCATTTGAGTTCCTTATTACAATTATAAAAAAAAACAATCATGCTTTTTCATACCTTAATTATGCCAATGTTCCGTGCGCCATAATTTTCAAGCAACTTACCCCATAAATACCGCTTTTTTTTAAATGTGTTTTACGATGCCTCCGTACACCAAAACCTGCTGATTTAACGGAGAGGGGCTGGTACTGTAACGGGGAGGGGGCGTTTGGGGTTATTTTTCAACGGAGAGGGTACCGATTCGCTTTAACACCGTGTGACAGGATGGTGTAGTGAGTAGAACTCGTACCTACAAAATCGCGCACTACATTCAAAACGTCCCTACGCCACACAACGTTTATCAACGTTGAACATGCGAGTACATGTAATGCACCTATCAATATTTTCCCCCACGGTGTAGCGACTGGCATATACTGGACTTTAGACTGAAAACAATACCAGGCGGATTTAGACAAAAATGCTTGACTCTATGGTGGGGAATTAGATCCCCCAAAATACTATTAGTCACTCGCCCCCCCCCCCCCCCCCCGTGGGGTGGGAGAAAATATTGATAGGTGCATAACCGTCAATCATGTACTGCTACTACTAACATCTCCGCGCCCGCGAAAATGTCATCGATGGCCACTGTTGATATTAAACAAGCTTAAGTATATACATTGAATTTTGTTAACTGTTTATAGAAACAAGTCCGTCATATTCAACGATGCTAACATTTTTATTTCATACTATACTTACCATGTACAGTTTATGTTACAACTGATATAATTGTCTTTAATGTTTCCCAATATTTGCATGTATATTTCTCATGTATACTTTATATTTGAACAGTAATTATTGCATTGTATATTTATTTAAATAGAATGTATTTATATGAACTACTGTCCATTGACCAAATGTCGTTTAGCTGTATGTAAATGGTAAAAGGCTTTTTGCCGATTTTTTTTTTCCAATTTAACATGAAAAAACGTTAATATTGATAAACCAACTTTATTTTTGCAAATGTTATTGTCGACCTACCGTCGATACGTCCTTTTAAGTCAACACAATACGCAAGGTTTTAATGTAAACGACTGAATTATAAAGTAAATGATAACGACTGAATTATAAAGAACTTAAAAATTATGCTTAAAATTTGACATTGGTACTGGTACATTAGTGCGTGATATACGTATGTTCTACCTGTAATTGTAAATTGTACGGTTACGTTGCAATACCTGTAATTGAAAAATGTACGGTTGCGTTGCAAATATTGTATTTAATAAGTTATATTTACGTACATATTTCATTATGCGTTTTGTTTAACACATTCTACTTAGATAGGGTTCACCTTTAATTTACAATCGTTATATGACATAGACCGTTATTTTAAAGTTAGTTAATGGTTAAACTTTAATCTACTATTATGCGCAGTTTATGTTATTTAAAAATATAGCCTACATTTTGATCCAATAAAATGTCCGGATTGCACCCAATTAGTGAAACACTTAAGAGCATATTTTAACGGACGCTATATCTGGCTACTGATCGGCTATTTAGAACTCTGCCTTCTCTAAATTTGTGGTAAGCATTACCATATCGATATCTATTATTCACATGTTGCAATCGTGTACATGTGCCTGACCAATCAAAATGTAGGTTATATTCTTAGCAAGTTAGAACATATTAATATATAAGTAAGGTCTTATTGTTTAACTGTTACATATTTTAGTAGCTTTTCCGGATTATTTGTAGTATTGTAATATTGTGTTTTGTACAGCAAAATATTGATAACATAATAATATTTAAATATTTTATCTAAAATCGTAATCTTAAAAAAATATTTATTAAATTAGCATATATGCCCTCTAGTATGTGTTTATTTGATGACTGTTGTGAAATAGTCGCATTTAAATGTAGGCCATCTTTCTTTCGTCCGCTTCGGAAATACAGATTTATTACACAACACTGCAATAGCATTTCGTTAATTTTTTTCCACGGTATGTAGA
Organism: Congeria kusceri; assembly: GCA_027627225.1. Taxonomy (NCBI): domain Eukaryota; kingdom Metazoa; phylum Mollusca; class Bivalvia; order Myida; family Dreissenidae; genus Congeria; species Congeria kusceri. The sequence continues at coordinate 32,130,518 of CM051032.1, read as the reverse complement.
TACCTTTAACAAATATCCGCCAACGTGTATCAACATCGTTCAGTGCATAATGTAATACGTTTCTGTGAAAGAAATTAATTAACAAGACCAACGAAACGATATAAGAACATAAACAATGTTCAGAAACCGTCTACTGAAATAAGTACAAACGTCATAGTCTGACAACAACGTTGTCAATCTATTAACATACAAAACCAAACATCAATATCTCGATGATTAACAAAACGAAAACTTGAAACAAGCACATTTCCATATCTGTACCGACATGTATCCTTTCAAACAAAAATTTTAACTAATACTGTGAACCAAAAAACAGCGTTAATTTTAAACATAGTATTGCACTAGTAACATTGTCGATACGGTAATTTGTATTTTAATGTTGTCCCATATAACTATTGTTGCAAGTGAAGATATATTGTTTAGAAGCACTTCCTGTGGACGATGGAGGGTCCAGACTCGTCGTACTCTTGCTTGCTGATCCACATCTGCTGGAAGGTGGACAAGGAGGCCAGGATGGAGCCGCCGATCCAGACAGAGTACTTCCTTTCTGGTGGCGCAATGACCTTGATCTTCATCGTTGGCGGAGCCAATGACGTTATTTCCTTCTGCATTCTGTCGGCAATGCCTGGGTACATTGTTGTGCCACCGGAAAGGACAGTGTTAGCATAGAGATCTTTACGAATGTCGACGTCGCATTTCATGATGCTGTTGTATGTGGTCTCGTGGATACCAGCATTTTCCATACCAAGAAAAGATGGCTGGAAGATTGCTTCCGGGCAACGGAACCTTTCGTTACCAATGGTGATGATCTGACCGTCAGGGAGTTCGTAGCTCTTCTCCAATGAACTAGATGAAGAGGCGGTGTCCATTTCCCGGTCAAAGTCCAAGGCAACGTAACAGAGCTTTTCCTTGATGTCTCTCACGATTTCACGTTCTGCTGTGGTTGTGAAGGAATAACCACGTTCTGTGAGAATCTTCATAAGATAGTCTGTGAGATCTCTGCCGGCAAGATCGATACGCATAATGGCATGGGGCAGAGCGTAGCCTTCGTAGATGGGAACAGTGTGGGACACACCATCACCTGAGTCCATGACAATACCAGTCGTACGACCAGAGGCGTACAGGGACAGCACGGCCTGGATTGCCACGTACATGGCAGGGCAGTTGAAGGTCTCGAACATGATCTGAGTCATCTTTTCTCTGTTGGCCTTGGGGTTAAGAGGGGCCTCTGTCAACAGGACAGGGTGTTCCTCTGGTGCCACACGAAGCTCATTGTAGAAGGTGTGATGCCAGATCTTCTCCATATCGTCCCAGTTGGTGACGATACCGTGCTCGATAGGGTACTTGAGGGTGAGGATACCTCTCTTGCTCTGGGCCTCGTCTCCCACATAGCTGTCCTTCTGACCCATACCCACCATCACACCCTGAAAAAACGAAAGCGCCGTTCAAAAAAAGGGAATATTTTAAAGCATATAGACCTGCGTTTTGATGTTTTCTTACTAAACAGATTTGTTTAATGTAAACATTGAAATGTGACCACCATTTATTCATTTACCTACATTGCGTTGACCATAATTAAATAACCTATTGTCAAGATATTGCTGTTGTAGTCATTTAATACACTAGGCGTGCAGTCATGTATAGTTAAAATAACAGTATACGCGAACTATATATTAATAATCAGAATATCAACGTTTATTAAATTGGTATATGTCTTTTACAGACAAGTTGAGTGTTGGTGTGCCTTCGCAAACGGACGGTGTACTTGCTGAACAAAGTTGAAGTTGGCACTTTATAAAAAACCTAGTCAATATATAGTTTAACATAGGAACGATGTATAATCGTTAATTATTTACAAAACAACAACAAAACAAACAAACAAAGACGTGTGACATTAAGAAATGGTATATCTATTTAGTACAAGGATTTGTAAAAAGTAATGAATCAGCAAAACCGTAGAAACGTTTTAAACTATAATGTGAAATTGATATCTCACCTGATGTCTGGGTCTGCCGACGATGGAGGGGAAGACGGCACGAGGAGCGTCGTCACCGGCGAAGCCGGCCTTGCACATTCCAGAACCATTGTCTACGACCAGAGCGGCAACATCACTATCATCAGCCATAATTCAAACTTAGGTAATTTAATTTTACCTTTTAAACTAACTCCTTCTGCACTGAACAATAGACACCCACTAAATTAACTTTGATTTCATATCGTTAAATATGTTACCCTCAATTACCATCATTATCAAGTAGAATTAGATCATTACCATATATGGTAATGAATTGAATCAGCTATCGCCATATATGGTTATTACCGTGCAATACGATATGATGAGCGCATGTAACTCCTCGATTATTCAAACCACAATGACCATGTAACCGTAATCTTGTTCTTGATAACATCACTTAGACCGAGCCTGAGTGCGACTTGTCAAGCCAACTGCTGTATTCGAGTATCTTCTCGTATCATGTCATTATCAATGGCAAACACTAGTACGCTCTCGATCTTTTTCTGAACCAGACTTGAATTATGTTAGTACAATTTAAAATGCTACATTTATTTTGCGCTTCTAATGAGACAAAAGCTACATTTATTTTGCGCTTCTAATGAGACAAAAGCTACATTTATTTTGCGCTTCTAACGAGACATTAAGAAATGTTCTTTTGAACAACTTTAACTGTGCAATAAAGGTAACGTGATAGATGACTGGTGTAAATTGTCCAATGGCTTTTTTCTAGTGTTTATCATGAAAAGATGGAAGTTAGAAGTGAATTTAAAGCCGAATAACATAGATGGTTTCACGTCTAGTAATTATATTTAAATTATGGTATAAAAACGTTCATTTTATTTTGAAGAAATCATCCCCAATGGCCATATCACTCACCGTATAGATAAGAACTCGTATTAATGAACTATAACGGAGAGGTTACAGGTACCACAGAGAGGATACAAGTACCACAAAGAAAAGTAGTAACGGAAAAGATACTGGTGCCGGTGTGATACTCCATTTATTCATTTTAAACATATTTAAGACAACATTTATCTTTTTTTTGTGAGTTTTGCTAATAGAATATCAGCCGAGAATGTACAAAACAAGAATTGAAAGAAACCGATACGAATATAGACACACATTTCCAATGTAAATATATGTGGTTGAAGACTTTCTGAAATTGTTTACTTTCATTTGAGTTCTTTATGGCAATTATACAGAAAACGAAAATGCTGTTTCATACCTTAATGATGCCAATGTTCCGGGCGCAATAAATTGTCAAGCAACTTACCCCATAACTACTGTTTTTTATGTGTTTTTCGATGCCTCCGTACACCAAAACCTGCAGATTTAACGGAGAGGGGCAGGTACTGTAACGGAGAGGGGGCGTTTTGGGTTATTTTTAACGGAGAGGGTGCCGATTCGCTTTAACATGTGACAGGATGGTGTAGTGAGTAGAACTCATACCTACCCAATCGCGCACTACATTAAAAACGTCCCTACGCCACACAACGTTTATCAACGTTGAACATACGAGTATCAATATTTTCCCCCAGGGGTGGGGGGGGGAGCGGCTGGCATATACGGGACTTTAGACTGAAAACAATTCTAGACAGGCGGTTTTAGACAAAAATGCTTGACTCTATGGTGGGGAATTAGATCCCCCAAAATACAATTAGTCAAATTCCTCTGGGATTGCCCGTCGCCCCCCTCCCCGTGGGAGAGAATATTGATAGGTGCATAACCGTCAATCATGAACTGCTACTACTAACATCTCCGCGCCCGCGAAAATGTCATCGATGGCCACTGTTGATATTAAACAAGCTTAAGTATATACATTCAATTTTGTTAACAGTTCATAGAAACAAGCCCGTCATATTCAACAATGCTAAAAACATTTTCATTTCATACTATACTTACCATGTACAGTTTATGTTACAACTGATATAATTGTCTTTAATATTTCCCAATATTTGCATGTATATTTCTCATGTATATTTTATATTTGAACAGTAATTATTGCATTGTATATTTATTTAAATAGAATGTATTTGTATGAACTACTGCACATTGACCAAATGTCGTTTAGCTGTATGTAAATTGTCAAAGGCTTTTTGCCGATTTTTCCAATTTAACATGAAAACACGTTAATATTGATAAACCATCAATGAACTTTATTTTTGCAAATGTTATTGTCGACCTACCGTCGATACGTCCCTTTAAGTCAACACAATACGCAAGATTTAAATGTTAACGACTGAATTATGAAGTAAATGATAACGACTGAATTATAAAGAACTTAAAAAGTATGCGTCAAATTTAATATTGGTACTGGTACATCAGTGCGTGATGTACGTGTGTTCTACATGTAATTGTAAATTGTACGGTTACGTTGCAATACCTGTAATTGTAAAATGTACGGTTGCGTTGCAAATATTGTATTAAATAAGTTATATTTACGTACATATTTCAATATATGCGTTTTGTTTAACACATTCTACATAGATAGGGTTTACCTTTTATTTACAATCGTTATATAATATAGACCGTTATTTTAAAGTTAGTATATGGTTAAACTTTAATCTACTACTATGCGCAGTTTATGTTCTTTTAAAATATATCCTACATGGTGATGCAAGAAAATGTCAGGAATGCACCCAATTAATGAAACACTTAAGAGCATATTTTAATGAACAAGATATCTGACTACTGATCGGCTATTGGGAACTCCGCCTTCTCTAAATTTGTGGTAAGCATTACCATATATGGATATATCTATTATTCACATGTTGCAATGGTGTACATGTGCCTGACCAATCAAAATGTAGGTTATATTCTAAGCAAGTTAGAACATATTAATATATAAGTACGGTCTTATTGTTTAACTGTTACGTATTTTAGTAGCTTTTTCGGATTATTTGTATGATTGTTATATTGTGTTTTGTACAGCAAAATATTGATAACATAATAATATTTAAATATTTTATCTTAAATCGTTATCTTAGTACAATATTTATTAAATTAGCATATATACCTTCTAGTTTGTGTTTATTTGATGACTGTTGTGAAATAGTCGCATTTAAATGTAGGCACTCTTTCTTTCGTCCTCTTCGGAAGTACAGATTTATTACACAACACTGCAATAGCATTTCATTTATTTTTTTCCACAGTATGTAGATACCCATTACAAAATATCTGCCAACATGTATCAACATCGTTCAGTGCATAATGTAATACGTTTCTGTGAAAGGAATTACTTTACAAGACCAACGTAACAATATAAAAACATAAACAATGTTCAGAAACCGTCTACCGAAATAAGTACAAACGTCATAGTCTGACAACAACGTAGCCAATCTTTGAACATATAAACCAAACATCAATATATAGAAGATTACTATATCAAGATAATGTTGTTTCTTTATTTATAATTGTTAGTACATATGTATTTGTAATAAACGTGCGTAAAGGTTGCAGATTTAAGAAAATAAATATGTTTTGATAAGTTTAAGCTTTCCTTGCAAAATTATTGCGTATTGTGTTAATATTAAATTGATAAATATTTGAAAAGCATGCAGAAGAAACTGACTGTCACAATCTGTTTTCTACAAGTACTTGTGTTGTTAGGCTACTTATTTTGTGAATCATGGAGATTAAAAAATTAAATAACCTACCTTTTGCTCATTTGCGGCTCATTTTTACAATAATTTTGTGAAACCTATTACACGTATATTTGAGGACACTTTCTTTTACAATATAAATCTAGGTATTTATATATGAACAGAAATAGCTTGCAAATATTCAATACTGATTTACTTATGATCTAAGTTCATACGATACATTTGTAAGCAGTTTTTATATCTAAGAATAAGTGTTTTTGTCTCATCTCAGTATTTTATGTTATGTTCACCATCAGATGTGATTAGGTGATACACCACTAATGCAATAGTATGTAAGCTACCATATCTGTTGTGAAATCATGTATGTTGATGTATGTCAAACTCATTGTATGATTGTAACCATATCTGTTGTAAAATCATGTATTTTGATGTATATAAAACTCATTGTTTGATTGAAACCACAATCATTCCACATACCTTGAACCTCCTTTTGTACATTGTGTTCTTGTTACATTGTATGTTTGTGTTTAATTTGCTGAATTACTTGCATCATAACATGCAGAATTTAAAAGATAGAAATGTTGTATATTTCCTACCAAAATATCTGTTTAACAATATATATGTAATGGCACATTTTTTCATCATACCGTTATTTAAATGGATAATCTAAAATTAATGTCATACAACTGTAGGGGTCTCAATAACAGTAAAAAACGAAGAGATGTCTTTGATTTTTTAAAATCAAAACAAGGACATATTTATTGTCTCCAAGACTGTCATTTTACTCCTGATATGAAAAATAAAATATACTCAGAATGGGACGGGGAATGTTATTTTAGTTTTGGGCTTTCAAATTCAAGAGGTGTTTGCATTTTGTTTAGAAAAAACTTACCAATCACATTAAATAAAATTGAAAATGACTCTCGTGGTAACTACTTATTATTGGATTTGACATATATGACAAACAGGTTTACCTTATGCACATTATACGGGCCTAATAAAGATACACCCATCTTTTTTACAGACCTCTTAAAAAAAATAATAGATTTTCAAAATGACGAATATATTATATGTGGAGACTTTAATTGTGTATTAGACGTTAACTTGGACTATCTAAATTATACATCCATTAATAATAATAAAAATGCAAGAAAAACACTGCAATCTATTATTAGAGATAATAATATCATTGATACTTTCAGATATCTAAACGGCACTACCCAACAATATACATGGAGACGGTTAACACCATTACAGCAGGCTAGACTTGATTTTTTCCTTACTTCTAATAGTTTGTCTTCTAAAATTAGAAAATCCTCTATTGATTCATGTTATAAATCAGACCATTCAATTATTGACTTAGAACTAAGTTTTGAGGATATAGCACATGGTAAAGGGCTCTGGAAATTCAACAATTCACTGTTAAAGGATATTGACTATTTAAACTGCATTAATACTTTGATAGAAAATGTTAAACAACAATATTGTATTCCCATCTACAACATAGAAAACATAGAAAACATTGACAACAACAACTTACAGTTTGTTATCAATGACCAGTTATTCCTGGAAACATTACTCATGGAAATTAGAGGAAAAACTATTTCATTCTCATCATATAAAGCTAAACTGAACAAAAACCATGAATCTAATTTAATTAAAAAAATTGATATACTTCAAAAATCATTAACTGTTACTAATTCAGAACAACTTCTTGACCTTCAAAATGAATTAGAAAATGTAAGGGAAAATAAACTTAAAGGGTCTCTTATTCGAGCTAGAGCTAAATGGATAGAAGATGGGGAAAAACCTTCTAAATATTTTTGCTCGCTTGAATCAAATCATTATACAAACAAGTCGATACCTTTTATTGAATTGGAAAATGGTGTAAAGTTGCAGGAGCAAAATGATATTCTAAATGAAGCTGTTTCATTCTATAAAACATTATACAAAAGAAATGACAACGAAATTGAATATGATATAAAATCAGATTTAGCTAATGTTAATATACCAAAATTAAATAAAGTTCAATCTGATTCATTAGAAGGACTGCTTAGTATCGAAGAAGTAACAATAACGCTTAAAAATATGAAACATGACAAAAGTCCTGGCTCTGATGGATTTACTGCTGAATTTTTTAAGGTATTTTGGAAGAAGCTAGGTCATTTCGTAGTAAGAAGTGTAAATTATGCATTTGTTACAAACTCCTTGTCTATAACACAAAAACATGGAATTATAACCTGCATTCCAAAAGACAACAAGCCGAGGTGTTATCTGAAAAATCTACGACCATTAACATTATTAAATGTTGTTTACAAATTAGCATCAGGTTCTATTGCAAATAGATTAAAAAAAGTACTCGATATTGTAATCTCTAAAGATCAAACTGGTTTCATTAAAGGCCGATTTATCGGTGAAAACACTAGACTACTTTACGATATTTTGAAATATGCTGAAGATAATAATTTACCTGGATTACTAATGACAATTGATTTCGAAAAAGCATTCGATACTTTGTCTTTTCAGTTTATAGAAACAACTATTAGTTTTTTTAATTTCGGACCAATGCTTCAAAAATGGATATCTATGTTCTTGCATAATACTATGGCCTCCATACAAATAAACGGATTCTTGTCAAACACTTTCTGTATAGAGAGGGGTTGTCGACAAGGAGACCCAATCAGCGCTTACATTTTTATTATATGTGCAGAAGTTCTTGCTATTAAAATAAGGGAAAGCAAAGAAATAAAAGGTATAACAATTAAAGACATAGAATATAAAATATCTCAATTTGCTGATGACACATCTTTATTTCTTGACGGATCTGAACCATCCCTTAATTATACGTTAGACATGCTTCATGAATTCTCAAGATACTCTGGACTAAACATAAACTATGAAAAAACTAACTTAATTTGGATCGGCTCTATGAAGTATAGTACTAGATCAATAAAAACTAAATACAAACTGAGATGGGGAGCAACTACTTTTAAAGTTCTTGGGATAGAGTTTGATATTAACTTAGAAAACATGGTAATGAAAAATTTTGAAAACAAAATCGAAAGTATTAAGAGTTCAATAAGTCATTGGAATCGTAGAAATATTACACCGCTGGGAAAGATAACTATTGTCAAATCACTGCTTTTACCTTTACTTAATCATTTATTTGTAACACTACCAACACCAGGAATAGACACCATGAAACAAATTAATCAACAATTTTATGACTTCATTTGGGCAGGACCAAGCAAAATAAAAGCTACTGTAATTGTTAAGGAATATAACGAAGGTGGGTTAAATATGATAGATATATGTTCGTTTGAAAAATACATGAAAATAATTTGGTTGAAGAGATTAGTGTCAGGCGATGGAAATTGTTATTCATTTGTTAAATCGTTTATAGATTTTAAAACACTTTTTAACACTGGTAAAATGTATGCCGAGAAAATATGCCTACAATTGAAAAATAAATTTTGGCTCGATGTCCTGAAAAACTATATATTGTATATTGAAAAGCTGCCAATAATAAATAGTGATGATATTCTGGATATGCCTCTTTTTTATAATCATAATTTTAAAATAAACAATATTCACATTTATATTAAAAGTCTCTATGAAAGAGGTATTCGTTTTGTTAGAGATATTATGATAGAAAGAGATTGTTTTATTCCTAAAGAAGTTTTGGATTTACATGTCGGAACAAATGTAAATTTCCTATTGTACCATGGATTAATTAACATAATAAGCAAATATATTGAAAATTTTGAAGATTTGCCAAATTTTTACAATAAAACTCAGGGACCTATATTACCAACTTACATAAAGAAAATAGTAACTAGCCCTAAAGAAGAAAAACATATTTATAAAATATTAATCCAAAACAGTGACATTCCAACTAGTCAAACAAAATGGAATTCAGAATTTTTTAATATTGACTGGAAAAACGTACATACACTTGTATTCAATTTAACTAAGGATACATATATCAGATGGTTCCAATGTAGAATAGTACACAGAATATTGGGAACAAAATCACTTATGTTCAAGATGAAAATTGCTGCTGACAATCTATGTACATTCTGTAACAATGAAGTAGAAAACATTACGCACTTGTTCTGGTACTGTCCATATACCCAAGAAATTGTTAATTTTGCTGTCGAGATTATTCATAGAAGTCGACCAAGCTTACATGTTCAGTTGACATGTCAGGAATTAATACTTGGAATTACAAATTCAAAAATGAATGATTTAAACATTGTATGCCTTGAAATTAAACGGTATATCTTTCATTGCCAGAGGAAAAACAGAAGTCCATCTAAATATGGACTTGTAAATAGTATGAAGCAAACGTTTGAAATATATAAAACTACAATAAAAACAGATGAAGAACTGAGAAACTGGTCCCTTGTCAAAACATTTACAGACATCTCTTATAACGACATAATACTTTATAACACATAATAAATATTGTTTACCGCACCAGTATTTTGTAAAATCTGCATTATCAGTGTATTATACCCAATGTAACTCAGCACTTAGGTTATTTTTCTTACGTGCAATATTGTATAGATAGAAGACATACACGATTACATATAAAACTGTATATAGTATGCATGTACAAGTTAGTATTTTTGCAAAATGTTTTGAAATACAAAACTGCAAGTATTGTATATATTGTATATGAATGTATGTTTTGTATGTAGTATGTTTACAATTGTATTTATATACAACCATACGGTACATGTACATACATGAACTACTCTGTCAATAACATGCATGTATGTAATATTATATGGTGAAAAAAAAAAAAAAAAAAATAAAAAAAAAAAAAAAAATATATATATAGAAGATCAACAAAACGAAAACTTGAAACAAGAACATTTCCATATCTGTACCGATATATATCCTTTCAAACAAATGTTTTACTTAATAGTGTGAAACAAAAAAACAGCGTTAATTTTATACATAGTATTGCACTAGTAACATTGTCGATATGTAATTTGTATTTTAATGTTGTCCCTTATAAATATTGTTCTAAGAGAAGATATATTGTTTAGAAGCACTTCCTGTGGACGATGGAGGGTCCGGACTCGTCGTACTCTTGCTTGCTGATCCACATCTGCTGGAAGGTGGACAAGGAGGCCAGGATGGAGCCGCCGATCCAGACAGAGTACTTCCTTTCTGGTGGCGCAATGACCTTGATCTTCATCGTTGGCGGAGCCAATGACGTTATTTCCTTCTGCATTCTGTCGGCAATGCCTGGGTACATTGTTGTGCCACCGGAAAGGACAGTGTTAGCATAGAGATCTTTACGAATGTCGACGTCGCATTTCATGATGCTGTTGTATGTGGTCTCGTGGATACCAGCATTTTCCATACCAAGGAAAGATGGCTGGAAGAGTGCTTCCGGACAACGGAACCTTTCGTTACCAATGGTGATGACCTGGCCGTCAGGGAGTTCGTAGCTCTTCTCCAATGAACTAGATGAAGAGGCGGTGTCCATTTCCTGTTCAAAGTCCAAGGTAACGTAACAGAGCTTTTCCTTGATGTCTCTCACGATTTCACGTTCTGCTGTGGTTGTGAAGGAATAACCACGTTCTGTGAGAATCTTCATAAGATAGTCTGTGAGATCTCTGCCGGCAAGATCGATACGCATAATGGCATGGGGCAGAGCGTAGCCTTCGTAGATGGGAACAGTGTGGGACACACCATCACCTGAGTCCATGACAATACCAGTCGTACGACCAGAGGCGTACAGAGACAGCACGGCCTGGATTGCCACGTACATGGCAGGGCAGTTGAAGGTCTCGAACATGATCTGGGTCATCTTTTCCCTGTTGGCCTTGGGGTTAAGAGGGGCCTCTGTCAACAGGACAGGGTGTTCCTCTGGTGCCACACGAAGCTCATTGTAGAAGGTGTGATGCCAGATCTTCTCCATATCGTCCCAGTTGGTGACGATACCGTGCTCGATAGGGTACTTGAGGGTGAGGATACCTCTCTTGCTTTGGGCCTCGTCTCCCACATAGCTGTCCTTCTGACCCATACCCACCATCACACCCTGAAAAAACGAAAGCGCCGTTCAAAAAAAGGGAATATTTTAAAGCATATAGACCTGTGTTTTGATGTTTTCTTACTAAACAGATTTGTTCAATGTAAACAGTGACATGTGACTACCATTTATTCATTTACCTACATTACGTTGACCATAATTAAATAACCTATTGTCAAGATATTGCTGTTGTAGTCATTTAATACACTAGGCGTGCAGTCATGTATAGTTAAAATAACAGTATACGAGAACTATATATTAATAATCAGAATATCAACGTTTATTAAATTGGTATATGTCTTTTACAGACAAGTTGATTGTTGGTGTGCCTTCGCAAACGGAGGGCGTACTTGCTGAACAAAGTTGAAGTTGGCACTTTATAAAAACTTAGTGAATATATAGTTTAACATAGGAACGAAGCATAATCGTTAATTATTTACAAAACAACAACAACAACAAAAACAAAAAAACAAAGACGTGTGACATGAAGAAATGATATATCTGTGTAGTACAAGGATTGGTAAAAAGTAATGAATCAGCAAAACCGTAGAAACGTTTTAAACTATAATGTGAAATTGATATCTCACCTGATGTCTGGGTCTGCCGACGATGGAGGGGAAGACGGCACGAGGAGCGTCGTCACCGGCGAATCCGGCCTTGCACATACCGGAACCATTGTCTACGACCAGAGCGGCAACATCACTATCATCAGCCATAATTCAAACTTAGGTAATTTAATTACACCTTTTAAACCAACTCCTTCTGCACTGAGCAATAGACACCCACTAAATTAACTTTGATTTTGTATCGTTAAATATGTTACCCTCAATCACCATCATTATCAAGTAGAATTAGATCATTACCATATATGGTGATGAATTGAATCAGCTATCGCCATATATGGCTATTACCGTGCAATACGATATGATGAGCACATGTACCTCATCGATTATTCGAACCACAATGACCAGGGGCGTAGCGCGGCCAGATTCGTTGTTACTCGAAATATAAAAGTAATACAAGCTAAGCTGGGGGCCAGGGGACCACTGGGTAACCAGTGGGTATAGAGCAAAGCCCGGGCTAGGTGTACAGGGGGCCTCCAACTCCCGGAAGCTCCTGACAGTTGACATTTTATAACCAACTGAATTGCAATTTCTGACACTTAGACTAGTATATTTTCTGTCAAGTTTGGACTGTCACATTCATATTCAGACGGTTTTGATCAAGGGTCTGCTATTAAAATATGTGTATCCAATTTAACGCAGTATTCAGTACGCAGGCCCTAATTTGGCAGTAGTCAGTACGCAATTGGAGGGGTTACACCCACTGATATGCTGTCGAATTATAACAAAAATAAACTTCACTAGTTTTATTAGCGTATTTAATTAGGCAGCAAATAATTAAAAATCACCATTTCAAATCTGAATTTTATTTTGGACCGATCCATTCGGAAATACAAGTATGTATACATATTTAAGGATGTAAGATGTTTTGGTTTTCTCATCTTTTTGACAAGCATACTTTAATATTGGGTATTTAATTACATGTGTAATAGCATTATAACTAAGTAATCAATGTTACAAATAATTTTACATTTGACTTCAAATAAACAATATTCGGGGGGGGGGGGGGGGGTAATTAAGTACATGGTTTCATTATGCATTGGGGAAGGCTTAAGCATGTGTCATATCCCACTTGTGATGATTTTCATCTTGAAGTTGTTATCCTTGATTTGTGTACAGGACAATGGAAATAATACATTACGCACAGAAAAGATAAAACTGTTCGCAAAAATAAGAGGCGCAATTTTGTTGTAACCCTAAACGAACACGGATCAGCGAAAAATAAAATAAAACGCCAGTGTCTGGATTTACGATAGTATCGTTTACCCCTTAACCCCCTTTGGTACTGATGTTTATTCCATTTTTCAAACGTAATCATGTTATTTTCTGATATTTTATTTGCAATGTTTACTCGAACGAGTATGCGGCGCTACGCGCCTGATGACCATGTAACCGTATTCTTGTTCTTGATAAAATCAATTAGACCGAACCTGACTGCGACTTGTCCAGCCAACTGCTGTATTCGAGTATCTTCTCGTATCATGTCATTATCAATGGCAAACACTAGTACGTCCTCAATCTTTTTCTGAACCAGACTTGAATTATGTTAGTACAATTTAAAATGCTACATTTATTTTGCGCTTCTAATGAGACAAAAGCTACATTTATTTTGCGCTTCTAATGAGACAAAAGCTACATTTATTTTGCGCTTCTAATGAGACAAAAGCTACATTTATTTTGCGCTTCTAATGAGACAAAAGCTACATTTATTTTGCGCTTCTAATTAGACAAAAGCTACATTTATTTTGCGCTTCTAACGAGACAAAAGCTACATTTATTTTGCGCTTCTAATGAGACAAAAGCTACATTTATTTTGCGCTTCTAATGAGACAAAAGCTACATTTATTTTGCGCTTCTAATGAGACAAAAGCTACATTTATTTTGCGCTTCTAACGAGACAAAAGCTACATTTATTTTGCGCTTCTAATGAGACAAAAGCTACATTTATTTTGCGCTTCTAATGATACAAAAGCTACATTTATTTTGCGCTTCTAATGAGACAAAAGCTACATTTATTTTGCGCTTCTAACGAGACATTAAGAAATGTTCTTTTGAACAACTTTAACTGTGCAATAAAGGTAACGTGATAGATGACTGGTGTAAATTGTCCAATGGCTTTTTTTAGAGTCTATCGTCAAAGGATGGCCGTTAGAAGTGAATTTAAAGCCGAATGACATTTAAACTGTGTTCTGTGTTTATTTCATTAAAGCCTATTTATTTATCTTAATGGAATCGAAAAGCTGGTGCTTAAATGTATACCACGAATTCAAAGGTGATTAGTTGGTCCAAATACGTAGAAAATTGCACTGAGTTGCATTAAATAAGTAAACGTTTACTAACACGTATACATCCAGATGTGGAAGGATTTTACTTGTGATGGTAGTGGTTGCCGTTAACCGATAGTGGAGGTAACCGCTGCGAGGAGTTTGGGGAAAGCCCATACCGTCTTACTTTCTCGATTTTAAAGGAACGTCACCCTTCAAAAGTCAAACTAAACTTAGGAAATGTATGGAAGTATTTTTAGCTTAAAACAGTATTGTTGTGTATATACTGCAACAGTAGAATTGGTACATAAATATAACTTTGTGTCATCTGATATTTTATCAACACAACATTTCAAACCAAACTAGACTCTCAAATATGATAAATAAACAATCAATCAATGGTACGAGTCCATCGTTGGTTATCTGTTAAGATACATGCTCTGATATTTCCCAGTGTCGGTCAGCATTGTGAATATACACACTGATATACTATCTCAATAGGAATGTAAGACTAATCGACCCATGTTTATCTTCGCTAGTCTGGTTCCCGATCGAGTCTTAACCTGAACTCTTGGGAACCAGACTACACCCTTCGATCGTTTCAGAATACCTAAAAATATTGATGTACATTTTATAACCTACATACTGGGTTGTTCCTAGTGGCTGTAAAACACTGTTGTGACCCAAGAGGACTTGTTAGTTTAGTTACGGGGAATAGTGCAAGATACAGGAGACGCCCCGTTCCAGTGGTGACCCTGGGTCTTTTAGTGCCCGGTGTGAAGTACCTAGTACACTGCGCCTCGGTTTAACATCTCATGCAAAAGACGAGTAAGCAGGTTAAGGCCCTGTCACACTGTGGCAAATTTGAGCTACGAGTTCGCGCGAGTTGTAACTCGCCACAACACGCCTAATGTCGTGTAGATATTGTACACATGTCGTTCGTTGTCGCAGTGATGTCTACTTATGTATTCTTATGTCTCCAGAACTCGCCAAGTAGTGGCGAGTATTTTAAACCGTTTAAATTTCTCGCCGCTTCTCGGCGACTTTTTATTCTCGTACACGTGTCGAAGACATGTCGAAGGAATCTCGCGCACTCTCAAACACACTGGAACACATTCCGTAGAAATGTCTTCCCTTGTCGTAGTGTGTCGCCGTATATTATCGTTCTACGACATAACACGAGATTGCTGCCAGTTTGGGAGACTTGTCTACGACATCTGCTCTTTCGTTTCTTGTAAAATGTCGCCATAAACTCGTACTAATGTCCTCACAAGTCGTACAGAATCGTGCATACTCGTACATTCTCGAAGACGAGTCTTCGATTGTCGAAAAGATATCGTACGCAAATCTCGGCTGAACTCGTGATAACATGTGAGTATCGTACTTGTGTCGTGTCAATGTCGTGTCAAGATTGAAGAGAACTTGAAGAAATGTCGTCTTGAAACAATTCTGCGACCAACTCCTCCACTGTACGGCCAGTTATAACTCGCCAGAACTCGTACAAAACTCGAAGCTTAAATTCGCCAAAGTGTGACAGGGCCTTTAGGGTGTATCGGGGGCTCAAAACTTGCGACCCCTGGGGTTGTGAAGCAGTGCGATACCACTACAACAAGGATCCGCTACTCCGATTAAAGGAGAGAACAGTGTAGCGCATATATGCGCGCCAGTCAAGTGAGATAACTGCGTTGTGCTTAAAATGCGCCGGTCAAAGGATATAACTGGGTTGTATTTTATATTAAAAAAACGTCTTTCGATGTAGATAACTGTGTTGTGCTTTAAAACGCGTTTGTCGGGGGACAACCGTATTGTGCTTTAAAAAAACAAGAAACACTTGGCAAGGAAGATAACTTATTTTTTATCGCCTTTGACACTTTCTGATATGCCATACATTTTATATTGTCTTTGTCAGATCTGAAATTGACAATGGTCCGTTAGGTCGGAAGACACTCGCGTGTATGTGAAATACTTGTGTTGTGCTTTAAAACACGATTGTCGATGGAGATGACTGCGTTGTGCTAAAAAACACGCGTGGTAAGGGAGACAACTCTGTCGTGATTTCTGAGTTTGACACACTTTTACATGTATATTGTCTGACGTGTCTATTTTCGATATTAACAACGAGTAACGTCGAAAGATACTCGGAGGTTTATTGTTTTACGATGGCTTGAATTATTAAGTAAACACTTGGGAAATGGTCACTTGTTGACGAAAATATCATTAAATGAAATCCTGTACGTATCTTGAGTTCTAATAGTTTTTAAGATCGCTAAAATAGTGCTGATTAAGAATAAGAAACTGATAATGTATATTGTGAAAACTTTTTAAAAAAGGTCACATGAACAAACAAGTGTCACTATTGCAAAATAATTTAAGTACTATGTAATGAAATACGAGCACTCACGTGACATTTCAAATTAAACTAGCCGGGCCGGCTAGCTTAGTTGGTAGAGCGCTGGGCTGTCAATACGGGGTTCATCAGTTCGAGCCACAGCCCGGCCATATGACTTGTGTGGGAATTGGTAATGAAATAATTTCTACGGCCATTCTCCTCCTCCCTCTCATTCAAGTAGGGCAGTTGTCAGTTATTGGCATAAGTATGTGCACTTTGTACTGGTAAACCGCTTCGATCGGCTTAGCTTGCCCAGGAAGTGTGAGTAGTTAAATGTCCGCCGTAATATGACTGAAATACTGTTAAAATACGGAGAAAAATCCAAATAAACAAAAAACTTTTGAAAACTACAGTTACTACTTTCATAATTTAAACTTTAATCTTTGTCTACATCATTATATATGAACCTATTTGTGATACAGTTGTATTTTTTGTATTTTTTTTCTGGTTCAACTGTTGCAAAAATTCATAAAAGTTAACTCGCGCGGTTGTAATGCTTACTTTAGGTAACGAGTACAAATCACCACATTGTATGATACATCATTTAGCATGTGCACGTATATTAAACTTAATTTGCATCTAGCAGGGGCGTAGCTTCATACAGGCACTATAGCCACGTGCCTATACTTTTTTTTTTCAGAGATAGAAAAAATAAATATGCCAAAAATGTAATAAAAACAAGAGGGGGATGGGGGTGAGGAGATCTTTCTTGACTGTGTTGATCCTTGATTGATTAATAAATCGATTAAGTTAATATGAAATAAATTTCATAAAACACACGCTTATTTTACAATTATTTTGTAGAATCGGGGTTGAGCTGAAGTTAGTTGTTTGTAGCCACATACGCGTATAAACACTCCTGGCCCAAATTATAGCTAACAGCGTCATTTAGTAGATTCCGCCTATTGTGCCTATACATTTTTTGAACCCAAGCTACGCCCCTGTCTAGTCTCGTCGAATCAATAATAGCTCGAACAAGGGGGCTTACATAGAAAATGACCCGCTTATATATATATATATAACCAAGTGAAAATAAATGCATCTAAGTCTGAACAAACCTCTTTGAATATCGCAATATTATTATAAAAGATCAAATCGATATTGTTCGCAAATAAACATAAGCGGTGGATTTGAACTACATGTTGGTTTATTCTATAGAGAATATAGTAAATCATTAGTTCCAATCATTAGTCTTCGACAAGGGATATTAATGATTCAATTGCAGATTGAAAACTGTATTCATACCGTGGTATCGCTTGAGTATACCAGTTTATTTATTGCTTTCCAGTAATTTATATGGAAATGTCAGTGAAATAAAATTGTTAATTCACTGTGTGAAACAGTAAAAATTACCACTCTGATAAGTTTCACGGGTTCATACTGGTTCCCGATTTGAAACAGTAAATGAAACGGGCCGTCAGCTATGCCGGACTCAACATTGTCAATCCCGCGATATTTTCCAATGAAACCCACTTAGATAGCAATTAAAACGAAAAAAATATCGACTTTTTATTCACTCGTGGTCATAGAAAAAACTGCGCCCCTCGTGAAAATATGAAATTCTATGATCACTCGTGAATTAAAATCGATATTCTACCGAAACCAACAAATATCCTCTAGATAATCGTTTACGAATTTTATTGTTCAAACGCCTATTAAGTACTAGTTGTCGCATACTTTTACCGAAATATGTTAGTTATTTAAAGAGCCAGCAGGGCGAGGTTAAATAATTACCATATTGAGGTCAAATTATGCAACAAATGTTTTATACCGTATTTAGCGTGGGGTATATTGAAATTTAGTTATAATTTATACGCACGCTACTTATTGCACAGTTAAGCTCTGCCCACCAGTGATATCACAGTTTTATTGGAAACCTAACACTAAGAAAACTCTCTTAAATATGGTTTAAATATGCGCTAGGTACATATATGCACCAAACCAATGTTATTGTGATGATTGCCAATCTACAATTGTCACAAGAATTTGACTGGTCCTTTAACGGTAAAAAGCGCATATATACATGTAAAAAAAATAAAATATTATGCAAATTACGTTAAAATGATTCAAAAACAATGTATACAATTTCACTTTTATTAGTATCAACAAATAATTGTAATATTGCGTAACAATATGCAACCAATAAGGCAAGAAATCCCATCGGTTATTAAAAACGACAATAAGTTGTGTGTTCTAACAGAGTAATAAGATAAACACATTAATTACAATTAACAATAATTAATTATAGAATAGCGTAACTCAAAACATTTACTAGTATACCATACAATACAAGAATTGATATGCTTTTGATTCAGAAGGTACATAGTTATCAAAAAAAACACTAACGTATTGGGATATTCAGGACATTAGGTTGAACGAAAAATGTTGCTTCATTATAATCAACACTTTAATTTAATACATATTTAATACAGCTGTTTATTGTGTTATAATGTACCGGTATGCTTTATTTGACGCACAGCAATAGCTGCCATTTAGAAGCACTTCCTGTGGACGATGGAGGGTCCAGATTCGTCGTATTCCTGCTTGCTGATCCACATCTGCTGGAAGGTGGACAGGGAGGCCAGGATGGAGCCACCGATCCAGACAGAGTACTTCCGCTCTGGTGGAGCGATGATCTTGATCTTCATCGTTGGTGGAGCCAGGGCGGTGATTTCCTTCTGCATCCTGTCCGCGATACCGGAGAACATCGTGGTACCTCCGGAAAGAACGACATTAGCGTAGAGGTCCTTACGGATGTCGACGTCGCACTTCATGATGCTGTTGTACGTGGTCTCATGGATACCAGCGGATTCCATTCCCAGGAAAGATGGCTGGAACATGGCCTCTGGGCAACGGAAACGCTCGTTGCCAATGGTGATGACCTGACCGTCAGGCAGTTCGTAGCTTTTCTCAAGAGAACTTGAGGTCGAAGCAATCTGCATTTCCTGTTCGAAGTCCAGCGCAACGTAGCAGAGCTTCTCCTTGATGTCTCTGACGATTTCACGCTCGGCCGTTGTTGTGAACGAATAACCACGCTCAGTGAGGATTTTCATCATGTAATCAGTTAGATCTCTACCTGCAAGATCCAATCTCAGAATGGCATGGGGCAGAGCGTAGCCTTCGTAGATGGGAACAGTGTGGGACACACCATCACCTGAGTCCATGACAATACCAGTCGTACGACCAGAGGCGTACAGGGACAGCACGGCCTGGATTGCCACGTACATGGCAGGGCAATTGAAGGTCTCGAACATGATCTGGGTCATCTTTTCTCTGTTAGCCTTGGGGTTAAGTGGGGCTTCGGTCAACAGAACTGGATGTTCCTCTGGTGCCACACGAAGCTCATTGTAGAAGGTGTGATGCCAGATCTTCTCCATATCGTCCCAGTTGGTGACGATACCGTGCTCGATAGGGTACTTGAGGGTGAGGATACCTCTCTTGCTCTGGGCCTCGTCTCCCACATAGCTGTCCTTCTGACCCATACCCACCATCACACCCTGTGGAAGAAATATAGAATTGTTCACATTCAGTATATATCAGTAGTTAACATGTTCAATGACGACAGGAATTTATTGTTATTGGTAGGAACACGTACATTCATAGTCTCTGTTTGCAGACATATCGGTATGGATAATGCAATACAATTAATTAATTAAAATTTGCCTGTAAATTCAACATTTGCTCAACTAACTGTAATGTTTTTCTTATTTATACAAATATAAAATATGTTTAAGTTATCTTGTGTACAATATTTGACATGACATTTTAAACATACGAGGTCATAAAAATGCTTACCTGATGTCGGGGTCTGCCGACGATGGAGGGGAAGACGGCACGGGGAGCATCGTCGCCGGCGAATCCGGCCTTGCACATACCGGAACCATTGTCTACGACCAGAGCTTGAACATCAGAATCATCCATTCCTTGCTGTGCCAATAAATTCCAGCAAACACGACCTTTCAAATACAGAACCCTACGCAGAAAGCGAACCACTTAAGGGTATTTTAACGATTTATATACGACCGCTCGAGCTGCGTCGTAGCGTGTCATTTCCCGGAAGTCATAAAGTCTGATCCGGTTGTGGTTTTGTGACCATAAATGGTCATGCGCATCCATATATGGTGGCTTTGGTTTGAAGCGATCGAGCATTCGACTCAACCTGATCACGGATGCGATATCTTAGCGGATGCCGGTGGAGATGGCCAGATTTATTTGCTATGTTTGCTATTCATTTGGGGAAAGCAAAGTATTTCGGGAAACACTCACTTGTGATGTATCCTCTTTCAAAATCACATAGTCAGCCATCTTAGTATTACAAGTGTCCTAAAAGAGGCGAGCTAGTGAAGTAGATTTATCACTACTTTTATGAAATAAAAACAACTGCACTCAAAGATATGCTAAACAAAATGTTTTACAAGGTCCCTGCTGCCCCATACATGTAAATGTACGCTGTGTTTATTTCAAATTTGTTACAAGATAGAAATACTAAAACAACAGCTAGACCGTTGTCACTTTACGAGAAGATATACAACAACTGAGCCAAGTAAACCACAAAACTTTAGTATAGCTTTAGCTTTCGATATATGTTACAGGGCGAGAAAGTCCAGGGCCCATATTCACAAAGCTCCTTAGTAAAAACTTAAGAAAATTTATTAAAATTGTAAAATTCCTTAAGTCTGTAGTAGGTGCATTGAAAGTTGATTTTGTCTAAAATGGTTTTTATATGATAAAGAATCAAAAGTTGCTTCTTCTTTTACCATTTTTAAAGAGAAATTATTGATTTTCAGAAATAGAGTTTTATTTAAAAGGTTGCAATTAAATATGACTTAAGGTAAGATTTTTCCTTAGGAGCTTTGTGGCTATGACCCCTGTATTCAAACACGGAACCTCTCGCTTTCAGGGCTTATCGGGCTAACTGGCCCGCGCCGCCACACAACCTGTCGCCATAGCAACCAAGTTCATACCATGACTGTGGTTGGAAACTTCAATAATGCGTGTTGTAACTAAAAAGCACTCGATCTGGGAGTGCAGACCTCAACGAAGGCTCCACGATCGATCGTTCATATATTTTGCAACTAATCAGTTATACAGCAGATTGTGGCAATTTCATTCAATTTTGTTCATAACTGCTTGCGAAAATTAAGATGCTAACTTACCAACAGACAAACAAGCCATGCATGCAATGTCTGGAAAAATATAACCTTCTCGGCAGAGGCAAAATTACGCGTGCCGCAATCATATGTTTTCAAATGCAGTCATTACATCCAAGCTTTAATGCAGCAATGTATATAAGACAAACAATACATATACACATGTCGCATCCACTTAAATGCATTTCAAGATACAAATACATGCCGCGATCCAGGATTTTGAGTTAGAGGGGGTGGGGTGGGGGAGGGGCTATTCAGTTACTGAAACAAGCTGCCAACAAATTGCTTTGGTTTGTCTTACGTGTTGGGATATATATCAATCAAAACGCTGACCGCGTAGAAAGACTGTTGGCGAGAGCAGAAACTAAAAGCAAATTAATTATAAAAGCATTTTTATTATAAAGAACATTTATTGAAGTATGTCACCTGTCTGTTATATTATTTATACAAATCAAATCTCGAAATTCATAACTATACACTCTACTTAAAATAAATTTTTATAGGCTGATATTGGACTTAATTGAAGATGGAGTTCCAGTCCAATGTCTTTTGCAAATTAAAACTAATATAGCGCGCGTCTATTTTAATGCTATTTATCTACGACAATCTCATCATTATTTTTTGTAATTCGTGGGCGGAAAATATTTTTTGTGAAAACTTTTTAAAAAGTTATTTGCAAATAAGTCAATCTACAACGGGTAAAAAAGTCGATAAACCGTATAAGTTTGAATCAATGTTCAGTGCTTTCTATCACAAGCGCTAAGCTTGGTAAACACCAATTAAATCAAAAATAGGTTTAATTAGTGAAATACATTCAAAACTCTTTAGAAGTGCATGCAGTGCTTTTCAACAATTCTTATGCATACGTCAAAAACAATAGCAATCGAAAGTTGAGTGGTTACAATTCTCCCGGCTATATGTGCGGAGTCAATACACTGTTGCTAAACATACGCAATATGATGTACGCAGTTCACAAGTAAACAGCACACACCAATATGATATCACACTATGTGAATAGACATAACATGAATTCATTTGAAGATGTAGACTAAATGGATTATTATTATTGTTTGTTAGTGTTTTAAGTCGGATTATCTATTGTGTTTTATCTATTTCTTGTCATCTATTCATAGAAAGTAGCATCGATAACAGGAAGCCTCACTTCTAATCGAGCGAAGCCATTTATCGATTTACTGACTCGTAGCCTGCAGAGTAAAGAAGTCGTTCTCTCAAGACAGATTTCTGAATACAACAACTAGATCCTGATGGCTTGCGCCAACAGTGTAAAATGGAAAAAATTACCGATAATACCAATTAAGAATCGGTTTGATTACTACAATTATTTGGTTGACGAACGCGTCACTGGCAACAAAATGCATATGTATTAGGATATTTTGAGGTTTAAAATCATTTTAGAGGGGGGAGGGGGGGGGGGGCGTACGCCACACCCGCGCCCCCTCTCCAAATCCGCCTATAAATGCGAGTGGTTTCAGGAAATGACACACACAACCTCTTGCCCGTTTTTAAAAATCTTCAATCTGGATTCAGGTAGTATAAATGTGCTCACGCTAATAATACACTTGTTGTTAATTAATGAAATTTAGGTGTTTAGTAGAAAATAAGCTATTCATATGCCAGCAAAGGCACTTTAATTGCAGTCTTTGCGTTTAGTTTGAGTTGTGTTTAGTGATGCATTAGATGCCACTTTTTCAAATTTGAGTTTTGCTCAACCTAAATGGATATGTTGCTATAGATCTAGTGCCTTTTGCATTTATCGTTCTGAAGCGATGTATATCTAGCACATTTTAAAAAAAATAGATAAAACACAATAGATAATCCGACTTAAAACACTAATAAACAATAATAATAATCCATTTAGTCTACATCTTCAAATGAATTCATGATTTCACATAATATTCACAATGAATTCATGCAGGTCATTATGCTTTGACTAATAATTAGTGGCTTCTAACCTCGTGACTCTTTCGGTTAAATAATATATTTAACCCAGCTCGCTAAGCATGATTTTTTGCTTCCATTGATATTTAGGGAACCAATACTATTGACATCTTATGAACTTCCGTTTGAATAAATTTTCACAATTTAGTTTCCACAAAATAGATCGATTGCAATGTCAGATGACTTGCAAGAAGACGGACAGACAGAACCTCGGCGCGGTAAAATGATGAGCAATGTGGAGAAGCAGAAATTCAAGGATCCTTTGATGAATATCGCCGGGGAAGAAAGCGATGATGCCGATGGGGAGGTTTGTTTGTCTAACTCATAGTCATGAACACTTCACTGTCAGCACTTGCATGATTCTTTTTTTGTGTGCCAATATACTTTTTTCGAAGAGCCGAAATGACAGGTCATGAGTCTGAGTGGATACTGCATCAATAAAGAGCTTGTCCATCAGCTAGACGGTTGGAAGGATTTCTGGACGTTTGGCCACCCAGTCAGTTCGCTACCCATGCGTTTTCGCTACGCACGTTATATGTGTACAGATTAAAAGCATTATTTAAGTTTCTTCAAATGTGTATGCAATATATATTTATCCTGGTACAACCTATTTTCGAACACAACCTATTTTCGAACACTGTAAAATGACGCTTTTCGCATTCGTTTACTATCATTATTTCCGGAAGTTCATATGCAGTTTGTTTATCGAGGTTACAGAAATAATCGTAATAACTTTTAACAAATACGTTCAGATTAGAATTTTTTTAATTATCGATTTTTTCATCAATTACCAAATTTTAACCTTTTTTTACTAATTCCGAATTTCGGCAAGTAAAAATAAATGTTGCCACGCGACACATCAGATGAAAAACATTAGTTTAATTTTGAAAAGTTTGACTTTTTGTTTAATATGAAAAACCATGCCCTATCGTGAAAAAGCCTGACTAACAATATGGTATTGAATGTGTAATACTCACTGTTGCTATTATAAGGATAACACATTAAGGGTACATTAAAGCATGAATTCACAATTAACCTTCAGCAATATTTGTTTGTTACCTTTATTTTTATGTAATCCTTACAGTTAATAATGGATGATTTATGACAGTAGACAAGCTGTTAGTCCCTATCTTGGTAAAATAAATTGGAGTACTTACTAAAGAAACTAAGATTCGGGCCTTGGTTGTTCTATTCCAAAATTAAAAGTCCGAAGATGATTAGACATCTCCCTCTAAAATACCTATGATCCACTTTAATACAATTTAATATAAATAAATGATGAATTTGTTTCTTAAAATAGAACTCATTAGATTGTATGCTATTTTGGAACGTTCCTGACAAATAACCACTTATTATACTTCTTAAAATAATGAAGTGTGAAGTCTAACAAAAACATGTTCGAAAATAGGTGGGAAAATGAAGTGTTACCTGTTTTTTGGTAGCCATTATCCAGCACATTAAAAACAACATATGCAATATAATTATATGTTTTCTATTCATAATTTTAGTAAATGTACACTGCTTTGTTAAACTTTGTAAACAGTTATAATTTATACATTTCATTTAAACAAAAAATGAAATCGAATGTTAAGCGACATGGTTGAACCGGGATATATTATGCATTAAAATGAATTGTACAATTTGATATCATTTATACAAGATTCAAGTCCATTTCCAGTGTTTTTTCTCATATTTTGGGGCCCTTCAGACGGGGAATTTTACGGCAAAGGGGAATTGTTTTTGTATTAAAGCATTATAACATGTTTATATTCTACTTTGTTATAAAACATTAATCATTTGTTTTGCTACAAATGATAACTCAGATTGTGCACAAACTTTGTTTGCTAAAAATTGCTGGAATTGTTGACGAAAATTCCTCTATCTTAGTAATTTTTTTTCCGATTTTGGTTTAAAAAAAAAAATTCAAGCTTACATTCTGGCAGGAATTTTAAGGTAAATATAGGGGGAAAATATATACTGTTTTAGCAGGGGAATGGGGCCGAATTTTTGCCCCAAATTGGCCCTAAAAAACACACTGATTTCTCACTTTATCAAATGACTTCACAGCTTGACTGAAGTCTGATAATCCATAATCAATATTAACGGGTAGCAACAAAATTGTATAGGTAGCAAAAATGTACAGGTAGCAAACTGACGGGTAGTGAAACAAGTATCACCCGTTGGAAATGCCTATCTGCTAATCAATACATTGTCATATCGGGCTGAGAGTGAGATTTTTTTTTGTAGATATGTCATGTTCTGTGCCAATCAATTAGAGTTAGTGCCCTTTTGTTGTCTTCATAAATTAAAAAAATACATGACAATTGCATTGTTGTAACCCTATATTCTATTTTAGCTGGAAAGCCTAGACCTCGATGCATCTGGCAGGTCAGACGTGAGCGTGTCCCGCAGCTCCAGCCTCAATGTCAACCTGTCAGGATATGACGATGATGATGCTGAGACCCACGATATGTCTATCACTGTGGATGACCCCGAGAAACATAGCGGGACAATGGACTCCTACGTGACCTTCAGAATCACTCTCAAGGTTAATATACCCACTAGCACTTCCATATGTAGATTTTATACCCCTTACCTGCACGCTTTGAAGTTTTGTTAAAAAGTTTGTTTTTGCCTCTTCACCAGCAAGTTTGTTATGCATTCGAGTTTGCGCATGTGCATAATATGCAAAGTTGACGGAAATTTATCAACACATTTAAATAGATAGGATGTAAACTCAATATTTCATGTAACAAAACTGTGAACAATTTATGAAAAATCTGTAATCTTACTTAAAAATAAACGTAACCCAAAAACGTTTTGAACTTTCTCAAATGCCTCCAAGTGTGTGTGTCATAACACAAGACCCTGTCACTGAATTAAATGTTTGCATTTTAAATGATGACCTTGTTTTAATGCTTTGCAATATATATTCATCTTACGTGGATTTAAACAAAATGGAATATTTAAAATCCAAATCAATGTTACAAATCACTTGTCAAATTTAAATAAGTTGTAAACAGTGCATAACAAATGCATTTCACTAAAATGGAATTTTTATTAGCTCACCTGAGCACAACGTGCTCATGGTGAGCTTTTAGGATCGCCTTTTGTCCGTTGTGCGTCGTCCGTCGTGTGTCAACATGTTCATTCAAAGAACATCTCCTCCTAAACCATTGTGCAGAATTTCACCAAACTTCGCAGGAATGATATTTGGGTGACCCTCTTTCAAATTGTTCAAATCGTTCCAGTCCGCTGCATATGTAGGTCACCAGAGCTAAAAATAGATTTAAAAACTGAAAACTTAAAAAATCTTCTTCTCTGAAACGACAAGGCTTGGGGCTTTCGTATTTGGTATGTGACATCCTCTAGTGGTCTTCTACAAAGATTGTTCAAATGATGCCCCTGGGATCAAAACTGGCCACGCCCCGGGGATCACATGGTTTATTTACACTGGTATTGCATTGTATTTGTATAGTGGTCCTCTACAAATATTGTTAAAATGATGCAACTGGGGTCAAAACTGGCCACACGGGGGCGCGGGGGGGGGTCACATGGTTTATATAGACTTGAATAGCAAAATGACTTTAAAAATCTTCTCCTCTGAAACTGCAAGGCCCAGAGGTTTCATATTTGGTATGTAACATTGTTTAGTGGTCCTCTACAAAGATTGTTCAAATGATGCCCCTGGGGTCAAAACTGGCCACAGCCTGGGGCTCACATGGTTCATATAGATTTCAATTGCAAAATGACTTTAAAAATTCTTCTCCTCAGAAACCGCAAGGCCCAGAGGTTTCATATTTGGAATGTAACATTGTTTAGTGGTCCTCTACAAAGATTGTTCAAATGATGCCCCTGGGGTCAAAACTGGCCACACCCTGGGGCTCACATGGTTTATATAGATTTAAAAATAGCAAAATGACTTCAAAGATCTTCTCTGAAAGTGTTCTGGCGAGGTATCACGAAAGGTGAGACATTTGTCTCACAGGTCATGAAAAATTGGGGACATTTCCGATTTTTTGGAGACACAAACAAAATACACTTACAATGTCCTACAAATGATAAAATCAATAACAAGATTTATTTACCTTGACTAGTTGTGTCTTGTTTAAGTGTCAGTGGTTGGTATGAGTTTAACTAACAGCAGTTAACATTAGAAACACAGTTAATGTTTTTTTTGTTTTTTTTTAAATTTTTATAAACTGCTCAACACAAATAACTGATATAACTAATAAACTTAAAATTAGTGACTTTCAATGGAAAATGTTATTCGTTTTGTGCTTAATAAAATGTGAACGCGTCATAAATTTCCTTCATCATTATAGGCAAGCCAACTGTGTTTTTTCAACTAAGAATTTTTGAATTTTCGTTCAGGTTTTTACGTCAAATTCGTGACACAGTCACTTTGAGTATTTGTCAAAGAACCTTTTAGACTTGTCGCCGGCTTTATTGATAGGGTTGCAGGCAGCTTGCGAAGCAACGGTCAGACTCGAATCGTTACCAACAAACTCTTATGTTTTGATGTTTTGAAATTATTTAATATAACGTTCGAGGCTTTTTTTCTTAGGTGACGCAGTAGACAGCTACATCTTGGAAAACAAAATGAACACAGTCACTTTGAGTTTCTGTCAAAGAAACTTCTAGACTGTCGCCGGCTTTATTGATAGGGTTGCAGGCAGCTTGCGAAGCAACGGTCAGACTCAAATCGTTACCAACAAACTCTTATGTTTTGATGCTTTGAAGTTATTCAATATAACGTTCGAGGCTTTTTTTTCTTAGGCGACGCAGCAGACAGCTACATCTTGGAAAACAAAATGAATACTCTTCAATATGGAGATAAAGCTCGAAGGCATAATGTTATCGATTGGCTAAGATTGTAGCGCTATATTTAATTGAACCAATCAGAAAGCAGACCTCAATCGGATGTTTGGTTCATACTCAGCACACTTCGAGAGATTTGATATTCGTCCCCAAATTGTTTTGCATTTTTGACGATTCGTCCCATGAAATTTTGTATGCAACAAAAATTGCTACTAGACCAATTTGTTTGCGACATTTGTGAAAAATAAGCGATAAAATCGCAATATCGCGGCCTCACCAGGACACTGGGCCTAGAGGTTTCCTATTTGGTATGTAACATTGTATAGTGGTCCTCTACAAAGATTGTTCAAATGATTCCCCTAGGGTCAAAACTGGCCACACCCTGGGGGTCACATGATTTATATAGACTTGAATAGCAAAATGACTTTAAAAATCTTCTCCTCTGAAACTGCAAGGCCCAGAGGTTTCATATTTGGTATGTAACATTGTATAGTGGTCCTCTACAAAGATTGTTCAAATGATGCCCCTGGGGTGAAAACTGGCCACACCCGGGAGTCAGATGGTTTATATAGACTTCAATAGCAAAATGACTTTTAAAATCTTCTCCTCTGAAACCGCAAGGCTCAGAGATTTCATATTTGGTATGTAACATTGTACAGTCGTCCTCTACAAAGATGAATCTAATGATGTCCCTGGGGTGAAAACTGGACACACCCCAGGGGTCTAATGGTTAATATAGACTTGAATGGAAAAATGACTTTAAATATCTTCTACTCTGAAACCGCAAGGCCCTGAGGTTTCATATTTGGTATGTAACATTGTATAGTGGTCCTCTACAAAGATTGTTCAAATGATGCCCCTGAGGTCAAAACTGGCCACACCCCATGGTGCACATAGCTTAAATAGCAAAATGACTTTAGAAATCTTCTTCTCTGAAACTGCAAGGCCTAGAGGTTTAATATTTGGTATGTAACATTGTATAGTGGTCCTCTACAAAGATTGTTCAAATGATGCCCCTGGGGTCAAAACTGGCTGGACCCCGGGGCTGTCATGGTTTATATAGACTTGAATAGCAAAATGACTTTTAAAATCTTCTCCACTGAAACCGCAAGGCCCAGTGGTTTCATATTTGGTATGTACCATTATATAGTGGTCCTCTACAAAGATTGTTCAAATGATGCTCCTGGGGTCAAAATTGGCCACACCCCGGGGGTCACATGGTTTATATAGACTTGAATAGCAAAATGACTTTAAAAATCTTCTCCTCTGAAACCACAAGGCCCAGAGTTTTCATATTTGGTATGTAACATTGTATAATGGTCCTCTACAAAGATTGTTCAAATGATGCCCCTGGGGTCAAAACTTGTAACACTCCGTGGCTCACATGGTTTATATAGACTTATATAGCAAAATGTCTTAAAAAATTTTCTTCTCTGAAATTGCAAGGCCTAGATGTTTCATATTTGGTATGTAACATTGTGTAGTGGTCCTCCACAAAGATTGTTCAAGTGATGCCCCTGGGGTCAAAACTGGCCACACCCCGGGGTCACATGGTTTATATAGACTTAACTAGCAAAATGAATTTAAAAAAATTCTGCTCTGAAAGTTCAAGGCCTAGAGGTTTTATATTTGGTATGTAACATTGTGTAGTGGCCTTCTATAAAGATTGTTCAAATGATGCCCCTGGGGTCAAAACTGGCCGGACCCCGGGGGCCACATGGTTTATATAGACTTAGTATTTAGCATCCTATCGTGGTCCTCTATAAAGATTGTTCAAATTATGCCCCTGGGGTCAAAACTGGCCACTCCCGGGGGTCACATGGTTTATATAGAATATATAGCAAAATGACATTAAAAATCTTCTCCTCTGAAACCACAAAGCCCAGACGTTTCATATTTGGTATGTAACATCCTACAATCGTCCTGTATAAAGAGTGTTCAAATTATGCCCCTTGGGTTAAGACTGGCCACGCCCTGGGGGTCACATGGTTTATATAAACTTAGCAAGATGTCTTTAAAAATCCTCTTCTTTGAAACCGCAAGATCCAGAGGTTTCATATTTGGGAAGGAACATCATATAGTGGTCCTCTACAAATATTGTTCAATTTAAGTTCCTGGGGTCAAAACTGGCCACGCCCCAGGGGTCACATGATTTATATAGACTTAAATAGCAAAATGACTTAAAAAATCTTCTCCTCAGAAACCGCAAGGCCCAGAGGTTTGTTATTTGGTATATAACATAGTTTAGTGGTCCTCTACAAAGTTTGTTTAAATTATGCTCCATGGGTCAAAACTGGCCACATTTTTATATAAACTTAAATAGCAAAATGTCTTTAAAAATTTTCTTCTCTGAAACTGCAAGGGCCCAGAGGTTTCGTATTTGGTATGTGACATCCTATAGTGGTCCTCTCCAAAGATTGTTCGAATTATGCCCCTGGGGTCAAATCTGGCTGCACCCCCAGGGGTCACATGGTTTATATAGACTTAAATAGCAAAATGACTTTGAAAGTCTTTACCTGAAACCTCAGCCCTAGAGGATTTTTCAAGATTGTTCAAATTATAATACGCCTTATTTTCAAATAATTTCTGGAATGTTAGTAGCCATTTGGTTATTTGGCTGTTGGTAATGCAAACATAGCCAGTGTTTTCTTTAGGGCCAATTTGGGGCTGAAATTCGGCCCCATTCCCCTGCTCAAAAGTATACATTTTTCCCCTGTATTTGCCTTAAAATTCACCTCAGAATGTAAGCTTTATTTTGAAAAAAATTTGACCAATATCGGACAAAAATTGAGTAAGATAGAGGCATTTTCGTAAACAATCCCAGTAATTTTTCATCAAATCAAGTAAGTAGATAATCTAAAGCCGGGCTGGCTAGCTCAGTTGGTAGAGTACTGGACTACAAATCTACGGCCACATAACTTGTGTGGGAATTGGTCATGAAATTATTTCTACGGCCATTCTCCCCCAACCTCTGATTCAAGTAGGGCAGTTGTCAGTTACTGGCATAAGTAGGTGCACTCAGTACTGGCAAACCACCTTACCCAGGAAAAGTGTGAGTAGGTTAACTTACTGCCGTTATATGACTGAAATACAGTACAGCGAAAAATCCCCCCTTTTGCCGTAAAATTCCCCATCTGAAGGGCCCCGCCACCTTTTCCCGGTAAAGTGAAAAAAACTACACTGATAGCAGTGCAAAGCTGAGCTTGGAGCATTTATACAAGCATTTCGCTTGACTCCTGTTAGCATTATTATTGAATGTACTGGATATACATTTATTGATGTGGTTGCATTCCCTTTCCTATTATCCTAAACGTTTTAGCTACAGTCCTGCAGATCGCAAAGTCCTTTGATGATCGTAAAGAAAGCTTTATAATGTTTACTGATATGAGGTGCGTTAAATGAGGTGCGGACTGCACAAGCTAATCCGGGATGACACTTTACGCTAGTGTTTATTCTAGAAGGGCAGAAGGGCATGGCGCTTGACTTGGAAAAATGGCTTTTTGTGCGCGGTGGCACTGTTAAAAAGGGCATATTAGGTTTTAGTCATTTTTTTCCGAAGTAATATTTATAACCAATTATGAAATTTTATTTTTCATCTTTTTTATTGTAGGAAATATTATTATTTTCACCATTATGTTTTATATGTTGTTGCTGTTGATACTAATATTTTTGCATTAACGATGAATAGCTATAGTGAAGATTAAAAATTTAGAAAACATTAAAATTCGGATTGAAATGATGTATCCGAATATGTTTGTCCGAAATAATATCTAGGGTTGCTATTCGTATTTTCATAGATTTTTTTTGTGATTGAAGAAATATTGTATACACAAGTTGTTTTCTTATAATTAGTGATTTAAGACCACATTGAGTATACCTTGATATGCATTCTGCCCTTTGGTATCAAGTTTATAATAAACATTGACAATACAAAAACATTTTGTCCATTGCATATGAAATCGAGGCTGTAAAAAGCAAACAATTTACGTTCAATTTTAAAACAAAATCAGCATGTTTTATTGTATCTAGACACAAACTTATAAGCTGACTGCCCGTACAGCTGATCTTATCAGTTGGTTGCAGATTAATATACCATAACATGTCATCACAAAGGGCCCTCGTTAAGGGCAATACAGTCAATAGATAAGAGGGCACGAGGCGCTAATTGCCTTTGAAAAGGGCAGGGTGGCGGATCAGTAAAGGGGCATGGCGCGGCGCCGCGCTGATTAGGTCTGGATAAAATACTATTTACGCACATGCATTAAGTCCGGTTTTCCCAAGACGCGCCTCATATGTATATTAATTAATGTACTTGATTTTTTAAACACTGACATGCTCTGGCAAAGTGTATGAAGTACATGTATGACAGTATCTAAGTAAGTCTAAAACAATTAAAAATTTTCATAATTCTCATTTTATGAAGGGAAATGATCCTGCTGCTAAATAAACAAAGCTCTGTGCTTAAAAAATAGTTTTGATTTGTCGTTGTTTATCAGCCAATATACAATGATTTAGAGTTCTGATGTGAAGGAATTAAACCATGAGGGCGTCAAAATGACAAAGAGTTGTGTATTGGCCGATAAACAATGATTATGTGAAAATTATTTCGATCCTCACATAATTTGATGAATATTTTTGCAATTGTAATGAGAACTATATTTTACTATGCTTTGCTCAGAATCTGGACTACTTTTTGCATTATTAATTGGGTAGTTTAATAACAATAATTTTGTTCTTTGTCTATAGAAAATTACGTGTATCATGTTTAATAGAATAACTATTTGATCGCTATGACCATTGCAGACCACAAGGACTGAGTTTGAATGCCCGGAATATGAGGTCCGCAGGAGGTACAATGAGTTCCTGTGGTTAAGGCAGAAACTAGAGGAGACCTACCCAACACATGTAGTTCCTGTAAGTACCCATGCTAGGAAAAATGTAGCCGAATAGAATTTGCTAAGAAAATTGTGAGAACTATTTTCCTTTAGACTCATTTGGGGTAGTTTATAGGAGTTTATGAAGAAAAAGAAACATAGAGAAACAGATTTTTTCTTTAGCCTCGTTTGGGGTAGTTTTTAGGGTTTGATGGAATAAAAAAAATGTAGCAAAATGGATTGTTGGACTATGAGTGACTTCTTTCATGTTTTTGGTCGACATGCATGAATATCATTTAAGGAGCAATTAGAGCTTTTTAGCCAGATTTTTCAACCAAAAATCTCGGCTTATAGATTAACGAAAACCAGACGGGCGGGCGGTTGTGCGGGCGGGCGTTGCGATATCGTTAACAATTTGCGTTAAAGTTTTGTATTCCTGTCATATTTTCAAAAGTTCTTGGTCAAACTTCATGAAACTTTACAGAAATGTTTCTTGGATGGTCCTCTACCAAACCTGTGAAAATGGTTCCGCTTCACTGCACAAGATGGCCTCCAGAGCTAAAAATAGAATTATGTCTAAATGCAATTTTCTTCTAAACCTGTGGCTTTCAAATAATTTTACACAAACGCTCTTTAAGTGTTCTTTTACCAAACTTATTCAAAAGGTTCCACCTCACTGCACAAAATGGCCACTAGAGCTAAAAATAGAATTTGCGTTTAAGTTTTGTATTGATGTCATATTTGCTTAAGTTCTTGATCAATCTTGATGGATCTTTACACTCTACCAAACTTATTCACATGGTTCCGCCTCACTGCACAAAATAGTCACTAGAGTTAAAAATAGAATTTGCTTTAAAGTTTTGTTTTCCTGTCATATTTTCAGAAAATTGGTCTATCTTCATTAAACTTGACAGAAATGTTC
Source organism: Congeria kusceri (assembly GCA_027627225.1). Classification (NCBI taxonomy): domain Eukaryota; kingdom Metazoa; phylum Mollusca; class Bivalvia; order Myida; family Dreissenidae; genus Congeria; species Congeria kusceri. The sequence goes on along the minus strand of CM051032.1, from coordinate 32,095,851 downwards.
CTTGGATGGTCCTCTACCAAACCTGTGAAAATGGTTCTGCCTCACTGGACAAGATGGCCACCAGAGCTAAAAATAGAAATATGTCTAACTGCCAATTTCTTCTAGACCTATGGCTTGATTTTCAAATAATTTCACACCAATGTTCGTTTAGTGTTCCTCTACTGAACTTATTCAAATGGTCCGCCTCACTGTACAGAATGACCACTAGAGCTAAAAATAGAATTTGCGATAAAGTTTTGTTTTCCTGTCATATTTTCTATAGTTCTTGATCAATATTGATGAATATTTACACAAATGTTCCTTGGATGGTCCTCTACCAAACCTGTGAAAATGGTTTCGCTTCACTGCACAAGATGGCCCCAGAGCTAAAAATAGGAATATGTCTGAACGCCAATTTCTTCTAAACCTATGGCTAGATTTTTAGCTCACCTGAACACAACGTGCTCATGGTGAGCTTTTAGGATCGCCTTTTCTCCGTCGTGCGTCGTGCCTTGTCTGGCAACATTTTCATTCAAAGAACATCTCCTCCTAAACCGCTGGACAGATTTTCACCAAACTTCACAGGAATGATCCTTGGGGGAATCTCTTTCAAAATTGTTCAAATCATTCTTGTCCGCTGCATATGTAGGTCACAAGAGCTAAAAATAGATTTAAAAACTGAAAACTTTAGAAATTTTGTTTTCTGAACCACAAGGCTTGGAGCTTTCATATTTGATATGTGACATCCTCTAGTGGTCCTCTACAATGATTGTTCAAATGATGCCCCTGGGGTCAAAACTGGCCCCGCCCCGGGGGTCACATGGTTTATATAGACTTAAATAGCAAAATGAGTTTAAAAATCTTCTTCTCTGAAATTGCAAGGCCCAGAGGTTTCATATTTGTTATGTAACTTTGTATAGTGGTCCTCTACAAAGATTGTTCAAGTGATGCCTCTGGGGTCAAAACTGGCCACACCCCGGGGGTCATATGGTTTATATAGACTTAAATAGCAAAATGACTTTAAAAATTTTCTCCTCTGAACGTTCAAGGCCTAGAGGTTTTATATTTGGTTTGTAACATTGTGTAGTGGTCGTCTATAAAGATTGTTCAAATGATGCCCCTGGGGTCAAAGCTGGGCACACCCAAGGGCTCACATGGTTTATATAGACGTAAATGGCAAAATTATTTAAAAATTCTTCTCTGAAACCACAAGGCCCAGAGGTTTCATATTTGGTTAAAACATTCTATTGAGACCTCGATTGGGATTGCATATGGGATGGGTGGGGTCAAGGTCACTGTTACTAAAAATAGAAAAACAGTTTCTGCTCAATAACTTTAGAACGCATGGAGATATTTTAATGAAACTTAATACATAGATACCTTATATTGACACCTCGCATGGGATTGCATATGGGGTGGGAGGGGTCAAGGTCACTGTTACTAAAAATAGAAAAACGGTTTCCGTTCAATATCTTGAGAATGCTTCAAGGTATTTTAATGAAATTTAATACATAAATACATTATTTTGAGACCTCGATTGGGATTGCATATGGGGTGGGTGGGGTCAAGGTCAAGGTCACCGTTATTAAATATAGAAAAATGGTTTCCGCTCAATAACTTAAGAACCCATTGAGATATTTTAATGAAACTTCATGCATAGATACCTTATATCAAGACCTTGCTTTACGTATGTGGTGGGTGGGGTCAAGGTCACTGTTACTAAAAATAGAAAAAACAGTTTTCGCTCAATAACTTGAAAACCTATTGAGATATTTTAATGAAACTTCATACATAGATATCAGGTGAGCGATCTCGGGCCAATGTTTGTTTAGTGGTCCTCTACCAAACTTAATCAAATGGTTCTGCCTTACTGCACAAGATGGCTGCCAGTGCTAAAAACGGAAATATATCTAAACGCCAGTTTAGAAATATGTCTTAATTGCTAGTTTTTCAAATATTTTCACAGAAATGTTTGTTTGGTGGTCCTCTACCAAAATTATTCAAATGGTTCCACTCCACTGCACAAATGGTCGCTATAGGTTTGTACATGTAAAAAATAAAAAATATATATGATCCAGCTTAAATATGGTTGGCGCGTGAAGTGCCAATTAACTTAAAATAATGTTTGTTCAATTGCAGCCAATGCCAGAAAAGCACAGCTTGAGGCGACATGATAGATTTAGTCCAGAATTTTTGCGTATTCGAAGTTTGGCTCTGGAGAAGTTTCTCAACAGGGTAGCAGACCATCCTGTCCAGTCTTTCGACAAAAACTTCCATATTTTTCTCACAGCAAAAGCTTGGGTAAGTATTGTGGTTCATACACATATTATATCTTATGAGAATTTTGAGATGTTAAGTAATTATTGTCTCAGATGGACTTGGAATGTGATAATCTAGAAAAAACAAGACACACTATATATAGGCGTTTTTATTATTTTTGGATCCCATTTTGAAACAAATTTTAATTCAAAGATTAAAATTTAAGTACAGTAATTTAAGTAGTTTGGCATGTTCTGTGTTTATATTTGATATATGTGAACAGTATGCATTGTATTTGTGAGTAACTAACTACATATGTTCCTGCATTATATTGCCAATGCTCTTCAGAACAATCTTCATTACTTACTTGAACATCATCTTCAAATCCTGGTGAATATTTTTGTAAAAAAGACCGTTTTGCTGTCAAAAAACTAGACTGGTTTTGCTTTTAATAAATCAGTTGTTTTCTGTAAAAAATAGTTTAGTTTTGCATAAAGTAATCAGACTGGTTTTCTGTAAAAAAAAATAGAATGTTTTTGTTTTAGTAAAAACATCAGACTGGTTTTCTATCACAAAAATTAGATTGGTTTTCTGTAAAAAAGAGACTGGTTTTCTGTAAAAAAAAATAAAAAAAGTTTTCTTGAACAATCAGGAGTTCCAGGCCCACAAGAAGCAGTCTACGGGTCTGCTGGGTCGTGTCAGTGATTCCCTCCATAACATGAGCAGCTCGTATATGCTGAAGTACAGAAAACCAGAGTTTGCCGCTATGCAGGACTACATAATGGCTTTCGGAGAGAAACTGGCTAACATTGAACGTATCACGCAGAGAATTGTGAAAGAACAGACAGGTACAATTGTAAACATGTTATGTATGTACATATAATGGATTTATATGAGTTTCTGGTCACACACATTTTTGCTGCTACAAGTATATTGTGACAAAAAAACTGTTGACATTATTTTGTTAACAACTGTGGGTTTAATTTATGTAGACTCTCATAAACTTAACTGTAATAATAATGATAGTAATGCTAGTACCAAACACTAATAATACATGTGGTAATAATATTTTTATAATAATAATTGTAATAGCATTAATGTTATAATTAATAATAATTATTATTATTATTATAATTATAATAACATTGATAATACCAGGGGTGTTGAAATCCTTTGCCTGATTTGGACGACATGGGTAATTTCACTGTTGTACAAGTAAACTTTCCCAATCGAGTTGTCTGAGGACATGTACAATACCCCTATTGGAGTGTGAAAATAATGTAAATGTTTTGAGTTATTAAATTTATGATTATGTTAATAGCAATTTAAATTTGGGTTTTATTTATACTTAACGAAAAACTATGTACTGAACGCCAGAAAATAAGAACAGTATTTTTACGTGGACAAGTGACTTTAGTTTGCAGACAAGAAGAGTTTTGCAGTGAACTTGTCCATGGACAAGTGGACAATTTCGATATTTTCACACCCCTGATAATACATTAGTATTACTATTTAAATGAGGATTTCAGTTTCTATTCATCAAAAATAAAGCAAAGGCTAGCTACAATAGTTTCACCATGGAACCATATATTACCAATAAGAAGCTATGATGTGCCATGAAAACTGCCATATTGCCAGGGAAAGATCTAGGATCAGAATTGGTACAGGGTGCTGCTCAACAGGAGCAGGGCAAAGCTGTGCAAGTTACCTGAAATTGTCTAAAATATTGGCTAATATAGGCGTTTTATGAATATTAAATGCTTAAAATAATGTACACCTTACTTTTCCTGGGCAAGCTTAGGCGATCAAAGCGGTTCACCACTACTAAGTGCACATACTTATGCCAGTAACTGACAACTGCCCTACTTGAATCAGAGGTAGGGAGAGTATGGCATTAAGAATAATTTCATGACCAATCCCTACACAAGTTATGTGGCCGGGCTGGGGTTCGAACTTACGATCCACGGATTGACGACCCAGCGCTCTACCAACTGAGGCAGCTGGGCCGGTACAACTTAGATACACACAGACCTATATTACTAAAGCTTTGCTCTCTTCAGACTTTCACACAGACTTGTTAGAGTGGGGACCAATCTATACACTGTGGTCAAACTCCGAAGACCAGCTAGTTGGTTCACTGCATTCCATGACCAAAGCTGTCGAAACATCCAGTTCATCATTGAAGGAACTGGTTAAGTGTTTATGAAATTACAGTCTATTCTTCTTTTCTTGTCTGTGTTATAAAAATGAAGGCAATTTTTTACTTTAATTTGTATTGCTAAATTTGTATTGCTAGAACATCTGTGTTACACTAATTCTTATAAATGTTATTAAAAATGATTTTGACAAATAGTTTAATATACGGGACTTTAATGCAAACATTCGTGTTTTATCAATATTAGTATTGATGGGCAAACTCGAGATTTAATGCACTCTTAAAATTGAATCAAGAAGTAGTATAAAAAAAGCGTTTTCATGTTGTTATATTTAGTTCTTAAAATTAAATTAGGGTCATTAAGGAATATAATAACATACAGAGACATTTAGACGAAAGAGTACTAGCAGTATTTGAAAATATTTGCACTGGTCCCTGGTCATCAGAATTTCATTATGACAGCTATGGCCAGTAAATTTTAATCATGCAGTAAATACATAGAATATATTTTTAAACACTGGCAATTCAGTGACTGAAATAAAAGCCTTAATTTTATATGCTTAACATACTTTATTTACAAAAGTGTGATAAATATATCTAAAAGACTTCCATGATATGAAAGTGGGATTCATTTAAGAAATAATTTTGAATTTAGAGTTGTTTATCCGCTAGTAAACAACACTTTGGAGTTCTGATGCGTAGGAATTGAACCACGAGGGCATTAGCCCATTGCATCAGAATGACAAATAGTTGTTTATTAGCCAATAAACAACAATAATGTGAAAATTATTTCGATTCTAACTTGACCTGACAAAATTTTCCACAATTTCAATGCAAACTATAGTTTACAGTTTCGGAACTATTTTTCGGTGAATTTTGTTCTTTGTCTGTAGAAAACTCTGCACATGTCATTTTAGAATTTGTTATAATTGTATTTTTGTTTGACTGGTTGATAGATCGATGCAACAGAGGATCATTTTAATCAGCCTTTGAGAGAATACGTCCTCTATACGGAATGCATTAAGGTAGGTGTAGTAAAGTGATTTATTCACAGATTTTCATATTTTGAAAAAGGACTGTACGATTTTGTAGAAAAATAATAATGTTTAACCATCCATTGATTCTAATGATGTCAGTATATTTTTAAAATAATATTATCATAAATGTTGAGAATAACCTATGTTCAGAAATTCGTATTAAGAGAGAAATTTGAAACTTTAATAATACGTTGCTGCGCAATGCATTATTATATACACACATACACAGCGTCTAGACAGTCAGATCGATTAATGATACAAACGAAATGTACCTAAATATCTTACCTGAAAAAAGTAAAGAATCAACACATACCAACCTTAATATTCTATAAAGAAAAGCAAAACATAGAAAATAGTATAGTACTAAACAGGGCTCAAACTGGTGATCATCCGATCAAAATTCTGTCACACCAACCACTTGGCCAACCAGACTTTCGTAAAGTAATGTGAAGTTTTAAGTGATACACATGTTTAAATAATATTTGACAAAAAAGCATGTGTGTAATGCTTTGTCATTTTAATAATTTTACTTGTTAATTAATAAACATCACATGATTTCCAATAAATTTCTGTGTCAGGAGTGTTATTTTGCTTCTATATATATACATGTAACATACTTTTCTGTTTGGAATATGCGACAATAGTTTTGGAATTGGCAATTTGCCAATCTGTGAACAGGACTCTTTAAGAATGTAACTGTATACCATGTGACTGTATACCATGTGACAGTATACCATGTGACTGTATATCATGTGACAGTATACCATGTGACTGTATACCATGTGACAGTATACCATATGACTGTATATCATGTGACAGTATACCATGTGACTGTATATCATGTGACAGTATACCATGTGACTTTATATCATGTGACAGTATTGCTCTGTTCGATGCAAATTGCTTGGTTCACAGTTTAATCCAGCACTGTACCATACGATATGTAATGGGTAGGGGTTATCATAGGGTATTTATTGTGTATAGTTTTTAGACTGATGGCATTTCAAGAGATTGAATTGCGTGACCTACTTTTTACTTTGCAGGCTACAAAGCAGTAGCAATCGATAAACCAAAATTTATACGCTCCATCGGCTATTTCGGCCTGTTCAGGATTTGTCGACAAGTTGACTGTTATGCATTGCTTTTGCATTAAGTAGTTTGCATACAAACCTATATATCTACCAAGGTATTGAAAGTAGGGAGTATAACAATGAGTATTTCGATTTGGCTTGAGTAAAAATGGCATTGCAGAATTCAATTTCATTCAAATAAATGTGTCTTTTCTGTTAGAAAATGTTTGCACTCTTATTTCACTTGATTTTGGTTTCATTCCTTTTCTGGCCAACAGTCTTACTACACTATCAGCGTTTTGATTATACTTCTCTGACATTACAGTTCAGAAGAACAGTGTTGTAAATTGTACCAAAAAAAACACTAATTATTGGATGCAAATGTAAATGTGGACACTATCCCTGTGATTATGTGTAGAAACCATTTGGAGTTCTTATGTGAAGGAATTAAACCATGAGGGCGTTAGCCCGAGTTGTTTAATAGCCACTCATCAGAACGACAAAGAGTTGCTTATTGGCCGATAAACAACGATAATGTGAAAAATATTTAGATTTTTACATGATTTGACATATAATTGCAATTGTAATTGGAACTACTTTTTACTATGCTCCGCTCGGAATCAGAACTTCTTTTTGCATTGTGTAGTTTAACAATGATTATTTTGTTCTTTGTCTATAGAAACATGAGCGAGTATTATGTTAGAGTGTTAATTTTGAAATTTAAAAAAATGAATTTTAGACTGTCCTCCGAAGAAGAGATGCGATACAGTCCCAGTACGAGCAAACACTCGATGAGCTGAATAAACGCAAAGAGGAAAGGGACCAGGTAGTGAATGTAAGCATCACAGCTGTGTTTCCAAAATCTGATTACAAGGAGGGAGAAGTTACTGTGATGTTGTTTTTTTCTTGTTACTTACATTGTACTTTTTGTTGTGTATTTTCCTTTTGTTATTTACATGTTCTTAGATTCTTTCATTCACTTTTCATTCATTTTTTTTTCTCCTTTTAATGTTGGTGAAAGCATCTTTGTTATTTCGTTGTCATATTGGCATCCACAAAATAATATACTTTCTTTGATTTTCAGTTGATTTTGAATGGTTTTAGCTAAGATATGTTCTTATTTTATAGAAATATACAAAAATTTTGTATTTAAGGTAGATTTTGCTTTTACTAGAACTTTATTGTTCCATTTACATTGTACATGTGTAATTGTATTTTGTTATGATTTTTTTCTTCTTCCACCCTTGTTATTGGATTAAAGGTACATATGGCTGTTGATGTGTGTTTTATTTATTTTATTTTATTAAAGTTTATGTGTGGAACCACACTGCATGATATTACTTGTATGTACATGTATTTATATATAATTATATTAGAGATAGATTGTCATTAGTTTGTTTCAACTTAATTTAGGTGATCATGATTTCTTTGTTGAACTTAAGTCATCAATAGTATGGAGTACAGTGGTGAACTACTGAACTTAAAATTATAAGTCATCTCGGAAAATTATTGTCAAGTAAATATATGTGTTTGTTGCAGTTACCTCCAGTAGATCTTTTTACTGCACACAAATCAACATGTGTTGTGCTGTATTCAAATTATACACAAATATTTTTAAATTTATCAGTTTCAGCAAAGATGGTGATATCGACTAATAATTTACTGTCCCATTTCATTTTTATAGTTGAAATAGTTGAAGATGTCGGACCAAACAGTGCTGTATTCAAATTATACACATTTTTTATTTATTTTATCAGTTTCAGCAAAGATGGTGATATCGCCTAATTATTTTCTTTCCCATTTTATTTTTATAGTTGAAGATATCGGACCAAACATATTCGTTAGGCGCTTTTCTTGGCAAGGATCCGGATGAAGTGAAACAAAATAAACAGGATAAACTAGAGCAACAAATTAAAGACGTAAGTGAATGTCATGACTGCAGATATTTATTTGCCTTATTATACCCCCACAAACTTAGGGGTTGGGGGGGGGGTGTATATAGGAGTGAGCTTGTCGGTCTGTTGGTTTTCATGGTTTATGGATGATAACTCAAGAAAGGCTTGACATATTGAAATAGTTTTTGGTGCACATGTGTAACATCATAGAACACAGGTCAAGTTAGACTTTGGTTATAAACCACTAAATTGTGACAAGAGTTATGGCCCCTTTTTGACTTAAATTCCCTAAAAACATGGTTTCTGGACATTAACTCAAGAATGGCTTGACATAGTCAAATAATTTTTGGTACACATGGACCATTATAAATTACAGGTCAGGTTCTACTTTGGTTAAAAATCACTAAATTTTGACAGAGTTATGGCCCCTTTTTAGCTCACACAGTGCTCATGGTGAGCTTTTGTGATCGCCTGTTGTCCGTCAGTCCGTTGTAAACTTTTCATTCAAACAACATCTCCTCCTAAACAGTTTGGCAGATTTTTACCAAACTTCACAGGAATGATCATTGGGTGACCCTCTTTCAAAGTTGTTCAAATCGTTATGGTCCACTGCATATGTAGGTTGACACAGCTAAAAATAGATTTTAAAAGTGTAAACTTTAAAAATCTTCTCTGAAACCACAGGGCCCAGAGGTTTCATATTTGGTATGTAACATCCTATAGTGGTCCTCTACGAAGATTGTTCAAATTATGCCCCTGGGGTCAAAACATGCCACGCTCCAGGGGTCACATGGTTTATATAGAATATATAGCAAAATGACTTAAAAAATCTTCTTCTCTGAAACCGCAAGGCCCAGGGGTTTCATTTTTGATATGTAACATTCTATAGTGGTCCTGCACAAATATTGTTCAATTTATGCCTCTGGGGTCAAAACTTGCCACGCCCCGGGGGTCACATGATTCTTATAGACTTAAATAGCAAATTGACTTAAAAAATCTCCTCAGAAACCGCAAGGCCCAGAGGTTTCTTACGGTATTTGGTAAGTAACATCATATAGTGGTCCTCTACAAAGATTGTTCAAATTATGCCCCTGGGGTCGAAACTGGTCACGGCTCAGGGGTCACATGGTTTATATAGACTTAAATAGCAAAATGACTTTAAAATTCTTCTCATCTGAAATCGCTAGGCCTAGAGGTTTCATATTTGGTATGTAACATCCTAAAGTGGTCCTCTACAAATATTGTTCAAATTATGCCCCATGGGTCAAAACTGACCACACCCCAGGGGTCACATGGTTTATATAGACTTATATAGCAAAATGTCCTTAAGAATCTTCTTCTCTGAAACTGCAAGGCCCAGAGGTTTCATATTTGGTATGTAACAACCTATAGTGGTCCTCTCCAAAGATAGTTCAAACATATGCCCCTGAGGTCAAATCTGGCCGAACCCCGAGGGGTCACATGGTTTATATAGACTTAAATAGCAAAATGCCTTTAAAAATCTTTTCCTGAAACCGCAAGGCCCAGAGGTTTGTTCAAGATTGTTCAAATTATACCCCTGAGATAAAAATGAGCCACCCCGTTGGGATGCAAATTCCAATTGGGTAACAAGGTCTCAGGTGAGCGTCCTAAGGCCCTCAGGGCCCTCTTGTTTACTTAATTTACTTAAAAAATTTCCAAATACACTGTTTAACATTCACAAATTGAAGCATTTTCTCTGTGTCCATTTCTTTTGAATGGATGCCATAGTTTTGTGACAAGGCCATATTGTGGGGGTATATCCGTCACTCATGTGACAATTTTAGTTTGACAGGGTGCGGCTATAGGACCCAGTGTCCAAAATGGTTTATTTTTATGACCCTGGCATCTTGATGCTGGAGGCATATAGTGATTGTCCTGTCCGTCCTTCCGTAGATTTTACAGTTTCATCTAGCACCAACACCGCTTGCAACAACACTTGGATATTTACACAGATGTTACTTATGACCGTTCCCAATCCACCCATATCACCAAACCTCACTTTGACCTGGACCTTGACCTAATTTGCACTCAGAATATTTCAAATGGGCTCTTTTTTGGTTAACCACATTTTTTCCGTTTCGTCTAGCACCAACACCACTTGCTACAACACTTGGATACTTACACAGTTGTTGCTTATGACTATCCCCAATCTACCCATATCACCTAACCTCACTTTGACCTTGACCTAATTTTGACTAAGAAAGGGGCTATCCAGCACCAACCGGGGGCATGTGTGTTTATCAAACACAGAATCTTGTTACTAATTGGAATGAATAAAATTCCAAATCTGAAGTGAAAAAATCCAAAATACTTGGGAAATATGATTTTAAATTGTTGATTATGTTTTTGATAAATATGTATGAAATTATGAAGATGATCATTGCAAACATCTCAGCCTTCAGATACAATTTTATTTAAATGGTCTAAATACACTCTAAATATATTTGAAGTGGATCTGTTCTCCTTCCTATGCAATGTGACAAAAGTAAGGTTTAAAGATGTATAAATAATGCAAAAACAATTTCTACTATAGTTTAATCCATGTATTTTGAGAACTCATTTTCAAATAATATATGAACAAATTGAAAAGCAATAATAGTTCCTTGTCAAGATTTTAAATTCCTGATGGGAGCTCCTCCCCCTGTATTGAGTACATGATATTTTCCAAAATTTGAAAGAGTATTATGATCTAAAGTGTGTGACCTTGTGCTGAAGTTTTATCAAGTGCATGTCATGCTGGTATGGGGATTCTCTCATGTATGGCCGTCACCCCCAGAAGGCTTGTTAAAGTGTGCATGTATGATATTTCATATCAGTTATTTTCCAAATAAGCAGATGAATGTGACAATTAAACTTGAAAGCAAACAGATTTTGTTTTTATGCCAATTATCTGCTGTAAGATCGTACATTGGGTTTGGGGGATAGTGCAAGGTACAGGAGACCTGGTATCATATTCACTTAAGAATAAAGAATAGACTTAGGCTCAAGGAAATATATGAGGCGCGTTGTGAGAAAACCGGTCTTAATGCATGTGCGGAAAGTGTCATCCCGGATTAGCCTGTGCAGTCAGCACAGGGTAATCCGGGACGGCACTTTCCACTTTTATGGTATTTTCTATTTAAAGGAAGTCTCTTCTAAACATAACTTCACTGTAGGCGGAAAGTGTCATCCCAGATTAGCCTGTGCACATGCATTAAACCCGGTTTTCCCACGACACGCCTCATGTGTTCATTCACAATTATGCTAGTACAAATGTCGCTGCTGTCATTAACAAATTGATGTAAATGAAGAATGGTATAATTAGAGTAAGTGAATAGTAAGTGAATACCTGGTAAGATTCAGTTTAACATTGTTTTTTTTTTTACATCAGAACAGTTTAAAGATTATTCTTCATTCTTAAGTCTTAAGTGTTGGTGAATATGGGCCCAGAAGTCTTAAGTGTTGGTGAATATGGGCCCAGAAGTCTTAAGTGTTGGTGAATATGGGCCCAGAAGTCTTAAGTGTTGGTGAATATGGGCCCAGAAGTCTTAAGTGTTGGTGAATATGGGCCCAGAAGTCTTAAGTGTTGGTGAATATGGGCCCAGAAGTCTTAAGTGTTGGTGAATATGGGCCCAGAAGTCTTAAGTGTTCTTGAATATGGGCCCAGAAGTCTTAAGTGTTGGTGAATATGGGCCCAGAAGTCTTAAGTGTTGGTGAATATGGGCCCAGAAGTCTTAAGTGTTGGTGAATATGGGCCCAGAAGTCTTAAGTTTTGGTGAATATGGGCCCAGAAGTCTTAAGTGTTGGTGAATATGGGCCCAGAAGCAGCCCTGGCTATTTTATTTTCTGGTGCGAACCACCTAGTACTCTGCCACCAAGTTTAACGTCTCATGTAAAAGACTAGTTAGTAGATTATGGCGAATGAGCAGGGGCTCAAACCTGCGACTTCTGGGTTGGGAAGCTGGTGTGTTACCACTAGACCACAGATCCAACACTCTTATATTTGGCACTGGCTTCATTTCGGGGCCCTGCTAGCTCAGTCAGTAGAGGGCTGGACTGTCAGTCCGGGGATTGTAAGTTCGAACCTCAGCCTGGCCACATAACTTGTGTGGGGAATGGTCATGAAATTATTTCTATGGCCATTCTGCTCCTACCTCTGATTCAAGTAGGGCAGTTGTCAGTTAATAGCATACGTATGTTCACTTAGTACTGGTAAACAGCTTAGATCGGCTAAGCTTTCCCAGGAAAAGTGTGAGTATGTTAATGTGACTGAAATACTGTTAAAAACGGCGAAAAATCCAACAAAACCAAATCTTTTCAGCTTACGACCCAAATGGAAGCATTGAACGATAAGTCAGCCATATGTGACACTGATCTTCGTGCGGATATGGAGCGATGGCATAAGAACAAGCACAGGGACCTTAAAGAGTTGTTTATGGATGCTGCAGACAGAAATGTCCAATACTATGAGACGGTAAAGGCAAAAAAACTAATAATACCTGTCTTTATTTACTGGCCACAATCAACAAATTGAATTATTTGCCACAAATTGAATGCTGACTTCTTCATAATTGCGTTATTCTAAGTTGATTCTTGATAACTGCTAGATTCCCTCATTCCCCCCTCTCCAAAAAAAAAAATCTGTATAATTCTCTGAAGATAACAAAACTTAATGCTTATTGTTTCATTGGTTTGTAAATACAATGTATATGATGTCTCTAGTATGCCCCTTATCGGAGATGGCGGAGTATATTGTTTTGCTAATGTCAGTCGTCGTTTGATTTATCGGTCTGTCTCTCGGTCGACCACTTTTTTTTATCCGCTTTCTAAGTCCAATAGTTTTCATCCAATCTTAACCAAACTCCATGAAAATGTTTGTGAGCATAAATAATGCAACCACATTGAATAATCAGCCACATTGCTCCAGGAACTGTGGAGTTTGGGGCCCTTCAATTATCTCAAATTGGCCTTTTTAACCCTTTCCGCTCTTAAAGTCCAACAGTTTTCATTCGATCTTCACCAAACTTCGTGGAAATGTTTGTGGGCATAATCTCCTGGCCAAGTTCCATAATAATGCCAAATCGATCCAGGAATTGTGAAGTTATGGCCCTTGAATTATCCGAAATCGGCTGTGTTAGCCGTTTCTGCTTTCGAAGTCCAACAGTTTTCATCTAATTTTCACCAAACTTCACGAACATCTTCGTGGGCACAATATCTTGGTCAAGTTTGATAATCAACTAAAACACCCGAGGAACTGCCGAGTTACGGCCCTTTGTTATTTAAAATTGGCCTTTTTAGCAGTTTCCACTCCCTATGTCCAACGATTATCACCAAACTTGATATTTTGAAGATTGCTTGTAACATAAAGGCGGCATAATTGTTTTACAAACAGCTCCTGTTATTTTCATCTCAGCAAAATTTCACTACTACATTTGTATATTTACATGAAGAACAATTGGCTAATGTTTTGGTTGTATAGTATTTAGAGTCGTGTATGTAAAATAACACATTTAACACAAATCATTATTTGCCAGAAACCAAAAACATAGCTTATTAGTCCCCTACCGGTGTTTGCCCTCCGTCCATCCGTTTGTCCGTCCGCAAAATATTGTTCCTGCGATAACTCAAACAGTACTGAAGATACTTCAATGAAACTTGGTATACATATAAACGGCAATGTGAGTATTATGCACAACCTTTTATTTTTCACCAGAGGTCAAAGGTCACGTGACTGTTACTAAAAATAGAAATAAACTAAATACTGTTATAATTCGAAAAGTACATAAGACATGACCATGAAACTTGGTACAAAGATTGAACTATAGGTTTGCCATCCGTCTGCGTGTCTCTCTATCTGTTCGTCTGTATGTTTGCCCATCCGTCCCCAAAACCTGGTTCCTTCAATAACGCAAAAAGTACTGAACTCATTAATGTGAAACTGGGTATACATATAAACAGCAATGTGGCAATGTGAGGATTATGCACAACCTTTTTTTTTCACCAGAGGTCAAGGGTCACGTGACTGTTATTAAAAATAGAAATAAACTAAATACTGTAATAATTTGAAATGGACATAAGATATGACCATGAAACTTGGTACAGAAATTGAACTATAGGTTTGCCATCTGTTTGTGTGTCATTCTGTCTGTTCGTCTGTATGTCTGTCTGTCCGTCTGTCCCCAAAACCTGGATCCTGTGATATCTCGGAAAGTACTGAAGACAGTTTGATGATACTTTGTATATGTAGCAACAGCAATGTGAGAATTATGCACTACCTTTTATTTTTCACCAGAGGTCAAAGGTCACGTGACTGTTACTAAAAATAGAAATAAACCTAATACTGTAATATTTTGAAAAGTGCATATGATCATGACACTTCGTGAAACTTGGTACACAGATTGGACTATGGCTTTGCCCTTCGTCTGTGTGCGTCTGTTTGTCCGTCGGTCTCACTCTGTCTGTCTGTCCCTTCCCCAAAACTTGGATCCTGCGATAACTCAAAAAGTACTGAAGATACTTTGATTAAACTTTGTATACATAGAAAGAGCAAGGTGAGGATTGTACACAACCCTTTATTTTTTACCAGAGGTCAAAGGTCACATGAATGTTACTTAACATAGAAAAAAACGTAATACTGTAATAAAATCGAAAAGAACATAACATATGATCATGAAACTTGGTACACAGAATGGACTATATGATTGCCCTCTGTCAGTTTAGTACTGCAATAACTCAAAAAGTAACTCGAATGTCTGGTCAATGTTACTAAAATAGAAAAAACAACAACTTAATACTGCAGTAACAAAAAAAAAAGGGTTTGAAAAATATGAAACTTTGTACATCTACAGATAAGGGCAATTTGACGGTATTGCACAATGTTTAATTAGTAGGGGTTTTCACCCCGGTAGGGGACTCCTGTATTGCTTGCAATACTATCAAAGCCTTGTTTTACATGTATTGGAATTGCCCACCTAGTTGAAATATTGGGATAAATAACACACTTAAAGTGTTAACAAATCTTGGAATTGTTCTTTCATTTTAAATCTAAATTAATTATTTACTCTGGTAAATGATTTCTTTTAGTGTTTAAAAGCATGGGAGGAAATGATACGCAATATACAGGGTAAGGATTTCACCATGACAGCCTGTGATAAACCAGAGGACGTTGGTAACGACAAGGAAGATATTTTACTGGAGAAAGGAGAGAGTACTGAGACAGACAAAACCGCTTCAGATCTCAGTTAAGGCTCTTGGGGACTTCCTAATTGGCTTCGAGACTTTGCAACCTTCGAACAAATGCTGTCCTTCTATTTAGATAATGTGTTCAAGGAACATATGTACAAATTGGCGAAATGACAATTTTCAAAAATGTTGTCACTGGTTATAAACAGATAAGTAGACTATTTATAAATAAGGGAAATAACACTCCTGATAAGAAATATACTTGAAATACAAATAACTTAAATTAGCTTTTGCAATTAAAACATGTAATGACATTTTTTTAAACATGCAAATATGTGAATACATGTAAGTCCTTTTAATGTTTTAGGGGCTTCAATATTGTCTGTGAGACGAAGTCTTGCTGTTTGGATGTTTTGTGAAGGATAATTATGATTTTAAGTCTTGTTAACGTTAAGAAGTCTTTTTAATTGGAATTTCATATGCTACTCGGATCACCGTTCACATGTTTGACTTTTAGAGACAGCTTTGTCTTTCTGTTGACCGTGTCATTTCAGTGGATGTACTCATTTGTTCACATGTATTCTTCTCTATCAGCTGTATTTGTGTTAATTCTTGTTTTACCTTTATTTAATTAATTAATTGGTTGTGAACACCTTTTTAAGCCTATCCTAAAATGTCAGCACTAAGTTTATCTTTAGTAAATAGAAGTCTTATCAATTACCAGGATCAAGTTAATCTTCAATCTGTAAGTTAATCTGCCTCATAAAATATCCAGATCATATTTATCTTTATCTCTTTTTGATTAAATATCATTTTGGAGTTTTCTGTAAACTGTAAAATAGTCTCATCAAAGTTCAGGATCATGTTTACCTATCTGCCTCATCAAATATCCTCACCATATTTATTTTATCTCATTAAATAACAGGATGGGGTTTGTCTTTAAACTGTAAAACAGTCTCATCAAATTTCAGGATTATGTTTGTCTTATATCTCTTTTAACATCAGGATCAAATTTATTATACCCCCACAAACGAAGTTTAGGGGGGGTATATAGGAGTGAGCGTGTCGGTCCGTCAGTCCGTTGGTCTGTTGGTTTTTGGTTTCCGGATGATAACTCAAGAAAGGCTTGACATATTTAAATATTATTTGGTACACATGTGTAACATCATAGAATACAGGTTAAGTTCGATGTTGGTTACAAACCACTAAATTTTGACAGAGTTATGGCCCCTTTTTGACTTAAAATTCGCTAAAAACATGGTTTCCGGATGATAACTCAAGAAAGGCTAGACATATTGAAACAATTTTTGGTACACATGTGTAACATCATAGAATACAGGTCAAGTTCGATGTTGGTTACAATTTATTTAATTTTGACAGAGTTATGCTCCTTTTCGACTTAAAATTCCCTAAAAACATGGTTTCCGGATGATAACTCAAGAAAGGCTTCACATAGTAAAATAATTTTTGGTACACATGTGTAACATCATAGAATACAGGTCAAGTTCGATGTTGGTTACAAACCACTAAATTTTGACATAGTTATGGCCCCTTTTCAACTTAAAATTCCCTAAAAACATGATTTTCGGACGATAACTCAAGAATGGCTTGACATATTCAAATAGTTATTGGTATACATGTTTAGCATCATGAAATACGGGTCAAGTTCGACTTTGGTTTCAAACCACTAAATTTTGACAGAGTTATGGCCCTTTATTTGACTTAAATTCCCTAAAAACATTGTTTCCTGACCATAGCTCAACAATGGCTTGACATATTAATATTATTATTGGTACACTTGTGTAGCATCATAAAATACAGGTCAATTTCACTTTTGTTACAAACCACTAAAGTTTGACACAATTATAGCCCCCCTTTTTGACTTAAAACCCGAAAAACATGGACAATAACTAATGTAAGGCTTCACATATTTAACTTATTTTTAGTACATAGGTGTAACATCATAAAATACAGATCAAGTTCAACTTTGTTACAAACCACTAAATGTTGAAAGAGTTATGGCTCCTATTGAAATTAAATTTTTCCAAATACACTGTTGACCATTCCCAAATTAAAGATTCTCTCTGTCCATTTGTTTCGAATGGATGCCATAGTTTTGTGACAAGGCCATATTGTGGGGGTATATCCGTCACTCATGTGACAATTCTAGTTAAAGCTTGAAACTGAAAATCAACCTCATATTGTACGTGGGTTAATCTGTCATTCAATTAATATGGTTTTGTGATCAAAACAGGATGTTTGTTAAATAAATTATTATGTTGTAATGTTAAAGTAAGTGTTACATGCAAATTTAGTATCACATGCATGCGAGCATTTGATGTTAGTTTAACTTTGAAACGGGTCTTGTGAAGAACTAATTTGCAAAAGACATAATTCTAAAGGTTGTTGTTATTTTGTAAAGGATAGTTTCCTTGTTACACAGTGATAGATTGTTGATATAGTAACAGACAATGTGTGTTTTACAAACAAACAGTCAGACATATTGTAGAAAGTTTTTATGCCCCCACCATCAATGTTTTGGGGGCATAGAGTTGACCCTGTTCGTGGGTACGTACGTAGGTAGGTGTGTATGTATGTACGTGTGTAGGTATGTTTGGATTCTTGTCCGGACAATACATTTACCTGCAAGAATTCGAACAAATGCTGTCCTTCTATTTTGATAATGTGTTCAAGGAACATATTTACAAATTGACGAAATGACACTTTTCAAAAATGTCGTCACTGGTTATAAACAGATAAGTAGACTATTTATAAATAAGGGAAATAACACTCCTGATAAGAAATATACTTGAAATACAAATAACTTAAATTAGCTTTTGCAATTAAAACATGTAATGACATTTTTTTAAACATGCAAATATGTGAATACATGTAAGTCCTTTTAATGTTTTAGGGGCTTCAATATTGTCTGTGAGACAGAGTCTTGCTGTTTGGGTGTTTTGTGAAGGATAATTAAGATTTTAAGTCTTGTTAACGTTAAGAAGTCTTTTTAATTGGAATTTCATATGCTACTCGGATCACCGTTCACATGTTTGACTTTTAGAGACAGCTTTGTCTTTCTGTTGACCGTGTCATTTCAGTGGATGTACTCATTTGTTCACATGTATTCTTCTCTATCAGCTGTATTTGTGTTAATTTTTGTTTTACCTTTATTTAATTAATTAATTGGTTGTGAACACCTTCTTAAGCCTATCCTAAAATGTCAGCACTAAGTGTATCTTTAGTAAATAGAAGTCTTATCAATTACCAGGATCAAGTTAATATTCAATCTGTAAGTTAATCTGCGTCATAAGATATCCAGATCATATTTATCTTGTATCTCTTTTTGATTAAATATCAGTTTGGAGTTTTCTGTAAACTGTAAAATAGTCTCATCAAAGTTCAGGATCATGTTTACCTATCTGCCTCATCAAATATCCTCACCATATTTATTTTATCTCATTAAATAACAGGATGGGGTTTGTCTTTAAACTGTAAAACAGTCTCATCAAATTTCAGGATTATGTTTGTCTTATATCTCTTTTAACATCAGGATCAAATTTATTATACCCCCACTAATGAAGTTTAGGGGGGGTATATAGGAGTGAGCGTGTTGGTCCGTCGGTCTGTCGGTCTTTTGGTTTTTGGTTTCCGGATGATAACTCAAGAAAGGCTTGACATATTTAAATATTGTTTGGTACACATGTGTAACATCATATGATACAGGTTAATTTCGATGTTGGTTACAAACCACTAAATTTTGACAGAGTTATGGCCCCTTTTCGACTTAAAATTCGCTAAAAACATGGTTTCCGGATGATAACTCAAGAAAGGCTAGACATATTCAAATAATTTTTGGTACACATGTGTAACATCGTAGAATACAGGTCAAGTTCGATGTTGGTTACAATTCGTTTAATTTTGACAGAGTTATGGCTCCTTTTCGACTTAAAATTCCCTAAAAACATGGTTTCCGGATGATAACTCAAGAAAGGCTTCACATAGTAAAATAATTTTTGGTACACATGTGTAACATCATAGAATACAGGTCAAGTTCGATGTTGGTTACAAACCACTAAATTTTGACATAGTTATGGCCCCTTTTCAACTTAAAATTCCCTAAAAACATGATTTTCGGACGATAACTCAAGAATGGCTTGACGTATTCAAATAGTTATTGGTATACATGTTTAGCATCATGAAATACGGGTCAAGTTCGACTTTGGTTTCAAACCACTAAATTTTGACAGAGTTATGGCCCTTTATTTGACTTAAATTCCCTAAAAACATTGTTTCCTGACTATAGCTCAACAATGGCTTGACATATTAATATTATTATTGGTACACTTGTGTAGCATCATAAAATACAGGTCAATTTCACTTTTGTTACAAACCACTAAAGTTTGACACAATTATAGCCCCCCTTTTTGACTTAAAACCCGAAAAACATGGACAATAACTAATGTAAGGCTTCACATATTTAACTTATTTTTAGTACATAGGTGTAACATCATAAAATACAGATCAAGTTCAACTTTGTTACAAACCACTAAATGTTGAAAGAGTTATGGCTCCTATTGAAATTAAAGTTTTCCAAATACACTGTTGACCATTCCCAAATTAAAGCATTCTCTCTGTCCATTTGTTTCGAATGGATGCCATAGTTTTGTGACAAGGCCATATTGTGGGGGTATATCCGTCACTCATGTGACAATTCTAGTTAAAGCTTGAAACTGAAAATCAACCTCATATTGTACGTGGGTTAATCTGTCATTCAATTAATATGGTTTTGTGATCAAAACAGGATGTTTGTTAAATAAATTATTATGTTGTAATGTTAAAGCAAGTGTTACATGCAAATTTAGTATCACATGCATGCGAACATTTGATGTTAGTTTAACTTTGAAATGGGTCTTGTGAAGAACTAATTTGCAAAAGGCATATTTCTAAAGGTTGTTGTTATTTTGTAAAGGATAGTTTCCTTGTTACACAGTGATAGATTGTTGATATAGTAACAGACAATGTGTGTTTTACAAACAAACAGTCAGACATATTGTAGAAAGTTTTTATGCCCCCACCATCAATGTTTGGGGGGCATAGAGTTGACCCTGTTCGTGGGTACGTACGTAGGTAGGTGTGTATGTATGTACGTGTGTAGGTATGTTTGGATTCTTGTCCGGACAATACATTTATCTGCATCGGAGGATTTTCAAATAACTTGGCAGAAATGTTAACCATAATGAGAAATAAAGGAAATGCTACAAAAATGCTTGGAAAGTTTGCCGTTTTATAATAGGACCTATGGGAATTGGATTAACTGGTTTCTAACCTTTAAGAAAACCAGGGACCGGCCCTTTAGGGTCCACTTATACATAAAGTCACCATGTAACTGTGTTATTTTATTGCTTTATTACTTTACACTGAAATAAATGTGAATAATATCGTAACTGACACGTTATCTACACTTGTTAAAGTGAAACCCGTTTTTTCGGTTAAAAAAAAATTGAAAAAAAAGTACGGAAACTCGCCTTACGCAGCTCACAGCCCATCGAATCATGTTATACGCGAATATTACACGTTTTATACCTTATTACTGTCCATTGCATTAAAATAAGTCTAAATGAACTATTATGACTGGTTTATGTGATTTAGGTGCGAATTTTAGTTCACGCTCCCCATACAATCCAAGTACTGAAGCGCAAGCCAAATGGCTTATCATGTGTCATTCTCAAATGCGTTTTTGGGGCATTTCTACTGAGCGGATCGACCTGAAATTTTGCATTTGTGGTACAAGTAGGTTAATAATGATGTAGAAGAGTTTTTTTCATTCATGATAGCAAAATGTTGAGTTTTCTTTAAGGTTAGATACCAGTAAATCATTGTGTATCCCTCCGTGGTCCTGTCAAAAGTAGTGCCTATTACTAAAGAGTTCCTCTTCTCTTCGGGCATAAAAGCCATTTAAGTATCTCAGACATGCCTTTAGTGGTTATTTCTTTCATCCTATGCGTTTCTGCAACATTTTGGTGCATTTCATTGGAGGCTAACTTGACAGGTGAACTTTTCGGGTGTGTTTACTGTGGTATGGGGCTTTTGTCGAAATATGACTGCCAAAACCCTGTTTTCTACCGGTGCCTGCATTCAAGTGATATGCATTTTCTTAGAAGTAAATGACATATCTTTTTTATTGCAAATTTTGGAAGAGGACAGATTGATCTTTAAATTGACACCAGGCTTGCACAATCTGAAATAAAGGAAATGCTAGAAAAATGCTTGGAAAGTTTGCCGTTTTATAATGGGACCCTATGGGAATTGGATTTACTGGTTTCTAACCTGTAGAACAGGCTGCATGAGTGGTGGCATCCGTGTCTGTGGACACATTTCTAGTCTTTATTATCGTTTTGGAGGGCTTTAAATACTTTCTGAGACACAAACATTTCATTTTGAAAGCAACATTTGCACACAAAAATAATTGAATGAAACCGGTCTGAGAATAGTTAGAGTACTTTTTAAAAGTTCCAATAGTGGCACATGTCCCATACAAATGAGTATTGACAAAGCTTGTTTAGCACAAATTCAACATTTTGATATTCATGTAAATCACTACATTTACATTCTTTCTTAATAAGACATGTGTGTAATGTTGTCGCTCTTTTGTGATGTTTTAATCTTGTTGGTACAAATTTGCAGTTGCACACAATATGATATTTTACGAACATCTTTGCACAGTTTACTTATATTTCACAAACAGTTGGGATAATGTTTTCTTGAGATTTCTGAAACTTCTTTGCACAGTTACTTATATTTCACAAAAAGTTGAGCTAATGTTTCCTTAAGATTTGATTCTTTAACATAGCTGTGTCCATTATTTTGCACTTGGAATGGTAGCACAGCCGGCTAAGAAAATGCATATCACTTGAATGCAGGCACCGGTAGAAAACAGGGTTTCGGCAGTCATATTTCGACAAAAGCCCCATACCACAGTAAACACACCCCAAAAGTTCACCTTTCAAGTTAGACTCCAATGAAATGCACCAAAATGTTGCAGACACGCATAGGATGATAGAAATAACCACAAAAGGCATGTCTGAGATAACTAAATGGCTTTTATGCCCGAAGAGAAGAGGAACTCTTTTGTAATAGGCACTACTTTTGAATGGACCACGGAGGGATACACAATGATTTACTGGTATCTAACCTACATGGCCCCATATGTATGTATGCATGTCCTTTTATATTGTATGTATGTCCTTTTATATTGTACTTTCTGCTAATGTATTCTCCCCATACAATCCAAGTACTGAAGCGCAAGCCAGATGGCCTATCATGTGTCATTCTCAAATGCGTTTTGGGGGCATTTCTACTGAGCGGATCGACCTGAAATTTTGCATTTGTGGTACAAGTAGGTTAATAATGATGTAGAAGAGTTTTTTTCATGATAGCAAAATGTTGAGTTTTCTTTAAGGTTTGATACCAGTAAATCATTGTGTATCCCTCCGTGGTCCATTCAAAAGCAAATATGAGCAAAACTACTGGTATTGAAGGTATATCTAAATGTGTTTAACTTGGATAGTGTATTAAAAAACTGGTTTAAGACTGAGTGGTTGTCATATGTGTGATAAGACTTGGAATGGTATGTATTTTATTGAACGGCAAAACTGTTGCATAATATTAAAAAAATCAGTTATTTATTCTTTAATATATACATGTATTCAATACTCAAATGAAGTGCTGAACTATCTAGTCATAGTTTTAAGGTTGTTATTAGATTTTACTTTAATTTTCTGCTGCTGTAACAGTCACAAGGTATATATTGTATGTTTGAATGTAGGCATTCATTGGCTTTGAATATTGGTATGTTTAGAAACAATAACACTGCACTTAAAATACATTGTTCAGTCACAAGGTACATATTGTATGTTTGAATGTAGACATTCATTCGCTTTCAATATTGGTATGTTTAGAAACAATAACACTGCCCTTAAAATACATTGTTCAAGTTTCGTTCTATGTTGTACTATTTGCATTCCAAAATGAATCACATGAGAAGCAAATACAGACAGATATTGCATTATTGTTGTTATTCAGAACAGGGTATAAAAATAAAACTGTATCGGACATTGTCCGTAATTTATGTATTTATTTGCTCATGTAAGTTTGTTGCAGTTATTTACTGCACATTTTTGTAATTCATTTGCAAATTTCGCAACTAAACAATTATGTTTTTTATTATATTCAGTATATATTTAAGCGTTTAAAATTCCAACAATAATTATGTAAAATTGTAATTTAATGATGCCTTATTAAATTTTAGCACATGGCATTATTATTAAAGTGGCATTAAGTTTCATTTTTAGAACATTCATGGGCAATAAATATGTAATAAAATATTATGTGTAGCATAAAGTAATCAAACTGTAGCATTTATCTAATATTGTTTAAAATTGCTTTAACATTATGCTCCACCTTTAAACAGTGGTGTGCAATAATGATATCAGTTGTATTCTATGCTATTAAAACAACCACTTATGTATTTCGGCACATAGCGTTAGTATGGTACAGGAAATGATCGTTTTGTTGTCACATGAACTTCATATATATTTTAGCTCACCTGAGCACGAAGTGCTCCGTGAGCTATTGGTATAGGGGACCTCTCCGGCGTCGTCGGGCGTCCATGTGCCGTCAACAATTGCTGTCGTTCTCATGCTGGAGACTTCACTTTATATCCAATCTTAACCAAACTTGCACGGTTTGTGTATGACCATAAAATCACGGATGTGATTGTTATTGGGTCAGATCACACCAGTAACACAAGAGTTATTGCCCCTTTTTCATGCAATATAAGTGCAAAAATGCCTTTTTTCCAACATATAGACTTTATTCTCCTTCCAACCTTAACCAAACTTTCACAGTTTGTGTATGACCATCAGATCTAAGGAGACATCAAAAATGGACCAGATCGTGTTTCAAACACCAGAGTTATTGCCCTTTGTTTATTGAAAAATATACAAAAAGGGACATTATTCAGGATAGAGACTTCATTTTTCATCCAATCTTCACCATTTTTCATCCAATCTTAACCAATCTAGCACAGTTTGTCTATTGCCATGAGATTACAATTGAAGTGGAATATAAGCAGGATCGGTCCAGAAACACCCGAGTTATTGCCCTTTGTTCGTGAAAAAAATAGGTAAAAGTGGACATTATTCAGAATAGAGACTTCATTTTTCATCCAATCTTCACCAACCTTGCACAGTTTGTCTATGACCATAAAATTAAAGGTGAAGTAGAATATAAGCAAAATCGGGCTAGAAACACCAGATTTGTTGCCCTTTGTTAAAAAAATATACAAAAATGGACATTATTCAGGATAGAGACTTCATTTTTCATCCAAACTTCAGCATTCGTGCACAGTTTGTCTATGAACGTAAGACTACAGGTGAAGTACAATAGAGGCATGATTGGGCCTGAAACACCGGAGTTATTGGCCCTTATGTTTGGAAAAAATCATCAACAAGTTATCAATGATTGGCTTGCACACACAATTTTTAGCTCACCTGAGCACAAAGTGCTCATGGTGAGCTTTTGTGATAGCCCGTCGTCCGTGTGTCTGTGCATCCGTGCGTGTGTCCATCGGGCGACCCTCTTTCAAAGTTGTTCATATCGTTATGGTCCGCTGCATATGTAGGTCATCAGAGCTAAAAATAGATTTAAAAAGTTTAAACTTGAAAAATCTCTGAAACCGCAGGGCCCAGATGTTTCATATTTGATATGTAACATCCTATAGTGGTCCTCTACAAAGATTTTTCAAATTATGCCCCTGGGGTCAAAACGGGCCAGGCCCTGGGGGTCACATGGTTTATATAGAATATATAGCAAAATGACTTTGAAAATCTTCTCCTCTGAAACCACAAGACCCAGAGGTTTCATATTTGGTATGTAACATCCTATAGTAGTCCTCTACAAATACTGTTCAAATTATGCCCCTGGGGTCACAACTGGCCACGCCCCGGGGGTCACATGGTTTATATAGAAAATATATAGCAAAATGACTTTAAAAAATATTATCATCTGAAACTGCAAGGCCCAGAGGTTTGATATTTGGTATGTAACATCCTATAGTTGTCCTCTACAAATATTGTTTAATTTTGCCCCTGGGGTCAAAACTGGCCACGCCCCGGGGGTCACATGATTTATATAGACTCAAATAGCAAATTGACTTTAAAAATCTTCTCCTCAGAAACCGCAAGGCCGAGAAGTTTCTTATTTGGTATGTAACATCGTATAGTGGTCCTCTACAAAAATTGTTCAAATTATGCCCCTGGGGTCAAAACTGGCCACGCCCCAGGGGTCACATGGTTTATATAAACTTTACAAAGCAAAATGTCTTAAAAAATCTTCGCTGAAACCGCAAAGCTCAGAGGTTTCGTATTTAGTATGTAACAACCTATAGTGGTTCTCTACAAAGAATGTTCAAGTTATGCCCCATGGGTCAAAAATGACCACACCCAGGGTGGTCACTTGGTTTATATAGACTTAAATAGCAAAATGACTTCAAAAATCTTCTGCTCTGAAACCGCAAGGCCTAGAGGTTTCATATTTGGTATGTAACATCGTATAGTGGTCCTTTACAAATAGTGTTCAAATGATTCCCCCGGGGTCAAAACTGGTCACGCCCCAGGGGTCACATTGTTTATATATAGACTTAAATAGCAAAATGACTTTAATTTTTTTTACCTGAAACCGCAAGGCCCAGAGGTTTGTTCAAGATTGTCAAAAATTATGCCCCTGGGATAAAAATAAGCCACGCCTTGGAGATGCAAATTTCTATTGGGTTACAAGGTCTCAGGTAAGCGTCCTAGGGCCCTCTTGTTTATTCACTGTTCACCAATCTTACGCAGTTTGCGTATGACCATAAAAATGGATTGATAAAATTTGATTTCCAACAGTTGCAAACCTTGCATGCAGTTATTTGTACATGCAACATTGATGGCTTCAGAGCCTGCATTAACATCATTTATCATCATTGGACAGAAAATTACCAAAGAAATAGCAAAACTTTACCTTATCACAGCCATCGCAATTATCGCATTGCAACTAGTTCTTCAAAACTGTTTGCAAAAAAGACATCAAAATCTACTGTTTTTGCATTTTCCAGCATTGTCACTGACTTGATGAAAAGGGTCAGGTAAGAATATCGAGAAAAATGATTTGAGTACCATTCGCAAAAACACCGCACATCCACTACCCAACTCGTACTTTAGTTAGTCCATTGCACTAACCGATGTTTTAAATCAAATTGATCCTATCCCCCTTTGTGTATTGTTCAGATACCTTAATTTTCAAATCTGTCACAACAGTATGGTCTTCATCTGTACCAGATCTCAGGTGAGCGCTTTAGACTTTTGTTTTTCAGTTCGTATTTGTATGTTGTGCGTTACAGCTGTATTCAGCATCAAACTAGTAATGTTTACTACTGGTTTATTCGTTTTCATCTGCAAATATTGGTATGTCCACGTGTAATGTGTAGTTATTTATTATTTTATTTAATCGGGTTTTATGAAGAACATTATTATTTGTTGTGGTCAAGCACTTAACAATGGTGAGCATACTTCGATTCATAATATATATGCATTGATTGTAGTGATAGGCTTTACAAAGGCGTCTTCCCCAAGCAAAATGTCTTTTCAAGCAGGCAGTTTTCTTCAAACATCTCGCCATTTCTGCATATCATCACCGAACCATAGAGCATTCATACTTTTGAGGTCGTATGTTCCCAAGTTTGATTTATATATTTATCCCGCACGTCTTTGTACCAACTCCATTGATTGACTTTTGACTGAGAAAAGCAGGAAACTCCGATTTTCAAAGATATATCCCGCAATTCTGAGAAAATATTTGGAACATTCGTCGAAAATATGAGCATGCAATTGATTTTCACTAGATTGACAATCGCGACTTTTACACTGAATCATGGTGATAAGAAAAAAACAACAGTTTCCGTTCCTCATTAAGACGGCGTGGTCATGGTGATTCCAAGTTATTGAAGATTTTGTAATCAACTACTGTCTTGTAAAAGTTCTCTAGTCATAAAATGTATATGACAACATGCCAGATGGTCACTTTTTCATTTGTTTCTTCAACAACATGTGCAATATCACAGTATGACGTTTATCATTATGTAGTATGTTTTGTATATTTTGTAATATTTGTATTATTTCAAGATTTAATTATTGTGTTAGAATAAAGTCAATTGAAAAGTGATTATTTTTCTTAATATTATATATTTATTATTCTAAAATTGTACCCACGAATTATTCAGAACATATGTTACAAAAGAATGTTTTCAACTATGCAGTCCAGAAAGATGTATTGTACATGTACTCATATACAACGAAAATCTTTCTCTTAGCTATTCAAACCTTTCGTGTGTACATATACACGCGACGTTCTTGAATATGTAAGATGATTTGCAATAAACACAAATAATGTTTATATTGCCGGATAGCAACAACAGCGCCTTGTTGCTCAAAACTTTAACTGACAATTAAGCTAACAGCCGTTAACTGTTGGATGTTGTTTTTGATGTAAATTAAATGTTAAAATTTTCATTTATTTTAAATAAATGGATATGCTCAAGTAATTGTCAAACGCTTCATAAGTAAGTTGCTTGTAATATTAGTTTTATTTACATCTAAAGTTAACAGGCCGTTAGCTTAACCGGCCGTTAAAGTTTTGAGCAACTCTGCCCAGGTCGCCTTCATAAGCATCCTATGATCCTACGAAAGCGGCGTATGGCAAACATTTTAGTTAAAACATACGTATTATGTGTAGCTAGAACAAATCGAATGCCATTGACTTCCCGAAACACTCCCGAATGGCGAACTCAAACTTACGAATGCCGTGTCGGAAATATACAACCATAAATATAACGCCTCCAATGGAATGTATATTAGACTTCCATTTTGACAACATCTTGGCTTAAATTAAATATTCAGAGTGAATACAGTATTTGATCAATGCAAAAAATGATCAGGACGATATGTATTGTGCTACTGTACCCGTGACTGTAACTGCCTCGAGCATATTTTAAGGGCCTTTGTTGTTTCAGCATTTGACAGGTATCGGCGAATTGCTACACGAATGAAATGCTGCATCCACGCTGGCGGTTTCGATTAATGCCTCTGTACACACTGCCCTACATTACAGATACAATGTGAATCTGTATATTTGCACTTGTAGCATTTTAATTGCACGACATCTCAAAGTTTTCTTTGTTAATATACCGACAAGTTACACTAGTATAAAACACAAGAGCAGGCAAACAACAATTACTGCAATGTTCGATACATTGGAATCTTTGAAAATGGCCAAACGACATGTATTACAACCAGCATCAAATTAGGAGAACCCATCATTAGGCGTAACAAATATGTTTGTTTCAGGTTACTCGACCTACATGTACACTAAAAGAACTGCCCCGACCCTAGAACATTTTATTGAGTTTGTCAGATATTGTTTTGTTTTATTTACTTAGTCCAATAATTAAATATTTTTGGATAAATTGGTGTTCTGTTTTTGTAACCCGTTTTGGCAAGAACACATATGTATTTGCTTTGTTTGCTTTCAGTATCAAAATGTCAACAAAGCGAAACTGCAGTTGCGACAGCAGGAGATAACTCTTATTACTAGCCCGAGGTCCTTTATTTATGGCAAGATTGCCAAAAAAACTACACAGCACATCACATAAACACATAACAAACACAAAACACACATAAATAAAACTGGGGTAATTGCCTTGGAACGGTCAATGCAAAGCATTGGGGGTTTAAACCGGTTTACGGGCGCCTGAACCTCACACTTGGCCCCGAATTATTCACAAAACATGTAAGTGTAAATAAAAATTAATAACATTTATCATAGCATCGCAATTCAAATTAAACAGCAATACAAGAGAATACTATTCAATTTAATTACTCAATAGCTAGATGGAAACCAGAGTAGCAGAATTGCAACTTTCTGAGGCACGATGAAATGAAACAAAAAACAAGTAACTACATCTCGTCTTATTATAAAAAGATTTAAAGACATAGCATCATACAATTCAATTTTCAGATCATCGTCATGCAATTTCAGGAAGAAGCCGTAATGCTGGATTTATAAAGCCATATATACATAGCTTTGTTGCATGTGTTTATTTTAAACTGAATAAAACGTAATATACTATTCTACATCTTCCTGCCAAGTATTTACAAATTCAAACTAATAAATGGTAGGCTACCATCGTAATATATCCATGAACGTACAAGCTACAGCTCATCAATGTTTATTGAGTTTCATCGATGTATATTTTTTAGACATTGATATGTCTTCACAATGCATTGAACATGTTTGATTTGAACATTTAAACCTATTTATGACCGACAGGAAACGGAAATCAACGTCAACTCGACCGTTGTTTTTCAACATGAACGACACGAAGAATGTTCCAATGGAAAACAGCGTTTACATAAATTGGGCGTTTCAGACGAAAACTTATTTCGACTGTGATTGGAATTTTGCTCAATTTATTTGTATTGTTGTGCATGACTAGAATGACAAAAAAAACTTATTTTTTTTTGATAAGTTAAGCGGTGTCTGATTTGCTTCTTGCTGTATATTTTGTGGTTGAATCGTCGCTGACGTCCCAAAGTGCGCTTTCGCGTGGGGCCATTATATAGTTGGTACGTCGTCGTTCACAGACAAGACGAAAAGTTCACTTAACACCACAAGGAAAACCTTTCCCCCTTTTGTGAATCCACTTTCGTAAACCTCACTAGCAGATTTCAGACGGATCCGATCTCAAACTTGGAAGAATTGAGTAGCTTGATATCTACCTTTGATACTCCACTTTGTACAAACGACTCTTCCGGCGAGGCAGAAAGTTTCCTTGCGATGTAAAAGTTGTAGCATAGTGTAACCGAAATATGTGAGTTATTTAACGAGCCCACAGGTCGAGGTTCAATAATTAATATATCGAGGTCAAAGGGTGCTACACATTTACCAGTCACAGCACAACTTTCTGCAATGCCGATCCCAATGGGCACGTCCTAGACCTCACGTGATGTCTGACATGCTCCGCCCACCAGTTACCGTTCTGATATCACAGTTATTGAAATATTAATATTGTCCAGCTGAATGAAAAAAAAACTCAGCTGAATGAAAAACAAAACTCGCTGAAATATGGTATAAGAAAATACATAGCTCGGTGTAACTTTTGCCCATTGTTGCAAGTACGTTAGCGATGCTTGGGTCATCAATGATTACAATTTTTGTTTTTAGCCTGTTTAAAGTATTGGCAATTCAGTTGTTAATATTGGTGTCGGCTGTTGCCTGTTGTTGTCGTTACTTCTGTATGTCGGTACATTTGTTTACATCTTAAAAACAAAGCTGCATATCCAAATTCTTGTTCAATTTGTTTAAGTTGGTCGAATTCAATTTATCTCATTGATAGGAACGTGTGTTATAATGATTGTAATATACGGAGAAATCGTCTGTAAGCCTCAGTCACACATTCCCGATTATGGCTCCCGATAGCGTCCCGACAGCGCTACGATACAAATAATAAAACAGTCGGGAATGTCTGGAGGAGTCGGAACGCTGTCGGTTCGCTGTCCTAAGAATCGGGAATTATAGGGACATGTTCGGCGTGATCGGCCAAGCACTCCCGACAGTTAAGGTTTTCCCTTAACATTCGGGAGACTCAGCCGAATTTGTAAAGTCGGGACTCTGTCGAGATAGATTCGACTGTGTCAGTTCAAATTCGGGACGGTGTCGGGACGTTATTGGGACAATGTCCTGTGGAACGGGATTGATAATGTATTATAAATTATACACCAATATCACGTCTGGAGTATTGCGGCAGTCACAAATTCCCGATTATGACTCAACGATAGCGCAACGATACAAATAATCAAACAGTCGGAATGTCGGAACGATGTCGGGCCAATGTCGTGAAACTGTCGGATCGCATTCGGGAGAATTGGGACTCTGACGAAACGCTGTCTGGACGCTGTCTGGACATTTTCGATCTTGTGATCAAAATTTGAATTTCGAGCCCCGAATCTCAGAATATTGTCCCGACTTTTGACATATTTGACACGGCAATAAAAATCGGGAATGTGTGACTGAGGCATTATGGCTTTTTGCGCACGCAGCACAATAACTAAGCGTCACATGAAGGGTACCACAAAGGCTGTAGTGATCTGTTTCTGTATAGTGTTTAACTATTTTGTATGTTATATTCCGTATTTTCTATACCAACTTGCAAAGAATAAAATATTTAATATGCCTATAACAATGGATTTTGCAGGGATACTATCTACATTATGTTTTGTAATCGACATCTGCATTGATCCTCTAGTGTATTCGTTTTGAGTTACTGACGTCAGAGGAATGGTCAGAGAACAATGTTTCAAACGCTGTAGCGTAGCAAAGAGAACACATATGTCAGAAGGCAAAACCAATAAGTCTACAATAACAGAATAGCGGTTTCTGTACGCTTGCTCGTCCTGTTTTGGTTAATCAATTATTTTGTGTATGAGTGTGCAATTTCAATGACTGATACGTGCATGTGAATATATTTATAAATATATTTTATGCTTATCCATTATTCATTGTTTCACAAATATTATCCAACATATTGAAGGATACGTTATCTGCCTTTGAGGAATCGCTAGGTGCAGAAAACATCGAATCCAATGTGCTGAAAATACTTCGCGCGTTGTATCTTTTGCCCACAGTTGCAAGTACTTTGTGGATGCTTGGTTCATCAACAATTATGTTGTTTGGCCGTTTAAACATATTGACCAATGGGTTATAAACATTGCAATTTGCATCTGCTGGTTGATTTCTTTCGCTCTATCTCTCGGCTCTTTTTGTTGCATCTTAAATAAAACGTTTTATGATGCACTTCTGAATCAAGTTGGCCAGATTTAATTTATCACATTAAACAGCGGTCGTTGCGTTTATTCTCATAATTCTTATATACGACATAATGTTCCCTGAAGGCGTTTAACGCGTATATCGCACTAACTAATCGTCGCAGAAATGGTACCTTTAAGGCTGCCATTACGTGGATTTGGATAGTATTTTGTTACTTTTGTATTTTATATTCCGTATTATTTATACCCCATGCAAAGAATA
Source organism: Congeria kusceri (assembly GCA_027627225.1). Classification (NCBI taxonomy): domain Eukaryota; kingdom Metazoa; phylum Mollusca; class Bivalvia; order Myida; family Dreissenidae; genus Congeria; species Congeria kusceri. Next base: position 32,063,093 of record CM051032.1, on the reverse strand, counting down.
ATATATGCAATATGCCGTTAGCAATGGAGATTACTATAATATCTCCGCTCTTTTTATGTTATCAACATCTGCATTGATCGACTGGTGTATTCTTTTCGAATTATTGAAGTCAAGGGAACGTTCATAGAAAAATACTTTAATCGCATTGGAGAAATGAAGGAAACACGAACGTTTCATAAAAAGCATTCGTTTCATGGAGACAGCGTCGGTGTTCCTCGTTTAAAAAAAACTGCATATTATTTGTGTTATGCCGCTGTTCAGGATAAACATGCTGTTAATCTTAATAATTTTAATGACATAACTCTGACCTCCAACAGACAATTCGATATTATTTGTTGTTTTCCATACAGCTCCTGTTTGTTTTGACGCTTTAGTTTATCGTACGACTACGTCTTGTGACCAATATTTACCGTTTGTAAAATAATAAAAATAAGTGAGTGTTATGTTCCTTTTGATTTATATTTGCATTCCTCTTAATATGGTCACTTATTAATTACTTATGATAATATTTTGGTTTTCAATGTTTCCTCTTTATTGTTTCCATTGCTTTCATTATGGTTTCACATTGTTTTCCCTGTCAGTGGAGGTCCGTCAACATACATTTATATAATACATTTGTACACATATATAAGGAAACAAATGAACATTATGCGTTAGCGTATATGTAATCCAACTTGGTGCTTGGTCATATGCCCATCATGCTTCAGTGGTTGCCCACTTAATGGCAAACACGCATTTGACCAGGGAACTGCACAACCGCCTGTGGTTAAATATATATAGGTCAGTTGTCCCCGTCTTAACGTCATGTCCGTTACAGTCAATAAAGTAATTGCAGCACGTTGTCACTGTCAGTTTATAAATTTATAATATACATGTGAGTTTTCAAGGGAATATAATAAATTTAACGATGGTTATTCTATTACAAGAGCCTTATTGGTAAGATAAATACTTACATTTGAATTGATCTATATGAATGTCCCAAGACTGTCAAACAGTTTTCAAGTTCTATACAAACAATATAAATAATCACAATTGAATGTACAATTTGTTGAAATATAAAGTACCCTTCAACAAGTTTAAAACTTTCTGGTCTAAAGACAAGAACCCATTTGAAGCAATTCTAAGCGTCATAAACATGAATAATATTCTAAATAATCATGTGTCATACATGAGTTATTGCGGACTTACCGAAATACGGAAATTGTAAGCATAATTAAACAGTTGCATGGTTAATTAGAAGAAATTATAATGTCTAACAATTTATAAAGTAGACAGTACGCAAACATACCATTTACAAATCTAGACATGAAAATGGTTCTTTTTCACGAATTGTTCGTACATAATTAAATAAGAACCATTCGATTTCGTTTTCTAAATACCAGTGGGGTCATTAAACATTCTTTGTTAGCTGAACTGTTTGCAAAAGTCACCCCAAAATTATTTATTACTGTAGCTCAATCCAACTCGATGCTACTATTTATATATTATATGAGCATAGCTACGTTTATATGAGTACTACACTATGTAATATATTGTAAATATTTGTTATAATGTTTAATTTATTGATTCTATATATGTTACGCTCTCCTATGCTGGAGGACATAAAAGAATGAATGAAAGGTCTTTGTTTAGAAAGTTGAAAAGCACATTAATTCGCCACTTTAAAAAAACAAGCATACGGTAATACTTGGGAAGTCCTTGCAAACGGAAAGAACTATGAAAATACTCCACTAACTGTCAATGAAAACCACGCAGGTTGTCTTTGTATTGGAGAATGTGCAATTTCAATCGCAGAATATATTCTAGGTCTATATCGTCACTGAGGACAAATTACAATAATCAATAGTTAATCGACGCAATGGAAAGTGTTGAAAATTATGCAATATGAGTATGATGCCCAAAATATATGTAAGAGGCGCTGATGTACATCATTTTTCTTAGCAGTGGGGAAGAAATCTAGTAAATGTCAAACAAGGACATGTTAGTGCAACATTCCGTTAATAGGTTAATGAATATTCCGTGATTATCAAATATTTGGACACCCTCATTTTTAGGACTACCCTATTTAAGAAATAATTTTCGATTTACAGTTGTTTATCGGCTAATAAACAACAATTTGGAGTTCTGATGAGTAGGAATTAAACAACGAGAGGTTTAGCCAGATTGCTTTAATATACTGCATCAGAACGATAAATCGGTGTTTATTAGCCGATACAAATGATTACGCGAAAATTATTTCGATTCTAACATGACCTGACAACATTTTCTGCAATTACAATGCAAAATATATTTAACAGTTTAACTTTAAAACCACTGTCAACTCATGCTGAGCTTTTATGAGTACCTTTTGTCCGTCGTCCGTCGTGCGTTGTCAGTCGTCCGTCGTGCGTCGTCCCGTCCGCTTCATATGTAGGTAACAAGAGCTTAAATGGATTTAAAAAGTGAACACTTTAAAAATCGTCTTCTCTGAAAGCGCTAGGCTGTGAGTTCTCATATTTGATATGTGACATCCTCTAGTGGTCCTCTACAAAGTTTGTTCAAGTAATTCCCCATGTGTCAAAACTGGCCACGTCTCGGGGGTCACATGGTTGATAAAGACTTAAATAGCAAAATGACTTAAAATATCTTCTCCTTTGAAAACGCAAGTCCAAAAGGTTTCGTATTGGTTTGTAACATTGTATAGTGTTCCTCTACAAAGATTGTTCAAATTATGCCCCTGGGGTAAAATGTGGCTACGCCCCGGGGTTCACATGGTTAATATAGACTTTAAAAGCAAAATGACTTAAAAACTATTCTCCTCTGAAACCGCAAGGCCCACAGGCTTCAAAGTTTGCGTTAAATATTGTATAGTGGTCCTCTAGAAAGATTATTCAAATTATGCCACTGGGGTGAAAGGAAACCACGCCCCGGGGTCAGATGATATCTATAGACTTTATAGGATGAAAATCTTTTCCTGAAGCCACAAGGCTCAGAGGTGTCGTATTTGGTATATAAAATTGTATAGTGGTTCTCTACAAAGGAAGTTCAAATTATGCCCCTGGGGTAAAACGTGGCCTCGCCCTGGGGGTCAAATGGTTTCAAAAGACCTATGACATGTGTGTTTTAAAAATATTCTCCTCTGAAACCACAAGGTCTAGAGGTTTCATACTTGGAATGAAACATTGTAAAGTGGTTCTCAACAAAGAATGTTCAAATTATGCAACGGGGGTGAAAAGAAGCCACGCCCCCGGGGTCCCACGGTTCCTATAGACTTATATGGCTCGTGGACTTTAAAAATCTTCTTCTCTGAAACTGCAAGGCCCAGAGATTTATTAGTTAGCACGTAACATGGTATAGTGTTCAACTACAACTTTCGTATGTGGGACAAATTTTTTTGACAACACAGTCACCATCATCCATTTATTTGTGTATAACTTTATTAACATAAATAACGGTGGACAACACCCATGGTTTACTAATTTACGGTCTTTATTTCGTATGTGGAACAAACATGTGACCAAACACAGTCACGATCATCCATTTATTTGTTTATAACTTTATATACATAAACAATGGTAGACAACACCCATGGTTTACTATTTACGGTCTTTATTTCGTATGTGGGACAAACATGTAACCAAACACAGTCACCATCATCCATTTCTTTGTGTATAACTTTTTATCACATGCTATACCTTGTCTCCCGTGTAATACAACCATTACAAATATTTCTATCTTACACATGTGTTAGATAACATTTTGAGCGTTTTAATTGGCTACATATACTTTGACTGTCAACGTCAATACACAACTTTTAGGATTTATCAACACGTTTTGATAAAATTATACGTTTTTTTTTCGTTTAAAAGCATGTGATGAAAAAGATCCGACACTCGTTGTCATTTCATACCATATTTTATTAAACTCGTCCAGGAAATTCCTGAACTCGTCTAATAAAACATGGTATGAAATGACAACTCGTGTCAGATCCTATATATATGCATAAATCAATCAATCAATCAATCATTTATAACTTTCATTTGTATTTGAGGTGTACTTACTAATACAAACTAATTATTAGGTTGTGTTATTGCGCATATTCACATTTAAATATATATCGTTGAAATTGCTCCAGAGTCCCAAAGCGCGGGTTCGCCGTGGGGTCATTATAGTCTTCGTTCATCCTTTTCACCAGACACGTCGAAAAGCACACCCAATAACACACATATTATACTTCCTCCCTTTGTGGAACACTTTGTTACTGAAACCTCCAATGACAGTATTCAGCCGATCCCCATCGTGGACGATGGTGGCCTGACAGATGTGTCAACTGTGATTGAGACCTCGCAACCGTTGAAAGTACAAAACGCACCCAAACCAGTGAAAAGTTTACGTGCAAATACACCTGATAACAAGAACTTAACAAGTCCTCCCTTTATGGAACCCATTAAAAAAATCCACTGACAGCATTCAGACGATACCCATCTCAGACAAGGATGTATTGCTAGATTTGTCATTCGTATTTGAATTGCCATCGCTAAAAATACAAAACATGCCCATCGATGCGGAAGGTTTGCTGACAAACATTGCATTAAACATATATAGCGCGGCGTATCTTCTTCTGCCCATTACTGCAAGTACATTATCGATGCTTGGATCATCAATTATTATGTAATTTCTGTTGTTTGGCCTTTTAAACAGATTAACAATTTAGTTGTAAACATTCTTATCTGCATTTGCTGGTTGATTTATGCCATTTTGTATGTCGGTAATTTCTTGTATATCTTCAAAACAACGCTGTATGTCGAAATCATTGATCAAGTTGGCCAAATTCAAATTATAGCATTAATAGGAACGTGCGTGGCTTTAATGCTCATTATTGCCATATACAGTGAAACCTATCCAAACCGAACCCTGTGAAAACCGAATCCCTGTCAAAACCGAACGGCTGTTTCGGTCCCGATTTTTTTTCCTTCTTTTTTTATACCAAAAACCCTGAATAAACCGAACCCTGTCCAAACCGAATACCGAACGATTTTATCACAAATTTGATCTCATTCTACATTAAAAAACCTGAATAAACCGAACGGTGTATCATGCCTAGTGTCACGTCGCGATTCCGCAGTGGCGTGAACCCGATAAATGGTAAAACAGTTACACACAAAAGGCATAATTGCCATGGTGATAACGGGACAGTGGCGCAATAAGTGATCAGCCAGTCAGTGCATACGACAATAACCAATTTGTGAATAGCAGATTAGTCGGTCGTGTTTTATGTTGAAATTTACGTACAGTGTAAAATGTTATATGTTTCAGAACAGTGTAATTAATGTATACACAATTTTTGTAAATTCTGGTACTTTTTCGATTTTGTGATCTGTATAAGCCCAAGGCTAGAGGTACAATCGAGCTAAAGTAAATATGTTTAAAAACTAATCAAACATAGTATATATAGTGTAATCGTCTTTAAAGAGTTTTATACATGCAACACTCTTATACTGCGTCGCAAAAAGGTACCACAAAGGCTGTAGTGACCTGTTTCTGTATAGTGTTTAGTTATTTTTTATGCTTTATTCCGTATTTCCTGTACCAAGTGGCAAAGAATAACATATTCAATATGCCGTTAACAATGGAGATTACGGGGATAATATCACCGCTTTGTTTTGTTATCAACATCTGCATTGATCCGCTTGTGTATGCGCTTCGAATTATTGACATCGAAGGAATGTTCATAGAAAAATGCTTTAAACGCATTCAGGACATTACTAGTATAAAACAAGAGAATCAAAGCGAAACTCAACGGTCCATGCACTCAAAATAGTACTTATTTGGAAAAAATTATGCGTTAAAAATAAAAGGTGTGTCTTTGATTTATAACGTATTCCCAGTACAACGATAGTTTCCGAAAAGCAACGATTATTTAAAAGTTGTGGTTTACAGTTGTTATTGTGCTTTATATTTACTTTTCATTAGCCGTTATTCTACAAATTCCTTAACAAAAATACACCAAACAACTGTGTCTGTAATGAAAATTACTGTTTGTATATTGTCGAGTGTTTGACTGTCGCTTATTCAAAGCTTGAATGTGCATTGATAACATTTTCGTTATTTTCAATTTTGTCCTTTCGTTTTTCTTCACATTATACCATGGTTGCTTCGTGAATAAATTCTCGATGATCTGTCTACAATACTAACACATTACAAAGGTACATAACGTAAAAATCACGATTGTATGCAAACGCTTTTTCATTCGCATTAATAGAAACAATCTATACGGAAAACAAGCATAATAAAGGTAACTGCAATGAAGCTGTCGTTCATCATCAGTTAGTAAATTTGACTAAATGAATGCATACATTAGTTATGGCAAACTTTGTAAACAGATAAGTGTATATACAGAGATACACAGATGTCTCATGTATCTGGAGGTGATGCAAATGGAACAGTCAATGTTCACGTATCTGAAGGTGATGCAAATGGAACAATCAACGTTCACGTATCTGCAGGTGATGCAAATGGAACAGTCAATGTTCACGTATCTGCAGGAGATGCAAATGGAACAATCAATGTTCACGTATCTGCAGGTAATGCAAATGGAACAGTCAATGTTCAAGTATCTGAAGGTGATGCAAATGGAACAATCAACGTTCACGTATCTGCAGGTGATGCAAATGGAACAATCAACGTTCACGTATCTGCAGGTGATGCAAATGGAACAGTCAATGTTCACGTATCTGCAGGAGATGCAAATGGAACAATCAATGTTCACGTATCTGCAGGTAATGCAAATGGAACAATCAATGTTTACGTATATACAGGTAATGCAAATGGAACAGTCAATGTTCACGTATCTGCAGGTGATGTAAATGGAACAATCAATGTTCACTTATCTGCAGGTGATGCAAATGGAACAATCATTGTTCACGTATCTGCAGGTGATGCAAATGGAACATTCGACGTTCAAGTTGTTCACTTGTGATTTTAATATTTAATAGCATATACACATTTATAAATAAAATAATGCAATATTAAAACATGTATTCATATAACTTCAAGAATAAATTAAAACATACTAAATAGATTAGTCCCTTCCATTAGCATACAAGTTTCAAATAAGGGGTTATTGAATGCGTGCTAGTGGTTGTTTAGCAATATGTTATACCTTCTACAGCAATTACACATGACTCGTAGAAAACGTATTGACAAAAACATCCTGCTCATATGTTGATGACCTCTTTGTTATGCGGCTGGCCATATAGAAAATGTATAAGAAGGATGCGCATGCTCCAACATCTGAACAATGAATAATGCTACGCGTTCTATTTATGACGCATTAAACATACGTCGCTATTCTTTGGTGACTTCGGGCTACATGACTGATACCACCTTACGATGTTGTATAGTTCCGCCTATAAGTTACCGAATAAACATACTAGTACCCCAAAATAAGCAGTTCTCATCAAATGATCATAGATTTGTGCAAATGTGTTCATGCAATACAGACTTTGAGGCTGTGATAATATTATCCTTATTTCATGCCTTACACAAGTTACGATAATAACAAGTAATATATCGCTATTTGACAGTAGTCCCATACCCACAATACCTAAGGCGAAAGTACACAGATCAATGTTACGATCAGATGACAGGTTTGTACACAATGAATGTGGAAAATTGCGTTTTGTTCGACTATTCGAAGATTATAATTGGCCTACATATTTTCCTCGGAGTCGGCGTCCGCATCAGAACTCTGGGTTTATTTATGTTCAAAACCAGCGTCTTACTCCTGATGCAATCCCCAATGTTGTATTTTGACAGAGTGTTGTCCCTTTTTACTTAATATTTCTGATTTAAGGATTGGTTCAAACGTCCTGTTACTTTATAACTACATAAGGTACTCACTTGAAATGTTGAATACACCATTGTCAACCACTTCAGCACCAGGTACACACTCCCAATAACGCACATATCTATTTAATGGCTCTTTTAACTCGTCGTCGGAACCCAAGTTCGCTCAAATACGCTATGCTTCTTGGTCAACTATGGGAGATGAGTCTAGCAAAACTTCGTACTCATGAATAATTATTGAGACATCCCATTGGTTCCGTGGCAAAAAACGGAAAATTTAACCATTACGACGTGACGTTATTAAACCAGTTAGGGGCTGTTCGCCATATTATATTTACAGTTGTCCTCATTGTATACATAAGCGGCCTTGTCACTGACATATGCATGTATACTGAGACGTGTCACTAATCAATGAAGGTAATTTCTCTACATACGCTCGGCGCTAAAGATGTGGAATATTAATACGAGGTGGAATATAGGTCCAAAAAATAATTAAACCAAAACAAAAGTACTTACGGCGGCATAGAGGGAGAAATATTATATTTAACACGTGCGCACGTGATGCTTTCACGTGCGCACGTGTTAGCTACCACGTGCGCGCGTGTTAGCTACCACGTGCGCACGTGTTAATCATAAGGTGCGCACGTGTTAATCATCACGTGCGCACGTGTTAACTATCAAGTGCCCACGTTTTAACTATTACGTGCGCACGTGTGAATCATCACGTGCGCACGTGATAGTTAACACGCGCGCACGTGATAGTTAACACGTGCGCACGTGATGATTAACACGTGCGCACGTGATAGCTAACACGTGCGCACGTGAAAGCATCACGTGCGCAGTTGTTAAATAAAATATTTCTCATGTCCCCTCTATGCCACCGTAGTAACACGAGGTTGATATAACTTTTCAAGTGTTTATATTTTTTATGTCACCCTCGCTGCTATGTGTTATTTATATTATTACGCCGAACAAACACAAGTAAACGTTGGGATTAAAATGTATTCAAAAACAATATAACATTTTTAGCAACACGTTACCCTCCAGTTCTCAACAGTTGTGGAATAGTTAAGACAAACAATACAGCAACTAAATAATTGCAAACTACTTAAAACCATTATACTGCAATTATATTAATGGCTATGATCATTACAGGAGATGAACGTTCAACATTGATTTAAAATGGTCAGTAGTCTGAAACATACATGGCAAGGTAAAACGTTCATTCACTGATTTTCCATTTCATGGCATGAATTAACAACATGTTTTCTTGTAATAGGGTCACTTTATCTAATCAAAAACAATACAACATTTCAACAGCATGTAATAAACCAATTTCCAACATTTGTGAAAATTGTGAAAGAACATTATATGTTTTAAGTACTGAAAAACGTACTTTTGCAATGTCATTAATTGTTCGGAAAATGAAAATGAACTTTGCAGTTGTTCATTAAAGGACGAATGTTAAATTTCCAACCAACACTAAATGTTGAATTTTCAGTAGTCTGAGACATACATGGCATATTGTGTATATACACGTTCATTTGCTGCTGATGTCGTAACATCAAAAGCGTTTCTTGAAACAGGGTCAGGTTCAACATCATAATTGTCACTGAATACTTCAAAAGTACACCAGCCTCATTGGAAACACCAGATGTATCTGTGCATTCTTTGGCGTTTGTTACATGGACATCAGATTCAGCAGCATACTGAGCGCTACCAAGTGAGTTTGAAATATCACGCTTGGTATTTTCTGACAGACGCTTCGAGTAGCTCATAATTGAAGCATGTGATGATATATGGCCTGTTTTTCTGGTTATATGCCTTACCTCAAATCCTGCTCTATCCAAATGCTGAATGGACGTTGCTCGGATACTGTGGTTAGTATAAAGTATAACGTTTAGACAGTCCAGCTAAATTTGAAATTGTAGCCATCATGTCAGCTAGGGCATTGCAATACCAGTAAGCTCTTTCATCAGTAAAACTGTCAACGGGTCGTTGCCATAATGCGTCCTGTCGGGGATCAAGATAGCTTATGTACTTCTTAAAGCTCGCTACCGAGCAAGCAGGATTGCCTGGTCGTGCATACATTCGTCCCTCGCCAATAGTATCATCAGGCGTAGCATCAGCACTAAAAAAATAAAATATTACATGATACTCTCTATTTTTTTCTGTTGAAAAATAACAAATTATCGTTGTTAAACTACCGAATGAACAACGCAAAGAGTAGTCCTGATCCTGAGTGGAGCATACTCAAATGTACTTCGCATTACAATTGCAATACATGAATGGTGACATACACATATAGCACAAAAAAACAGCACATTTTATTGAAAAAATATCAAAATAGATACACAGATAACCTAAAACAGAATAACAGCATGAAGGTGTACATATATAGAAGAAATACCTAGGGAACCTGAAACGGAATAATAGCGCATTTTATTTCAAAATACATAGAGTACACAGAATATAAGCACATACACAGATAAAATCACTACACAACACTAAATGTCACTTAAGTTACTCATCGTCGCCGTGGTCATCACATGTGAGGGTGTTGGGTCTTAGCCCAACCATGTGGCTGACCTCTCGAAGCAGCTGGGACGTCGTGTACCCTTCATCGTCCTCGTACCGATCCCACATGTCAAATAGCCGGCCATGAATGCGTCTCTATTTCTGGCGTTGATTTCTGGAGACCAGATTATCCGACACCAGACGTACAGTCGCATTCACGTTCTCGGCCTCTAACTTGAGGAGCGGTACAAGGACGTAGAAGGGCAGCGACGCACCGCTTGCTCGACCGTTGATTCCTCTATGAAACCCCTCTACGTCATTGTTCGTTCTCACTGTTTCACGATACACAGACCAGTTATGTGGTCTCCATAGCCCTGTTGATATGAATTTATATGGAATATAGTTGTACAAAAGTTTAAAGGTAAGTGAGTATAAAAAATATACCATAGTTTTTGTGATAGAGTAATTTTCATTTCATACCTTTATTAAAGCAAAATCATGAAAGTGTTTCTATATAGATTCTACTATCTGAATATTATTACCTCGAAATGAAGCTCATCTGGTTTCGGATCTTTCGGTGTAGATTTACCGGTTTGGAATGCACGTTGTCCTCCACTTCCACCAGTTCCCGTAGCGCCTGTCGACCGGTAGGTGTCGGTAGCTGCTTTGCCCTTCACCTGGAAAAAAAGTTATATAATCTTTATTATGTCAAGTTTTATTTATTTATCGTTTAAAGTGCCATTCAAATAAATTATATATAGGAATCTATATTTTAGTTTAATGATTTTGTTCATCGGCAATTTCCGTATGCCCCTCGGTAAATTCGCCGCCATTTTCTTGATGACGTAGTTAATCCCCAACGCTCCATTAATAAGATAGGTCGCCATTATTACTTACGAAATTTCTTTAACAAAAAATGTCATTTAAGCAATTCTTTTATGACAACATTTTGTTTTTAGGTATTGTAAGTTGTAGTGCTTGCGTTCTGGTTACTTTTAACATGTCACACCAGCTATTTAAAATGAATATTATAATAAACAGCGTCTTGTGGGCCGATTAAATGGCTTCATTTATTAGTAGATTATGCTAATTTTTATTACTTACCTTTTTCGTGATCGTCAATCTAGCTTATCCATAATTATTTTGTGTTTCCATACAAGTATAATAATAAGGAAGTATGATTTAAAATAGAAAACTCCCATCACTTTTCAAAGTGATCACACATCGTATGTTTGGTAGTTAATCCTCCAAGTTGTTTATGTTGCTCATTTATATTAATTTTTATAACTAGTTGTTTGGAATCTGTCTTCATAGATATTGTAAACTCGATTGTTATTTAACCGTTGCATTATTTCACTTTCAACTATATTCAACATGTCAGTTTTCACAGTCGATGTGTCATCATGCCTTGAATGAATGGCAGGTTGTACACGACCCCTTATTAATATGTCATGTGACAAACAGGATGTTGTTTTGATAATTGGATACATCTCTTAATGTGCGAAAACGCTTTCACGGTTTGCTAACTGTAATGACTATAATTATTAACGTCTTCAAAAGAAATGTGTTCATGCAGTGAAAGTTTATGAATATTAAGTATTTATGTGTCTTTTTTAATGTGTCATGCATTTAACTAAAAAACATACCCATTTCATGATGTTTCACATATAAAAAGTACATACATGTGATATGCTGACGCACATACATGCCATGTTTTATTTGCTGTTGAACAACCGATCAGCATGTTACTGTACTTGCTATTTTGTTAGTGTCACCAATACTGTGATTTATTTTAAGCGTTGCACTACTTTTCAAAATATACTTGCATACAGCAGATTCTTATACAGTTGCTTACAATATATTTTCAACATATCTATAATCGTGATAGCGACACATTTGTAGGATATACTATTTTATCATTTATAATAATCAATGTTTCAGCAACAGACTGTATATTATAATATTAACATCATATTAACTTGAAAACCATGAACAATTTAATTAGACGGGCATCTAACATAGCCATAAATCAGAATTATCTGAAACATTTGTATTGAACAAAAAAACAGTAATAGGTCTTTGAAAAACCTTAAAACATTACGTGAACAATGCTGTTTTTTAAAATTTCCTTTTGACTTCGTATACAAAAATCACGCTGCATGTTTTGCTAATTTCTTATTGTTTGATTATAAAAGATAGTTGAAATTAAATCGCAAATGCATAAGGCTGAACTAATGTAGCAAATTAGATTACGTCTAAGTCCAGTATAATTAAATGATTCGTAAACCGATCAACCAGTCAGCAATCAGGATTTGTCATGCCATTATACAGTTATACAGTTGTACAGTTATACAGTTATACAGTTTATTATACATTTGTTAGAAGCTTGACCGTACACTTTTAAATCTTGACTCGCCATGGCCTGTAACAACGAGGAGGGCGGTCGAGTTTATCTCCAATTGTTTCAAGCAAGGCCTCTCGCCAAGTACAATTACTACGTATATTGCGGGCATTAATTATGTACATAAACTCTATAATTGGCTGGATCTGTTTGAAGTTTTCATAATAAAGAAAATGCTGGAGGGGTGCCGTAGATTGGGGAACAGACCCGATGCTATGTTACCGATTGCAACAAATATGAAGATATGTGATGTATTACCTAGTGTTTGTTACAATGGTTTTGAAGTTAAAATATTCGAAGCTGCTTTCTTTATGACTTATTTTGGCATGTTTAGAGTAAGTGAACTAGTAGCGCCTTCGCTGCAACAAACAGACAGATCTATTCAATTTAAGGACATTGCTCGCAGTAATAATTATATCACTGCAACACGAAGGGTTTCAAAAACTAATCAAACCGGCCCTCCAACAATTCTTAAAATTCCATGAGAGCAGAACAGCATTTACTGTCCAGTTTGTGCAGTTTCCATTTACATAACTGTGAGACCACGATGTCACGGTCCATTCTTTTGCCAGGCCGATAAGTCCGCTGTGACGAGACAACCATTTTCAGCCGTGTTGTCAAGATGCATGCGGAAGTCATTTCCTCAATGTTTGAACATAAAATGCATGCCACAGTTTCCGAATCGGCCGTGCGTCTGAACTTGCAGCTATGTGTATCTCATCAGATGACATCAAGCGCTTGGGTAGATGGCGGTCAACAGTTATAAAGGGTACATTCGGATCCATTGAGTTAATTCATACGCCAGTTCAATTGTTATAGAGTATGTCTTATTTTTGCACTTCAGACACGTGGAATATCGGCGACTCTATAATTCACTGGGCGGGGGTCCGGGCTAACCAACAAATTAACCGTAACGTCAGCACTGACGATACATTAGGATGGTACGGCATTCGCGGCATGTCTTGGGAGGACTTCATCCACAGTCTACAGTTACGGGTTATTTTGCAAACACTTGGGTGGGAACGACATTCAAAACTTGACTGTGGGTCGTATCTTCAATTTGATGAAGTCCGCTTTTAAGTACCTGCGGGTCGCCTTCCCATCCACCAAAATAATATGGTGCGATGTCCTCCCAAGGCATGGGTTCCGGTATGTCAGTGGGAGCTCAAGCGTAAACGGATTAACCGTTACGCAGGTCAGCTATGTAGACAAATTACAAGTTTTGCATTTTCATTTACATGTCAGAACCAATTGAAGACTTAAACGTTTTTTTTGGTTTGAAACGGATAACATTTGATTCCCCACAGTTTGAAACCTTGCATGCAGTTATCAGTACATGCAATGTTGATGGTTTCAGAGCCTTCATTAGCATCGTTTGTCATAAGAACATTATTAAAGAAAGGGCAAAACTTGACCTTGTAGCTCAGCCATCGAAATTATCACATTAGAACGAGTTCCCCAACACTGCCGCGAATAGACATCAAAATCTACTGTTTCTGAATTTTCCAGAAAAGAATATCGAGAAAAATTATCTGATAACCATAGGCTGTTCACCGCACCTCCACTATCCAACTCGTACTTTAGTTAGCCCAGTTACCCCTCTACTGATACATTGTGTATTCTTCAGATACCTTAATGTTCAAACCTGTCACAACAGGATGGTCTTCATTTTTGCCAGTACTCAGGTTAGCGCTTTGGGCCACCATGGCCCTCTTGTTTATTAATGTTGATCCATTTCATTAAACGCATCCTGTATTAAACTAACAAACACCAAATTACTGTTTCAAAATTAATGTTTACAAAAAACCCAGGTTATGCACATATTGTGTATCGCTTTCAAAGAATTTCTTCAAATATCTTAATTTTGTTAGACTATGACCCAAGATGTGGCAAGTGTCGGCTATGACCGAAGATGTGGCTAGAGAGTCTCGAAATGGCCAACGTGTTGACCCCGATGTCACTGTTAATCAAGTACCGGCTGACGTGTCTATCAAGTGTTAAGTCTTTCATATACAAAGTATACTATACATGGTCAGTGTGGCTCCATTGGCGTTTCCGTTTAAAAAATACATTTAATGGTTGTTTTAATCTAGCAAACTGCGAGTCAGCCACACCAAATGTCTCCGCATATGCCTTGATGCTATAGCACTACATGTTCACAAAAGAATTGCACGCAGTGTCAACTAAGCGAACATGTTGCTTTAGTTAACGCACATTCCAGGCCGTGGTGTGCAACTTGCCAAAAACAATATTAGCATCGAAATTTATTTCCATTCAATCAAATCTTATTGATGACGCTGCTGCATTCGTCGAAATAATGAAAACACCGGACCGTAGCCGTATTAATTGTTTAGTGTATTCAAATACAAACTTGAGTTCACATTAAAAATGGTTCGTTGACCCAGTTTGAGATAAATTTGCGGAATGTATATTATCTTCAAAACAAGTCGGCGACATTCCTATGTTGTCACTAAACCGTGCTGATTATTCGTTATTACAGTCCTGGGATAAGCGTGAGTTTAGAAAAATGATAAAAACCCAGCTTTAGGGTAAATACGACAACATCAATATTTTTATCAAGCTCGCAGTTAAATAGGTAACACCTTATGTAAACTGTTTTATTTGACAACGTAGTCTACAATTCAACATGTATTTATTGAACTTATTTCGTTTGTCCAAGCACTGTTATACGATAACTGTGCTTAACATATATATCCTATAATTATTATACGAAATCTGGGTAATCATGTAACAATAACATAGTCTAATATTAAGGCGTTGTTACAATTTGTAATATATAGGTAATACATAGATTATGTTTTTACCTCGTAGAACGAAGACCAAGCCAAATGTTCAAAATCCGTTATTATAACATGTTACATTCGTGTACCTGCAGTTATAGCTGTTTATGGTAGAATCATTTCATTTTTTTAAATGTTAAAACAAACTGTTAATACAGTAAAAATACCCATTGTAGCTTTCATGTTACTTGCGTAAGGACATATGTCTACTTACTTGATACATGTACAATTAAGGACAGATTAATATAAACAATGTGGAACACCAGCTGTATCAGCAGGAGAGAAGTCTTATCAACATCACAAGATACTTTATTGGAGGCAGGTGACCAATTACCAATTCAACATAGCACAATACAAAAACACGTAACAAACACAAATATAAATAAAACTCGGGTCAACGCCTTGGAACGGTCAATGCAAAGCGTTGGGATTTTAAACCGGTTTATTATGAGATATTTTCAAATTGTTTTGTTTTATTAGTTATATGATTTCTTTATTTGTATTAAATTCCACGAATCACCTCAATCTGTTTGCTGCATAGCAACCTATTTTCAAACACCAATTGCATGGTATGCACTTTCATTATTTTAAATTTAATTTCATGTGATAATCGATTACGTCAGAAACCTTTCGCTAAATTAAAATGGTATGATTCTATATCAAAATTTAACGTATAAACAGTAATGTATTAGCAAATCAGATAATGAACCAAAATCTAATTCAATTATAAATGTTATTAAAAATAAACTGAAATCCACTGTTGACGTTGTATGTTTACTAAGGCTTTTATACTATGAGGTTCATTGATTAAGTACGGAGCGAAGATCAGGACAATTTATCCATATCTTTAACTGCAAACAGTGGCTAGACAAGCTGTCAAATGTGTGACGCGATATCTGTGGATACATATATGAGGCCTGCACAAGTAAGATATTTTTCATGTATATTGTTAACCCAATAGATTTCAATGTCAAATAACTTATCATACATGAACGTGTAGATCAATCATTTTATGTTTTTTTATTTTAAATAGGCTACAATAACTTAGTCCAAGATATTTGTATAAAAGCTGGTAAATGTTTAAAACGCTGAACTGTCTATATTTTGAATAAAAAGTACTTGCTGTTCATTAAACAATGTCGTACAAACATACATTGACACCAAAAAGTAAATATGCACATTATAATTGTTTGCCAGTATTTCTTGCAAGCAAAATGGCAAATGTTTGTATTATTTTTTTGTTATTATTATTGTTATCATTATGATTATTTATCTTGATAAATTTTACAACAAATCACATATCTTACGGTAGACAGTAGAAATAACTGCAATAACGTTAATTAGGTTATTGGCACAAAATAATTCCAAGGGATTTTGTCTACGAAAAAACCGACCACCTAGTAAAGCAATGTAAATGATAATATATACAAAAATAATTGTGCAATAAGCAGTATGCGTTTATATCAAATTAACTGTGCACAATATTGTACATTATGCGACTTTCGATACAAAGAAATAACAACAAAATACTTGAAAAACGAAACCCGATGAGGGTATCGAACTCACAACGCAGGAGTCAAACACATAAACGACAACTGAGAGTGCTCCAATCATTTGCGCTATTCTTATATGTGCAAACTATGGTTTTCAAAAATACAAATCTCTCGCCAGATGTAAACAAGGAAATGGCCTAACAAACACGACCTAAATACGATAATTATATTATTTAGAATGCGCAAACCTTTCAAACAGTTACCGTAGTTGTACCTTTAAATAAAGGATATTTGTTGGTTTCTACTCGTGAAATAATATATATTTTCTATGATCACGAGTGAATAAAACATCGATAGTCTACCGAAACCTACACATTTTGTTTTTATTTAATGCTTTTTACGCCGTTTTATTACATTTTATGTCCTATCTAAATGCGTTTGATTTGAAAAATCCTCGGGATTAAGACGTCACAATTTAGAGCCCGGCATCGTTGACGGTTCTTTTCAATTACTGTATTAAATCGGAAACCAGTGTCAAACAGTTAAAATTACCGGAGTGATAATTTTCACTGTTTCAAGCAGTGAATTACCAATTTTATTTCACTGATTTTTCCCTATAAATCATTGGAAAGAATAAAATAAAACATAATATTTATATATCGTGATTTCAGTCTTTTTTTCTTATACTGGCTCCTGGTCCACTTTCGTATACACAGTGCCTTACATAACATAATATTTCTCGAAAGTATTTTGTCTATGGTGTTCTATTACGATAGTAATATGTAGTCCTTATACCTTTGGCTTCACTAAACTTGCGGCATCTCTGAAGAGGTTAGATTGTTGGTAACAACATCGAAGGTTACATAACAATAATGCTGCGACATAATGTCTTGCACCGTCGCTGATGCAAGAAGTGCTTAAACATTGACTAAATATTCACAAAAGTCAAAATCGAATTTATAGTAGCATTATATTTTCAAATAACAATTCTCAGATCAGATCAGCAGCACCCCACCCCCCCCCCCCAAAAAATATAATAATTTTTTTTAAATAAAAATAAAAATAAAACACATAAATAATAACAACAACAAAAAACTACATGAGTCTATGTTAAATTATAATTTCATTCTAGCCCCTTTCCCTATTTGGCTTAATTGAACAATAACGTGTAGTAAAATACTACTTTGAATTCACCGTGTGAAAAAAGTCAGTTGACCCAGATTTGAAACTAAATTTGCAGAATGTACATAATCTTCAAAACAGGTGTGCAACATTAATGTGTTGTCGCCAAACCCGCTGATAATTTGTTTGTTTCAAACAAACGTCGGCTCCAATCACGGTAATAAAATTTTTTAAATAAAAATAAAAATAAAATACATAAATAATAACAACAACAAAAAACTACATGAGTCTATGTTAAATTATAATTTCATTCTAGCCCCTTTCCCTATTTGGCTTAATTGAACAATAACGTGTAGTAAAATACTACTTTGAATTCACCGTGTAAAAAAAGTCAGTTGACCCAGATTTGAAACTAAATTTGCAGAATATACCTAATCTTCAAAACAGGTGTGCAACATTCCTGTGTTGTCACCAAACCCGCTGATAATTTGTTTGTTTCAAACAAACGTCGGCTCCAATCACGGTTATATTTACCACATAGCTATGCTTTATGGTAAAAATGACGAATGTCGGATTTTTGAACACGCTCAAAGTTAAATATGTAAGAAATACTTCAACTTTAAAAGTTGTCATGCATCATCTGCACCTTGTTAAAGAGATCTGTTTACACTATTGTGTTGTTGATTTCAGTAGTGTGATAAGGCATCTTACCTGCAAAAGTAAGCCATTTTGACAAAGTACACAGCGGTTGGAACCTACGATCTAATACAGGTATTTACATGTCCGTGTATTTCTAAAGCTACGTAATCGGTACACGTAGTTTTAAATATTTCATAGAAAGTGGCAGGAAAGTATTCCTGTTATATTAAGTCCATGTGTCGCAGCGGCGTTTGGTTACTTATGAATCACATAAAAAATGTTGTGGAATGGCATTCGACCTGTTTTCATCTGTAAAAATCTGAATATTTATTCCAAGACGAAAATGTAGTTACAACATACTTATAGTAGAACTAAAAATGCATTCTTTTGTTGTGATGTCAATTCATGTATGATTTACTCGTAGTTAATACTGGAAATAAATAACATTTATATTATTCTGACCTAGGATGATTTACGAAATATATTTTGGAAATGTTCACATTTTTCGATATAAACTTAGCCAATAGTCTTTATCATACAAAGCACGTTGACTTGCACGTTAATAGTTAAACAACTACATTTAGCGGTTAATATATAAATTCATCCGAATGCGGGATAATACATAGTGTAATAAACAATGATTGACCAAGATAACCTAGTGAGTGAAGTGCAAAATGTTGACCAGTGTATGATCATTTAAATGGATGTATATGCGTCAGTGAGTTAAACATATATATACTATCTGTTTATCATACACGTACGTATTATATAATGTTATATCATAACAATCAGAAGGTCAACTTGAGTTGATAAACACTAGCAACATCGTGTATGGATTAAAGAAAATATTCTACTTTTCGAGAACAGAGATTTGTGAATCATCTGGGCTTTGTGGCAGACCTGGTTTACTCAGCTTTAAATGATATGCATATTCTCTAGTCAGGGTCATCCAGAGTGTGGGTTCCCGCTTTTTATTGGTCGTTTTCTTAAGATTCAAAATGTAGCCTACTGTAGCACACCATAAAAGTTTGAAAGTTTATTAAAAGTTTGAGAACCTTAATAATCTTGTTACTCTTGAAGTTTAACCGTTCTGGTTTACCGCGGTTTAACGCATCCATTTCAGTTTTGTCAAATTAGAGAACAATATATTATGTTTGCTGAACACAGAAAACGGTTCTTACCTTAAAAGTAACACCAATTTCCAAATGTTTTAAAATTCAAGGAAATTATACAAACTAATCCAGAACATACAATTAAGTTTTTAAAACTTTGTAATTTTTTTTAAGGTTGTTGTAGAAAGATTTGCGTGCAAAACAAAAACAACAAACAAACCAACAACATAATGTCTTCCTCCATCGCACTTGTTTTAAGTTTGCCATATGTACTATGTATTTATGACATGAGTTTTTACTAATAAACTTAAAACTTAAGAAATACGCTAGAAAAATACAATGTGAGGTGAACATAACAATGGAACTTCCATTTACATATTACAAGAACAGAACACTAAACACAAAATCCATAAACAAAACAGGCATATACATCGTTAGTAGTGGCTGAGGCGTGTTTCATATTGAGCATATACAGTCGTGCAATCAATCGGACACATAGTTTTCTTTTATGGAATCATAATCAAATTACAGCCATCTGAAGACAACAAACGCCGCTTGGCGTTAGTACTGAAACGATTGGCCTTCCTCAAAGGCGTTTGCATCTGCCGCTGCAGTGTTGCATAAGACGCAAAGGTAACCACTGAAGGCATGGCTCGAGATGAGTATTGGAGTAAATACTCCTTAACAATCGAAAAAAAAATCTCATTGTAATTAAAAATAGGTGTACTAATAAGCATTAAAACTTTTAAAAGAAACCGTAATTGATTGTAAAGCAACAACTATTTAATTTTAAAATGTGTTTCGCACAATATATGGCTAAAAATACAGAAGACATTTGTTGAAAAGCACTTAATATTTATACATTGTGAAGCCTCTACAATAGCCAGTAATTTTTTTTAGTTTTTCTTCTGATGGTGTAAATACCACATTACTTCTGACTTTAAGGAGAACTAGTAGCATTTTACTAAATTGTTATCTAGAGCACCGCAGAAGTGTCCAGTAGTCTCAAGACTGCAATGGATAGTCCGGAGCTAGACGACCGTCACGCTGAGGCCAAAGACGGGAACTTCCCACTTTTGTCACGTGACCAGATTGAAAACCCCGCTACCAACGTGAATATGGAAAATCTAGATGGTAATACTATGTGCTTATTTCATGACATTTAGACTAAGTACAAGTAATGTAACAGGTGATTTAAACTATATTTCAAAAGTGTACATTGAATATTTGGAAAGTGTCAAGAATCCGTCCATTGCCATCATGGCCAATTTTTAGACGCTGAAACTTTTTTTGCTGCAGAGGAATTGGATCCGTTTTCACCATCCTATTATTTGACGTAAGAATAAAGAATGTTATTAAAACTGTTTTCATCTGATAACGCTGTTAATTTGAATCTTACTTGGTTTTTTACTTATGCAAATAATCTTAGAATTCTTTATTCAGAACGATTCTTTAATGACATAAGCAACATTGGTTCTTAGCATATATTCGATTTGTTGTTTATTCACGTATTTTTCATTGATTCTAAGCCTGTTCTTAAGTATTACATCTTACAATGGGTTTTTTAATACGGGCCCAGGTTTTAGACTGTTCATACGTTGTACCTAAGCATAAATTAGTGTTAAGGCCAACTTCCACTGATGGGAACATTAGGGTTAGGAATATCTTTTCCTTGCTGTATATAAATAGTACGAAATAATGTGTAACGACGAAATTTGACAAAGCTTTTAGCCATTCAAAAAGCCAGGCCTCCATTTTTGAAGCGGGCGAATGGTAAAAACCTTCGTATTATATAAACGGTGTTCCTGAGCACTACTTATTCGCGCTTTTGTTTCAGATGGTGCAAATGATACATTGATTCATGCAAGATACGAGGTATCCTCATTTTTACCTTTAACCTTACAACAGCAATTTTGTAAACATGCTCAGATATGCAATAACTTTGTCCGAAGCATTATTCCACTGTCATATCAAATACTTGTTTTCCCATGTACAAACGCATATCATTATTTTTAATCAAATGGTTGAATAGATTAGCTATGCAATGCAATTAAACAGCATTAATTATGTAAGGTTATTTTTTCATAATTAGTTACCAACATTTGTTAATTTGCTGCCAGTGTGGCCTCTTCTGTCATATGCGAGATTGCATTTGTATTGGCAATGGTAGCATTCCAGTGCACAAAACTTCCCGTTCACAAACTCTCCTTCCATAGCAACTGCGCATGAAAGATTTTGGAGCAGACGTTCGCGCGCTGAAAGATGTGGAGAACTTTCTCGACCGGATGTTGGTCATTCTGAACCTTTCGCACACGAGCCTGGCCAAGATACTGCGGGAAATGCTTGTCACGGTTCAACATAATCCGGAAGGCGACAGCATTAACGTCGAAGAAGCAATGGATGCGTTATATAGCCAGAAGTCAGGTATGGGAACGCCGAAGTCATCTCCGATGGAGATAAGAGCGTGCGTTGAATACGAGGGAATTTGTTGCGATATGCTGAACAATGGCAGTAATGTTTCAAATTCATTTTGCTTTGCCATTGTATGGATATCTAATGTACGGGCAATTGAATTAAAGGTCAGGTTTAAAAATAATTCCTTAACGTGTACCCTGGCGTATACTTATAAAAGTGTCTATTAGAGGTATTAATCTAAACATCATTTGCTTTTAATCTTTCTTATTTGTATACAAATTAAGTGGGAATCCTTGCCAAAACTGTTCACGGTGTTACCAACGGAGACTCGGGGATGGAGTTCGATCAGACATGGCTATGTGCTTTGTAAGTAAATGTGTGAACAGTCTTGCTAGTTTGCTTTCTAAATTGACGATGGTGATGAATACAGGTTTTAACACATCCGACAACACTAGTGATGCCGCCAATGATGTAAATGCTGTTGTTGCTGATGTCTATGATGATACTTGGGATGACACTGATAATTGTGACGATGATGTGTATTATGATGATGTAGTTACTTCGATTTTAGAGGTGATGAGGATGAGATGGTTGTGGTTATAATGGTATTGTTATGGGCGGCGGTGACTAATGGAATAAAAGCGAATATGACACTGCTAAAAGTAATGATTATGATTGAAAGTGGTGCTTATTTTAATTTCTAACGATCATGATGCTTTTATCAATGGTGATCATGATGATGGTTAATATAATGGTCCTTATGATGCTGATTTTGCCGATGGTGGTGGTGGTGATGATGCTGATGATACTGATGATGCTGATGCTGAAGATGATAATGATGATGATGATGATGATGATGATTATGATCATAATCATGATCATGACGACGACGATGATGATGATGATTATGATGATGATGATGATGAAAATGATGATGATGATGATGATGATGATGATGATGATGATGATGATGATGATGATGATGATGATGATGATCATAATCATGATCATGACGACGACGACGATGATGATGATGATTATGATGATGATGATGAAAATGATGATGATGATGATAATAAGAAGCATGAATATGATGTGCTTTGTTATCCACATACATGTACGCACATCTGCAGGTGCGAGTTACCGGGTATATTTCGCCGTCACGTGGTGATAGGGCGGCTCCCGAGGCCAGTCAACCTGGGGGTCACGTGCGAGGAGGTGCAGATTGTGATCCTCGTGGTCGCAGCGACCAAAGAGGTACGCTGGCAGAAGCGTTGATACGCTTAAAAACTGATGTAATTTTAACTACATAAATGTAATCTATACACTGCATTGAAATTTCGCTAGGATAAGCCTGTTTGAATGACTTGTTTGCAAAGCATCTTAAGTAGTTTTTCAATTTGTTTAACATAAGTGTAGTTGTTTATTCACTGTACTGGCGCAGTGCCTAAATCCGCCACATTTGGGGGGGGGGGGGTATTTGTAGGATATTTTCAAAAGTTGTTTACCGATTGACATAAAAATTCACATAAATCAAGTTAGGTTTAATGTACATTTGCTGTCATGTTTTTGTTACATTTCAAATACTTTGCAAATGAAAAATAATTATTGAAATTGAAGACCTAAACAGTGTAAAAACATGAGCGTGGGAATGCCTAAATCCGCCACCCCTCTTTAAAATGTTCAAATTGATCGAAATTAATATTCTTTGATGAATTCTATTTTCAAAGCAAAGTTTATTGACTTCTATTAACATAACTCCCAATTTTGTTTATTTAAGGTTCATTTTATAGTGTTAAATATAAAACACGGTGATCCGAAGTTGCTTGGTGAAAATCGTAGATCAGGAATCGTGACATGCTTATTCCACATTTCACTATTGTTATTATTTAATTTTCTATATTAAGCAGCTCGATGTCTGTTGTTAATACAATGTTTCAATTTCTTCAAATACTCGTTTGTATTTCTATAAATAGTGTTGAAATTGAGGCTTTGCGTGCACGTGGGACAAATAATGGGGATTTTTTAGTAGAGAGACATTTGCGCTCTTCATATGCAGTTTTTTTTCCACATTTTATTGTATGTAATGCCAATGAATAATGGTTAATTTTATGCTGCACATGCTCACAAGGACATAATATTAAAACATGATAATTTAATTTTATCATGGACACCATGCGGGGCCTCAAAATTGCGCAAGCGCAGAATGAAATAGTTTCCCCGCATGCAGTTTGTTTGCATTTAGGGGTTATGTACAAAATAATTGGATTAAAAACTCATTAATGCACAAATCAAGATGAAAACTCCCCAGCGTTGTTAAGTGAAAGTGTCTGATTGATCGAGATCAACAGAATAGAAATCGCCGTTAAATTAACGCTTATTCGGATGGAGTGGCGGATTTAGGCAAGTGGCGGATATAGGCACTGCGCCAGTATATATGGGTCATAAATTAGCACATCGGCGGATCTGTGGTCTAGTGGTAACGCACTGGTTTCACAACTCAGGGGTCGCAGGTTCGAGCCCCCGCTACACCCTAACCCTCTAACTCGTCTTTCGCACGAGACGTTAAACCGAGGTGCAGTGTACTAGGTGCTTCACACTGTGCACTAAAAGACCCAGGGTCGTCTCTGGAACGGGGCGTCTCCTGTATCTTGCACTATCCCTCGTAACCCAACTAACAAGTCTTCTGGGGGCGATGGCCATATGGGAGAGAATCCCGGTGCACTCGATAAAAATGTACCACACACACATCTGCATGCTGTTTATGTTTGTCAAAACAGTTAAATAAGGATGTCATTTAAACATGGTATTTTGTGCTGCACTGTGTCTGTATGATTATGCAGTTAAGGCAGTTTGCAGATTTAAGGATAATGATAACATTTAACTTAAGATGCTTTGTGAAACTGTGAATTGAACCACAGAACTAAACCTTTTTTCAGAAAAGTACTAAGACGGCTGTAGAAACGGGTTCGACGTTCTGTACCATTCTCTCCGACATCGAGTTCCGGTTGGCGCTACACGAGGCGGAAACTGAAGAGGAGTTCCGACAGTTGATCCGAAGTCGAACACAAGATCTCATCAAGGAGCATGGCCGTCCGGAGAACCGGAAATCCCATTTGCAACTTCCGTCCAGCGTATTTGAAGAAAGCGACGAAGAGGTGATATGGTTTGCTGTCAATATATTTGTCAAAACAATGCATTTTACTTTATCCCATCATCAAGCCTGCATTTGCGAAATAACACCCCGTGGGATAAACTTAGCTGTATTCCACCGTGTTGAATACAGCAAACACGCGCGTTATAATGCCGTCATTTTGTTTATTTTCCTGACGTCATTTGATGTTTTTCAAAATAAAGACAGAACATGATGGGATGAATAGAATACCAGATAAGTGTTGAATGCAGATACGTTTATTTGCTCGGCACGAAAACCTAAACCACTCGCCAAGGCTCGTGGTTCAGGTTTTCTACGACTGGCAAAATAAACTGATCTGTATTCAATACTTACCTATATGCTCTTCATTAAATATTGCATACAATCGTGTCAAAATGAGGTCTTACAATAATGAAACAATTAGTAGAATGGTAAAATACTGTTGCAATAAGGGAATATTCGTAGAATGAATTGTCAGTGAATGTTTATTAAAACATATAGCTGACAGCTTAATCACATCGTGTAACTCGGAGAACTTAACATGCATTATTAAGCTTATCTTAACATGCATTATTAAGCTTAACTTAACATGCATTATTTAGCTTAACTAAACATGCATTATTAAGCTTGTAACACTTAAAAAATCTATATATTCTTTTTCAAATGGACCATTGTTTATGCAACAAGATTGACTTTGTTGCACTGTAAAAACTAAGCTATAGATACTTTTAAAATCGGTCAGTGTAAAACTTTTTTAAAGAGGTATTACTACTACAAATCGTAATAAAATATCGAAAAGATTAATCAAAAAAAAAATCACGATGAATAAGTTATATACGAGCCATATACGTTTAACATTAAATACTCAATCATAAAAGTTTAAGCTATGTTTTCTTCTAGTTATGTGATTTCTTTTACATATGTGATGGCTTAGAAAGACATGCGACTTTATACATCATAACACAATTGTTTTCTAGAAATCGAAGTGTTTCTTCGGGCGCGGGATAGTGCAGGATCTGAAACGCCGCCTACCCTTCTATTGGTCGGATTTCCGGGACGGGGTGATCGGACCAAGGACCCCCCAGAAGGTCATCTCGACCGTACTGTTCCTGTACTTTGCATGCGTGCTGCCTAATATTGCCTTCGGGATGCTGAACGATAATAACACCAACGGATCTATAGGTTGGTCATCTGCATGTTTACTGTTTTAATATATTGTATCGGTTTACACTAATTCCTTTATATTACTTTAAAGGTACACAATGGTAAATATTCATATATAATATTATTGAAAAATAATCAATTTATAGTAATGCATTATTCTAAGATATCTTTCTGCAGTTTTAATGTTCTTAAACACTACAGTTTATTTATCATTGCGTAGTTTTTGTTTTAATCAAAAGTATCTTGTTGTTGAATGTGTTGTTTTGCTGTACTTTTGAGTTATTTTCGTTTTGCATCAGTAGGCATTTTGGGTTATTTAATGTTGTTCTCACTTAAAGACATTCGCAACAATTTCCTTCAATTTCTATCCAACGATTTTCTTAGAAATTGGCACAAACGTGCATCAATGTTTCCTAAAACTAAAACAGTCTTAAAAAATAGGGGTCACCGGCCTTTTTCCTGAAATATTGCATTTTTTATACGGCACCTGTCGAAGCCTTTTTCAGTTTGTGTTACTTAGAATGTTGAATAATATAAAGCGTTTATATTCAAACAAAGATGGAGATTTTTAAATGCATCTTTTTTATGCTTTGTATGGCAATATACAAGTGCAGTTTAATGAAAAAAACTCGCTTTATCTATAGTTGTCATTTAACAAATGACTTTTAATAGGCACTTAACGAGGTTAATTATGCATTAAATATGCCTGTGAAAACATCAATAATTTATCAAATATACGAATATCTTTTGTTCCGAACAACAGATTATGTTAAAAGATCCCACATACATACGTCACTGTATACTGAAACTAAAACAGTCTTAAAAAATAGGGGTTTCCGGCCTTGTTTCGGAAATATTGGGTTTTGAATACGTTATCTGTCGAAGCTCCTTTTTCAGTTTTTATTTTTATGAATGTTTTAAGTATATAGGATAGTATTTTTCAAACAAGGTTATGGTTCTTTCAACTGATATGTTTGTACATGCTTTGGCTATATACAAGTGTATATTGATAATAACAACACTTTACCTACATTTACTGCTAAAATAATGAATTTGACTGGACATTTAAGTGTGTCCAATGGGAACTAATAATGCTTTCTGAAACTTCAATTTTATCAAATGCATATTTTGTTCCAAACGGCAGATTTCTTAAAATTTCCCACATACATGCATCAATGTATGCTTACACCAAAACATTAATAAAATGAATGCCTCACCCAACTTGTTTGGGAAATATTGGATTTCATATAGGGTACCTGTGTAGCCTTTTTCCTGTTTCGTTTTAACATACATAAACAACGTATCAATAGAATGGAGATATTTAATGGATCATTTCTGAACTAATTTGTTTGGAAATACATTGCATACGTGTTTGATTATTATATATGCTTTATAAACTTTTACTGTAGTATATTGTAACCTATATACAATAAAGAAAAAATTAAGCAAAATGAGAAATTAACCCAATTATTTTGTTTGTTTGTTGCGAACGTCTTTCAGTGAACATCAGAATACAAGTAAACAATTGTCATACTTTATTTTTGGATTTCGTCCTAGGCGTCAAGAAGATTCTCTTCTCCCAATGTGCCGGTGGGGTGGTGTTTGCCTTCTTTGGGGGTCAGCCCCTTATAGTGCTCCTTACAACGGCCCCTCTGGCACTCTACACGAAGAGTAAGTGTCAGATATATATTATACTTTGAATTATTTTACCATCCAATCAGTAACAACATACAAAGTATCTGGTATACAATTCATAGTTATAACAACACAAATTCGAAAACACAATCACAACAGTACCGTATTATATTTTGAAAGTTACGATTTCTCCACAAATACTTGCATATACATTTAAATCACAATTTAATTCTTTAAGTAATCCTATAAGTATAAGTTATAAGTAATCCTACATTATACTCATAACATTTTAGTAAACGACAGGCCCAAGTAGGTTTGATGACATTACTAAGACATTTGATATTGAATATTTCTTTTCTTGTGTGCAATATATAGTTGCTGTATTTCAGTTATATACAGCGTTTCAAACGACTTCGGCTTGAATTTCGAGGCCATGTTTGCCTGCGTCGGTCTGTGGAACGCATTGTTTCTCGTGGTTTACTCTGTCACAAATCTTAGCAAACTCATGAAGTTTTCCACGAGGTGAGAATATGTTTACAATCATTTCATCTAGTGCACTATAGTACATTGAACATTTGACCTAGTGATACAAAGCCATATTTGCCCTAGTGCAAACATTGTGCTACAGAACCCCATTTTACCTAGTGCAAAACTGTGATACAGAACCGTTTTTGATCTAGTGCAAATACTGCAATACGGAGCCATAGTTGACCTAGTACATTCTACATTGGGTAAACTCTGTGCTTCAGAGCTGTATTTGGCCTAGTGCAAACTCTGCTACGGAGCTATATATTTGAGCTAGTGCACACTCTTATACAGAGCTGTATATTTGAGCTAGTGCACACTGTGATACATAGCTATATATTTGAGCTAGTGCACACTCTGATACATAGCTATATATTTGAGCTAGTGCACACTCTTATACAGAGCTGTATATTTGAGCTAGTGCACACTGTGATACATAGCTATATATTTGAGCTAGTGCACACTCTTATACAGAGCTGTATATTTGAGCTAGTGCACACTCTGATACAGAGCTATATATTTGAGCTAGTGCACACTCTGATACAGAGCTATATATTTGAGCTAGTGCACACTCTGATACAGAGCTATATATTTGAGCTAGTGCGCACTCTTATACAGAGCTGTATATTTGGCCTAGTGCACACTCTGATACGGAGCTATATATTTGAGCTAGTGCACACTCTGATACAGAGCTATATATTTGAGCTAGTGCACACTCTGATACAGAGCTATATATTAGAGCTAGTGCACACTCTTATACAGAGCTGTATATTTGGCCTAGTGCACACTCTGATACGGAGCTATATATTTGAGCTAGTGCACACTCTGATACAGAGCTATATATTTGAGCTAGTGCACACTGTGATACAGAGCTATATATTTGAGCTAGTGCACACTCTGATACAGAGCTATATATTTGAGCTAGTGCACACTGTGATACAGAGCTATATATTTGAGCTAGTGCGCACTCGTATACAGAGCTATATATTTGAGCTAGTGCACACTCTGATACAGAGCTATATATTTGAGCTAGTGCACACTCTGATACAGAGCTATATATTTGGCCTAGTGCATACTCTGATACAGAGCTATATATTTGAGCTAGTGCACACTCTGATACGGAGCTATATATTTGAGCTAGTGCACACTCTGATACAGAGCTATATATTTGAGCTAGTGCACACTGTGATACAGAGCTATATATTTGAGCTAGTGCACACTCTGATACAGAGCTATATATTTGAGCTAGTGCACACTCTGCTACAGAGCTGTATATTTGGCCTAGTGCACACTTTGATACGGAGCTATATATTTGAGCTAGTGCACACTCTTATACAGAGCTATATATTTGAGCTAGTGCACACTCTGCTACAGAGCTATATATTTGAGCTAGTGCACACTCTGATACAGAGCTATATATTTGAGCTAGTGCACACTCTGATACAGAGCTATATATTTGAGCTAGTGCATACTCTGATACAGAGCTATATATTTGAGCTAGTGCACACTCTGATACAGAGCTATATATTTGAGCTAGTGCGCACTCGTATACAGAGCTATATATTTGAGCTAGTGCACACTCTGATACGGAGCTATATATTTGAGCTAGTGCACACTCTGATACGGAGCTATATATTTGAGCTAGTGCACACTCTGATACAGAGCTATATATTTGAGCTAGTGCACACTGTGATACAGAGCTATATATTTGAGCTAGTGCACACTCTGCTACAGAGCTATATATTTGAGCTAGTGCCCACTCTGATACAGAGCTATATATTTGAGCTAGTGCACACTCTGATACAGAGCTATATATTTGAGCTAGTGCACACTCGTATACAGAGCTATATATTTGAGCTAGTGCACACTCTGCTACAGAGCTATATATTTGAGCTAGTGCACACTCTGATACAGAGCTATATATTTGAGCTAGTGCACACTCTGCTACAGAGCTATATATTTGAGCTAGTGCACACTCTGCTACAGAGCTATATATTTGAGCTAGTGCATACTCTGATACAGAGCTATACATTTGAGCTAGTGCACACTCTGATACAGAGCTATATATTTGAGCTAGTGCGCACTCGTATACAGAGCTATATATTTGAGCTAGTGCACACTCTGCTACAGAGCTATATATTTGAGCTAGTGCACACTCTGATACAGAGCTATATATTTGAGCTAGTGCACACTCTGATACAGAGCTATATATTTGAGCTAGTGCACACTCTGCTACAGAGCTATATATTTGAGCTAGTGCACACTCTGATACAGAGCTATATATTTGAGCTAGTGCACACTGTGATACAGAGCTATATATTTGAGCTAGTGCACACTCTGCTACAGAGCTATATATTTGAGCTAGTGCACACTCTGATACAGAGCTATATATTTGAGCTAGTGCATACTCGTATACAGAGCTATATATTTGAGCTAGTGCACACTCTGATACAGAGCTATATATTTGAGCTAGTGCACACTCTGATACAGAGCTATATATTTGAGCTAGTGCGCACTCGTATACAGAGCTATATATTTGAGCTAGTGCACACTCTGCTACAGAGCTATATATTTGAGCTAGTGCACACTCTGATACAGAGCTATATATTTGGCCTAGTGCACACTGTGATACAGAGCTATATATTTGAGCTAGTGCACACTCTGCTACAGAGCTATATATTTGAGATAGTGCACACTCTGCTACAGAGCTATATATTTGAGCTAGTGCACACTCTGATACAGAGCTATATATTTGAGCTAGTGCACACTCTGATACATAGCTATATATTTGAGCTAGTGCATACTCTGATACAGAGCTATATATTTGAGCTAGTGCACACTGTGATACAGAGCTATATATTTGAGCTAGTGCACACTCTGATACAGAGCTATATATTTGAGCTAGTGCATACTCGTATACAGAGCTATATATTTGAGCTAGTGCACACTCTGATACAGAGCTATATATTTGAGGTAGTGCATACTCTGATACAGAGCTATATATTTGAGCTAGTGCATACTCTCATACAGAGCTATATATTTGAGCTAGTGCATACTCGTATACAGAGCTATATATTTGAGCTAGTGCACACTCTGATACGGAGCTATATATTTGAGCTAGTGCGCACTCGTATACAGAGCTATATATTTGAGCTAGTGCACACTCTGATACAGAGCTATATATTTGAGCTAGTGCACACTGTGATACAGAGCTATATATTTGAGCTAGTGCACACTCTGATACAGAGCTATATATTTGAGCTAGTGCATACTCTGATACAGAGCTATATATTTGAGCTAGTGCATACTCTGATACAGAGCTATATATTTGAGCTAGTGCATACTCGTATACAGAGCTATATATTTGAGCTAGTGCACACTGTGATACAGAGCTATATATTTGAGCTAGTGCACACTCTGCTACAGAGCTATATATTTGAGATAGTGCACACTCTGCTACAGAGCTATATATTTGAGCTAGTGCACACTCTGATACAGAGCTATATATTTGAGCTAGTGCACACTCTGATACATAGCTATATATTTGAGCTAGTGCATACTCGTATACAGAGCTATATATTTGAGCTAGTGCACACTCTGATACAGAGCTATATATTTGAGCTAGTGCATACTCTGATACAGAGCTATATATTTGAGCTAGTGCATACTCTCATACAGAGCTATATATTTGAGCTAGTGCATACTCGTATACAGAGCTATATATTTGAGCTAGTGCACACTCTGATACGGAGCTATATATTTGAGCTAGTGCGCACTCGTATACAGAGCTATATATTTGAGCTAGTGCACACTCTGATACAGAGCTATATATTTGAGCTAGTGCACACTGTGATACAGAGCTATATATTTGAGCTAGTGCACACTCTGATACAGAGCTATATATTTGAGCTAGTGCATACTCTGATACAGAGCTATATATTTGAGCTAGTGCATACTCTGATACAGAGCTATATATTTGAGCTAGTGCATACTCGTATACAGAGCTATATATTTGAGCTAGTGCACACTGTGATACAGAGCTATATATTTGAGCTAGTGCACACTCTGATACAGAGCTATATATTTGAGCTAGTGCATACTCGTATACAGAGCTATATATTTGAGCTAGTGCACACTCTGATACAGAGCTATATATTTGAGCTAGTGCATACTCTGATACAGAGCTATGTATTTGAGCTAGTGCACACTCTGATACAGAGCTATATATTTGAGCTAGTGCATACTCGTATACAGAGCTATATATTTGAGCTAGTGCACACTCTGATACGGAGCTATATATTTGAGCTAGTGCGCACTCGTTTACAGAGCTATATATTTGAGCTAGTGCACACTCTGATACAGAGCTATATATTTGAGCTAGTGCACACTCTGATACAGAGCTATATATTTGAGCTAGTGCACAATCTGATACATAGCTATATATTTGAGCTAGTGCACACTCTGATACAGAGCTATATATTTGAGCTAGTGCACACTCTGCTACAGAGCTATATATTTGAGATAGTGCACAATCTGATACATAGCTATATATTTGAGCTAGTGCACACTCTGATACAGAGCTATATATTTGAGCTAGTGCACACTCTGATACAGAGCTAAATTTCTGAGCTAGTGCACACTCTGATACATAGGCATATTTGACCTAATGCAAACTTGCGATACCAAGTCATATTTGGCCTAATGAAAGCCTGCGATACAAAGTCATATTTGACCTAGTGACTGTTATATTTTACATTGGGCAAACCCAGCCAATACGCCGTTGACTAGCACACATTTAATTTTCTATTTGAAACCAGGGATTGTAAGACCAAATAGGGCCCGAAATAGGACCGCATTCGCCAGCTCTGGATTTCCCCTTCCAAAGGCAATAATACTACCGTTCCCAAAACGGCTAATTAAAACACTGTAAACTTATGTACTTGTGTTGAAAATACGCATCTCGCCGCATTCGTAGGTAACAGAAGAAACACTAATTCCGTCGCTATGGTCTTTAACATATTCCATAAACTTACTAAAACAATCAGTTAGCCGGCAATTGGACGATTAAGTGTCTTCGAGATGTGTTTTTGTTTATTGTGCAGGTCCACAGAAGAAATATTTTCAGTATTTATCACGATTGCATTCTCTGCAGACGCCATTCGAGACACGTTGAAAGGTAAGACCAATTGTTTTTCGTCATGTAGTCGTGTAATTCTCTTCATCAAAATTTAGATGTCATCATATATTAACGCAGTGCTATTGAGTATGAATGTTAACATACAGGTCTACGATGCCAAACCTTAAAACCATATACATATGTAGTACAATTGGTGACGCACAGTTTTGATAATACTTGTGTAATATTATTATAATATAAAAAATAATGGTTACATTAAAGTGGACACTATTGCTGATCGGCGCGCAATGAATTGTCGCGTATTGGTCTTGTATTTTAACGACATGACACAATTAGTATTTGCCATTACAATCTGTTAGAAGAATCATGATAGATTAGCATAGTAGTGATTACGCTTTATGACGAAGAGGGATACGAGGCCAGATAACGTTGCACATTCTAACATCTTTATGACTTATGAACATTGGAGATTTAGAGATACACCTGTCAAAACAACATCCATGTATAAATATATGGGGCTCCAATTTACCCCAACTTTATCATGGCACCCAGCACAAGAAACACTTGCAGCTCGAGCTCAAAACGCAAGTTTCTCCCTCAATAGGTTTCGAAAACCATTTGGTTATTTCCCCCCTCAAGATTTATTCAAGATCTTGGACGCAATGATTATGCCCATCCTATGTTATGGTTCCCAAGTGTGGGGCTACGAATACTCAAAATTGGTAGAATCTGTCCACAATAAGTTTTGCAGAAAACTTCTAGAAGTACGACCAACAACTGATACTTGCTTGGCATTAGGTGAATTTGGTAGGCTTCCTTTGTGTGTAACTTACCTTACCAATTGTATAAAATATTGATGCAATCTTTTGCAAATGTCAGACCATCGTTATCCAAAAAATTGCTATCTTCTATTGAAACGATTAAATGATTCTGGAAGGCAGTGTTGGTCGTCTAAGATAAAACGTATGTAACTTGTATGGCTTTGGATATGCATGGCCATTGCAAGATGTTCGTGATGACGATGATTTTGTAAGATTATTCAAACAGCGTATAGTTGATTGTTATACCCAAAACTGGCACAGTGATATATTGAATTCAAGTCGAGGCTCACATTACAAAGAATACAAAACTTTGCTTAATCCAGAACGATATTTAACGTTAGATATAACACGGAAATACAAAACAGCCCTCGCTAGATTTCACTGTTCTAATCATCAACTTCTGATTGAATTAGGTCGCTAGTTGAAGATCCCTAGATCACAAAGAATTTGTCTCTCGTGTTCAACAGAAGAATCTCCGATCGTAGATTGTGAACTCCACGCATTTTTCCATTGCACCAAAATTCAAGATATACGAAATAATTATTTGTTTTCTTGATACTCTTCTAGTACAACAGCAAATGATTTTTATAAGTTAATGCGCTCAAACAACGACACAATTATAATAAGAATAGCCGTATACGCTTTTAACTTGTTGAATGCTATTAACAATATAAATTAATGTGCTGACATGATTAATATAAATCGATTGCTATTACTTTTCTTATCATAACGTACTCAATAAATATGTGTTTCTGTTAGTGTATTTTTTCAATATATAACAGTACGAAAATGTTATGTTATACGTTTTGTTACACAATTCTACTTATGTATGCCTTCTTATTGTATGCAATGTATTATGGGACGGAGGCCTATATGTACCAAATAAAAAACTTGAACTTGACCACATTCTAACAGTATGTAAATTTCTTTATTCGAACATCAAAAATGAACAGTTTCCATTTTAGATTTTAACGCCAACTACTTCAACCCGGCTTGTACAAGTTCGGACACAAGCACAAACTATTATAACGTCACTTATTCTGGGAACCAGACTAGCCTGGTACCCTGCCAAAGAGAACAAAGTGTTTTGTTCCTACTGTTAATGCTGGGAACCGTCTGGGTTGGGATAACTTTGTTCACCTTTACGAAAACGTAAGTAGTGCCTCTGTGCATTAGTGGATCACGGTGGGGGTGGGAGGGGGGGGGGCGTGTCTAAGGCCAAATCGAATGTACGCCCTTGGGTATGTTAGTATAGATGATTCCCTTCTATATCGGGCATCTACAAAACTGTACATGAATTGTATGAATTGTATATTATGTTTGAAAGAAATAACATTTGAAGTGTACTCTGCATTACATTTAAAACTTTTATTCGTGCCCACACATCTCTTGTCCAAGATACCTGGCAGTTTACATAATATTATGCAAAGATATTGCACGGAAACGAATTACTAAAATCTATTTGAAATCCTCCCTTTCCTGTATTGTTTTCAAGATGTTTTGCAGAATGCATACAAAAACTATTGCAAGCAATGAAAATGTTACGTAAAGAGGTCACAAGAAATCATGTGGCACTGATAAGCCTTATAATGACGTACCTTACTACACATACGTATGTTGCAGATAACATAGTGAAATATGCCAGTTGTCCTGTCAAAGTACATGTACAATTTGCGATAGTGTAAAATGCGAAATGTGGAAAATACATTTTGAAAACATGAAAAGAAAGAAATAACAACATTCCAACTGCTTATTGTCGGTTTAAAATTTTGTTGATAAAGAAGGTTTAACCATTTACTAAAAATAGGGTAATCGTGATTTTCTTTAATAAACACGCCGCATTTGTCTGTATGTATTAATCGTCTTATTTACCTGTATCGATTGGGTTTTTGCTTGCATTTTTATTGACTGCACGTCTTAAATTTAGGATTTGATTGTTTTTAAATGATCATAGGTCTTTTTATGTAGCGATGAATAAGAAGAGGTGGATATGGAGACAGGTGGGTAGGGAGAGATACGTGAGTAGAGACAGAGCAGGGTAAGGAGAGAGATTGGGAGTTGGGAGAAAGAGATGAGTTGGAGGATAGATATGGGTAGGTAGAGAATGGAAAGTGAGAAAGATGGATACTAGTAGTTAGAAAAATGTGAGTAGGGAGAGGGGTTTGTAAAGAGAGAGAGAGAGAGAGAGAGAGAGAGAGAGAGAGGGAGTACTGGTAATACCGTAATAGGGGGGACATTTTTTCGTTGAAAAACCTTTGTTGTGGGGACCAAGGATGCGTAGTGGGGTCATTGCCATGTCCTCGGAATTACGGTTGGCCCAGGTTTAAGGGAATTCAACTTGAATATTTATTTTTAGTTTCCAGCCATGTCCCCACATTCATCTGAGAGTCATCATTTTATCTCGTTTTTGTCTAATTTTGCAGTTTTATGCTTTTCTTCGGCCTAAACATTACGCGTGGAACCAATTACGCGCGTGAGACGAATTCCGCACATGCGTCGAGAGATTCTTCCGGCATGGGTTTGTAGCCATTTTTTTCTTTGACTTTTTATTTCTTTAACAGTCTGATATTCTGATTATGGGAAAACATAACAAATCGAACAGAAAAGATTATCAAATCAGAAGAAAACGAATTCAGAAATTAAAAACTAAAAATACGTTGTATTCAAACCAGGTCACTGATAACGGCGAAATACAAGTTACCAACACTAGATCTAGTATTAGTAGTGGTAGTACCAGGTCTGATTCTGCTACACAATATAGTGAAAATAACACAGGATCTGACACGAATTGCAGTGCTAAGTGTCATAATAGTGACAGCCAGTGTTCTCCATTTTTTGCATCTAGCACGACATCGACTGAAAGTTCAAAAAAATTGGCATGCAATGCCAATAGAAGTGCCAAATCATTAAGTTTAACATGGGAGCAAAAATTAGCTACAGATCCTCTAATATTAAGATGGAAAGAGTTTACATTACTGCAAAACAGAATCCAAAAGTTAAAGAAGTCAAAGTTTTAGGTGAGTCAGTAGTCTATAGTTTCCTAGTAAATACATTAAATACCTTGAAAGAGCTCTTTACAACAGTTCCATTGAACATCATAATTCAATACCCGGTTCTTAAAAGAGATTAACTTGTATTCTAAAATCTAAGACTTCATATTTAGCATACGACACGATATAACCTTTCCTGTGTTTAAGTGCCATTAAACCCAAATAAACAAACAATAAACAAAAGTCTATAGACACTATTAGTCTACTAAATCACACGTGCAACGAATTTAGAGCTACTTTTTATATGGGGCTAAATTCGCTGCAACGTCTAATCCGCGAAAGACTATTTATGCGGTGGAAACTTGAAAATTAAAAATTTCATAAATTCTTATAATTTGCTAGAATAGAGTTATTAATCAACATACTTTACATAAACAACACTAAATCTGCTGTAAAAGTGCAGAAAATTACCCAATATAAGTTTTTATTTCCGATTTAAACTTGTGTATTAATCTTCTTCATGTATGTAGAAATTTCTTACAATTATGGCAACTTGTTTATCACTTCAACCAATCAGATTGAGGCAGCAGCCAGACTCTCCCGATTTTGACCAAGAATGCTAATAAAAACCAAGTTGCACATCAATTACGTGACTAGGAGCTATCAGTGTTTTTTTTTCACCATTAGGGGAAGGGGCCTGGGGCCTTTGAGGAGGGGATATTTTCGCACGACAATCACTTATTAGGGGAAAATATAATAAAACACTTGTTTTACGTCATCAAAAACATTGTATTTTGCCAAATATTACTGTAACTTTACATTAAATGTAAAGCATTTGTAGTAGGGTGATGTATAAAGGACACTTATACTGCCTTGCTATAAGAGCTAGCTTTTATAGCGACGCGGTAGAGCGTTTGCCTATGAACCGGGAGGTTCCGGGTTCAATTCCCATTGTGGCTTGGGTTTTTTTCAGTTGGGTTACATTGGCGCCCAACGTAAAATTACCCACTGTGGTCTGCACGACATCCCACAGATGTCAAGGCAGAAGGAAATTCGTGGAAGATACTCTCCCTCCATGTATGAAATTCTTCCACGAATTTCCTCTGCCTTGACATCTGTGGGACAAGTATGGTCTATTTCAAATACAGAATATATACCTAAATCATACATTGAGAATTTTTTTTACAATGTACAAAAATACATGATGTGAAAGAATACACTTTGAACCAGTATCTGATTGCATTTAGTCTAAATTTTAGAGTTCTACTGTTCATAGATTTGTTCTTCCAATTTCTCCATATACAAAGTTACTATTAGTTGTTAAGACCTTATAAACCTTATACTTCCGCTTTTTCAATAGTCATAAGAATCATGTAAATCTCAAATTTTAGACCCATAGTACAATATAGGTTTTTGAATTTTACCGGTGTAGTGTTTCCAATTGTGATACATTTGTTTGTTATGCTGTAAATCGTTCCTTTTGCCCAGCACGCCCGATTTCATTTTTGTATGGATAATAAACCGGGTTTATACACGTTTAATGTCGTAAAATTATAAAAATCAAACAAACAGCCGATCTAATGTTAAAAATTTTGTAAATACAGGAGGGGATTTTTTTCAAGGAAGGGAAAAAATTCTTGAGGCAGGGATTTTTTTCCTTATATCAAAGGGGCCTTATGAAATGCACCTTTCCCCGAAATTCAAAGCTACACTTGCAATTTCTTTCCCTTTCTGGACTTTTTATCGTGTAATTTTCCCCAAAATTAAAGGCCAGGCCTTTTCCCCTAAACCCGAGAAAAAACCATGGGAGGGGAAGACACATTAAGCGGCGACTGCTATATAAGGTAAAAAATATGCTGGCTATACTATATAGTTTTAAACTGTAGACTAGATTAAAATCATATATGATCTGCTTTACTTTAGGAAAAAGACAACATTTAAATGAAAATTCCCTTATTGACAGGGTGTTCCTAACGTCTGCTTTGATAATTATATAGATAGAAGGTTGAAATAGATAAATTAAATAGTGTACAGACAAAAGAAGATGAAAATATAGATCTTTGACATTTCGACTGACTACATAAAAGTTAACATGTTCCATATATTGACATGGAACGTTACCATGGGAAACGCGCACGTGCTAGATTTGCATGTTTTTTGTGAGCGACATGTATGTCAAAAGCGACAGTGTTTGTTATAATTCTTAATATGACAAGTGCTAGATGCTGAACAATTAATGCCATAGTGTTAATTTTAGGCTTATAGTTTTGTCATTTTATGTACCTTATTCCCTTATTATTTCTATAAAGTATGGTTCTATGGCATTTTACTTGATTAAATTGTTCTAGAACTAGTCATTTTTTATTCCACGGGACTCATACAAATTCTCTGGGACGCATAGTTTTAAAACGCGTGAGTCCATTGGGATTCATAAGTTGTTCTACAATTATCAGTTAGTATCCCTGCCACTTTGTATAATGGCATGCATATTTTGAACTTTTTCTAGGGTCCCTCCTATAAATGTTCAGAAAAAGGCCTGCAAGCTTCAAAGTGTGTTTAAGCAGACTGCTTGATCAAGATTTGCATTTCAGGTCGTGCTAAAAGAGTAAAGCCAGTAAGCGAAGCTGAACAATGGCTGCATAAGGATGATGACCCACCAGGGTTTGAAATCAAGTGTTTTCCAGGGAAAGGTAAATTTTAATACACCCATGATCGGAGCATACAATTAACTTCGCTATTTGCATTGGGTATAGTTTTTCGGTCTACTTTTCGAAGAAAAGGCAAGCTATTCTACTCGCGTCGGCGTCCGCCTTGGTTTAAGTTTTTCGGTAAGCTCGTTTCTCAGGAATGGCTTGAGGGATTCCTTTCAAACTTCAAGCATTTGTTTCCCATATTAAAATGAACCCATAGGCCAAATTTGGTAACTCTAGGTTGAAATTTGTCATAATTATAGGCCTTTTTACACTTATAAAATTTACATTGCATGCTATTTTGGCAGGTTAAAGTTTTTCAGTAAGCTAGTATCTCAGGAATGGCTTGTGGGATTTTATTCAAACTTGAAACATTAGTTGCTTATATTGAAATGACCACATAGGCCAAGTTTGGTAACTTTAATTTGAAATTTGTCAAAATTAGGGGCCTTTTTTAACTTGGAAACTAATAGTAATAGTGCAAGCTATTTTGGCAGGTTAAAGTTTTTTGGTAAGCTAGTATCTCAGGAATGGCTTGTGGGATTTTATTCAAACATGAAACATTAGTTCCCTAAATTAAAATGAACCCATAGGGAAAGTTTACACTTAGAAAATTACCTTGAATGCTATTTGGTTAGGTTAAAATTTCCGTAAGCTAGTGTGGCAGGAATGGCTTGAGGCATTTTATTTAAACTTGACACATTTATCCCCCATATGAAAATAAACTCATTTGTCATGTTAGGTAACTTGTGTTTTAATTTTGTAAAGTTATTGGCCTTTTTATTACTTAGACTTTTATATGCCAGCTATTTTTGAAGGTTGAAGTTTTTCAGTCTGCTTGTTTCTCAGGAATGACAAAAGAGTTTTCATTCAAACTTAAACACTTATTTCTGATATTAAAATAAATTCATAGGCCAACTTTGATAACTCTTGTTTAAAATATGTCAAAATTTGGGGCCTTTTTACACTTAGACATTTTACATTCCCACAGAATAGATTTCCATTCTCTTACTCAAGAATGATTTTTTCATATATAGATACCCTAAAGCAATATTTTACTTGGGACTGCATTTGGAGTGGGTTGGGTGGGGTCAAGGTCACTGTTTAGTTCTAAAACAGTTTCTGCTTAATAACTCTGGAACAAATTGAAATATTTTAATGAAACTCAGTGAATTGATATGATATAGTGAGACATTTCATTACATTACATATATGATTGGTGGGGTCAAGATCTAGGTCACTGTTTTGAAAATTAAAAAAAATGCTTTCCATTTAGTAACTTGAGAACTGAATTAACTTTTTACTGGTTAATTGGCGACAATATTATCGGGACAGATTGGTTTAGAAATAAAGCTAGCAAGTCTGACAAGCACAAGAAAAGTCAAGCACGCTGTTCTCCGACAGCTCTTGTTATAAAATAGAAATAACTTAAACTGTTCAAAAGTGATACAATTATAAATCTCAGACGTTTTAATTACAAAGCACAATTCAACCTACTCAGAAAATATTGCAGAATAACAAAATAGCATTTATGTTCAGAGGCATTTGTTTGCCAAATGTAATAGTTGATAAAATCTTTTTTGACTATGACAGTCAAAAAAGATTTTATAATTTACGTATAGTAATTTGGCATGCCGTTCTACATCTATTATGTGGATTTTAACAAGTTTAAAATTTAAAAGAATGTTTGTGTACTCATTTCAAATAGTTTATAACAATTTTACCATAATGCTTGTTAATGTATATTTCTGTTGCACAAAAGGTATGGCCCCTTTAATTGCCTCTGACTTTTAGGACTTGCTTATGATTACAAAATAGTTGCCTGTTACAAGTCCCCATAATTCTTGTAAACATACTTCAGAATTGTTGCTCTTTATTAAACATAGAAGTTTGGATGAAGTTTTCATAAAATGGATATAATTTAAAGACTTTCTGAGATACAAGTCTCAAATTTTCAGAATCTGCTTCTGATTCAAAAATACTTGCCTGTGACATGTCCTACAACACTGGCAAACATACTTGCAGAATTATTGCCCTTCGTACACAAAAAAGTTTGTGGAAAATGGAAATAACTTTAAAACTGTTCAAGGTCAAGTTACAGACTTCCAGAATTTATAAACAAATACATGGATGTAACACGTCCTGTAACTTTGTATGGCCCTTGGTATATGTTACTAGTATGTCCTCTGACTGACATAGAAATGGGAAGATAAAGTTTTGTGGCAAATTGCTGTATCTAAAAAAACATAAATCAATTGATTTGACACATCACACAAGTGTTGTGACTGTCACAGTTAGGTTACCTAACTCTGTATGGCCCTAGACATAAATTAATGTCCCCTGAGTTAGAATTTGATGTTTTAAGTTCTTCAGCAAATTTTAAGTTAAAATTTTGATGCAGGTTGCAGTATCTCGAAAGCTGTTCAATCCTTTTACTTTATACAAGTTGCACACTAGTGTTCAGGGCCAGTGCACTATGAGGTTAGGAAACTCTGTATGGCCTAGATACAAGTTATGTCCTGGATGACTAGGAAATTTTTAGTTCAAATTCTGGCAGTTGGCTATAATTTAAAAGAAGATTTTGTTTAAAATATACTTAAAAATATGTGTGCTACTTTATATCTTACTTTTAATTTTTGTGATTCTAACTTTCAATGAAACTTGGTCATACATACATGTAGAGTTTGTCTGTGACAAGGATCCAAATAGTTTAGCGCTGTCCACAGACATCATTTTTTTCGGTTTTTTTTTTACCTAGTACGTCTCTGTTGCGTTTTGGAAGGCACTTAAATCATGCTTTAAAACAAATTAACCCGAAGTATTGAAGTTATACATAGTAGTTTAGTAACAATAAAGTTATAATTTTACCATATGCATAGAAGAAGTGTAAAACACTATGCTTAAAGCGGCTTTGTTTAATATTGTGACCTCGAAAAACATAAACAATTTATGGAACCGTAATAAATTTGGTATTATGTCAGGAATTATATGGTGCGAAAATAGTCATAAGTGCCTCAAATTCTGTGACTATGGGACAACTGACATTATTCTGACACTATATGATATCTAACTTTCAAGTATTTTATAACTGTTTTTGGTCTGCTAATTTTAACTGAGGCAGCTGGTGCCTCGGTGTGCCTCAGCGTGGCTATGATGCTGTATAAGCATGTGTAACTGATTATCCATGAGTATGGGTCATTGTCCAAAAATCTTGAAAAAAATCCCTGAAAGATCTGAAATCTATCTAAAGAAATAATTTAAACAAATAGAGCCTGAGTAGAACTTGTAAACAAAAATCAGATTGGTAAAAAGTTATGATGACATTTGCACAGGATGTGATGTCACCGTACCTATATTTAGATGTAGTCAGACATGTGCTTAGAAATGGATAATCTGCCATCAATATTTTTACTGACAAAAGATGTTAACACTTTACTTGGATCTTTAACATCATTTGAAAGGTCTAACTGTGATGTGCTTCTGTACTGCAATGGATATCTCCTTGTGTTCCATAGTTTTTCTGTCTGGG
The DNA here is from genome assembly GCA_027627225.1 of Congeria kusceri. Classification (NCBI taxonomy): domain Eukaryota; kingdom Metazoa; phylum Mollusca; class Bivalvia; order Myida; family Dreissenidae; genus Congeria; species Congeria kusceri. The sequence goes on along the minus strand of CM051032.1, from coordinate 32,019,121 downwards.
AACTCTGTGTATCTCTATTAGAAGAGAAAAACATTTTTTTTCAAAAGTTTGGATACATGGTTTAATGGGTAAGTTAATTGCTAGCTTAGTCATCACTTTCTTACTATTTGGGCACCTCACTTGGAATTACTACTGTCCTCTTTACATTTTGCTCACTTGGACAGGTCTGTTACCTATTGCCTAAACCAAGAAAATGACTTTCATTTACCAGTATGGGTTAATAATGATTTGTTTCTAAGGTTTGATTTTTTATATACAGCAATTTACATTTACATTTAATTCAACAAAGGTTTTATTTTGTATTATGGTGGATGACCAGTCAGGCAGTTCTCGCATGTCTCTACTTACGCTAGCGTAAATGTGTCCGTGAAACGGCACCCTGATACTTCACCTTTTGAGCATGTTGGAAATGTGTAATTAAATCATATATTTGGCATGATTTGAAGTACAGGTACTTTGAAATTTACATCTGTCTCTTTAGGAAGGGGAATTGTTACAACCCAGTGGAGGAGTGCTGGGGCATTTCTCCTGCACTATGCAGGAGAAACAATTTCTGCAGCCGAAGGGGAGAGGCGGGAATGTATTCCAACAGGGTTTCGTTTCTTCTTTACCTCTGGAGGAAAGAAATTATGGTAAGTGGCTTCAGAGAGCTAAATTTTATGACTTTTATAACTACTAATATTACTGACACAGGCATTTAATGTGTAATGAGACGCATAATTTAAAATAACGCTAGTTATTTATTCAGAAGAGTTATACCCTGGTTACACCCTGGAAACGTTTAGAGTACTCTTGGGCTAGTAATTATATTGATGTTGGTTGACTGCTTTGTGGTTAGCGGTGAAAAAAATGTTTACCGAGCTCTGTTACTCTTAAAGGTGGGTAAGCTGATTAACTAGTGTGTTCTCCGACTATGTTTTCACGCATTTGTTACATGTCTAAAACTGCAGGATTCATTCTTCGAGTTAGAGCGTGGGACTCCGAATGCAAGGATCAGGGGTTCGAGCCCACCAGGAGCGGCAAACTTTCTCCTTGATAATTGAACCTAGGCATTGCGTCAAAGTCTAGTGTTTAGTTGTCCCTCACAGCTGACTCATGTGAGGGAGCACTCAGTTGCTTGCGGAGATAGACGGCTAGTACTGGTGAACCCAAGAGCGCTGGTTAGGTGAACTGGACGTCGTGATATGACCTCGTTGTCAAAAAACAGCGTAAAATACAAAATCCAATCCAAACCATTCCTCGAGACTAGTAATCCAAATGCAGGTCTTTTTAACAAAACTTCATATATATATATATACTCAAAGTTTGCTAAGCACCAGATTTTTGTATAGCGGTATTTTTGTCTTGTCGGCCTTTCGTCATTCAGGTTGTCACATTTTTTTGATGGATACTATATTGCCTTTCTGGAATTAGGTTATTATGCCATTTGGATTCGTCCAATCAACCATGACAGCAGTTTAAAGTTGGTTGGGTGGGAAAAGTCGAAAATTCAGTTGGTGTTGAAATTTCTCAAACTTGACCCTTCAATAAAAGTTTGAGAAATTTCAATTCCTACTGAAGTTTCGACTTTTTCCCGCCTTACCAACTTCAAACTGTTGTCATTGTTGAGTGGATGTAACCAAAGGGCATTATTAACTACCTCCATAAAGACAATACAGCAAGCTCTAAAAAAATGCCAACAACCGGAGCATGAAAAGCCAGCAGCAAAAATGACCGCTATACAAAATCCTGGTGCTTAGCAAGCTTTGAGTAGTATATATACTACTCAATTAGGTCTTGTAAGTTTTATTTGTGTATCTGCAGTGACTAGATTCTCATTCAGTTTTTGTAACTTAATTTTAGCACTGATGCCTCCAGGGAATCAGGCCGCTTGGGAAGGTTAGTTAACCACGGTAACAAAAATGAAAGAAATGCATCGATGAAGGAGATTCAAGGACAACTTGTACTGTTTGCCACAAGGTATGTATTTATCAACAGCTTGATGGTCTTGTAAATCTTGTCATCTCCACTTCTCTTCATTCCTTGCTTGGATTTCTTTGATACTAAAGGCCTAACATGAACATTTAGTTTAAACTTATTTATTTTAGCTCGATTGCATCGAAAGCCTTAGGCTTATAGAGACGTTCTCGAGTCCGTTTCCTGGGAAGAACCAGTACTTGGTGTCTTTGGACAGATCCAGAGAACGCTCCCCAACATGGAACATTTGACACCTAACCTAGTTCTGTTCCATTTGGATGAGTGAGTTATGGTCGTTTATCATGAGGTTTTAGGCATTGACATGTCTGCAGTTTTTAGCTCGACTTTTCGAAGAATAAGGAGAGCTATTCTACTCACCCAAGCGTCGGCGCCACACTTTTGGTAAAGTTTTGCGTGCAAGTACTGAATTTCTCAAAAACCGTTACATTTATATTGTATTGAAACGTTACATGAGGCTTCCTAGTCATTAAAACTATTGGAATAACTAAGTTACTTAACTCTGGGTGGATTTTTATGCAAATTATGCCCCTTTTTGGACTCAGAAAATTTGGTTAAAGTTTTGTGTCAAGCCAACTTTTATGTATATACTTTAATAACCACTGATGATATTGAGTTAAAACTTTACCACAATGTTCAGGGGCATTATACGGTCAAGATAGATAACTCTTGACTAAATTTATTACTGATTATGCCCCTTTTTGGACTTAAAATATTTGGTTAAAGTTTTGTGTGCAAGCCACTTTTATGCATATACTTCAATTACCACTGGTGGAGTTAAATTTTATTTACTAATAATGCCCCTTTTTTGGACTGAAAGAATTAAAGTTTTGCATGTATAAGTAGCTTTTATGCATATACTTAAATAACCATTGGTGATATAGAATATGTGGAGTGACTGAATAGTCGAGTGCGCCGTCCGTGGACAGCTCTTGTTAAAACAAACCCTAATATGAAACAAGTTTTATCATTTTCTTTATGCAGGGATATTGAAGTTGGAGAGGAAATAACCTATGATTATGGTTTGGCTGAGCTTCCATGGGAAAAGGTATTGCAGTTTCAATAAGTTATGGTAGCAATTTAATAAATTAGTTCCAATCTTACATGTATATATGAGGATTTTTTCCTGCTTGGCATTAAAAGTGCTGGTAGAAATATCTCTAGGATACATAGCTATCTATCAATAAGTGGTTATGCTAGTGCCTTAACAAGTAGAATCATAACAAATCCTTATGTGTGTGTGTTTCTGCATGTGCAAATGCTCTGTATGCAGTAATGTTTGAATTTCCTTTTTACAGGCAGAAGTTAAAGGTATCATTTGTCACAGTTACTTTGAAAAAAGTTCTAAATTACTTGTTATGAGTTCCAGGAGGCGAGTAGTCCTCAGACATTTTTGAATATTTTTATGCCTCCCACTGTTCTTAGTGTTGCTGTTGTCCATACATATGTAAGTCCCAAAATCCTTGAACGATCAGTAACCAGATAGACGATAGGCCTAGGTTCATTAACCTTTATAGGGATGTTGTTCATGACCAGTGGATGACCCTTATTGATTTTGAGGCCAAAGGTTAAGGTTACAGTGACCGTCAGCTGAAAACCTTGTCTGATTAATAACCAGAGAAGAGTTCGGTTTAGGTCCATGAAGATTGGTAGGGTGGTTTGTGGTGATGAGGTCACTAGATTAAAGGTCAATGTCATAGTTACTATCAACTAGAAATCCTTGTCTAATCAATAACAAGAGAACAAAAGGGCCTAGGTTAATAAAACTTTGTGGGGACATTATCCAATGTCAGTAGAAAACCCTTACTGATTTTGAGGTCTTGAATTCAACTTTCAAGGTCACAGTTACTATAGGCTTAAAATTCTTGTGTGATAAATAAGTAGTAAATGATTGGGCCTAGGTTCATGGACCTTGGTCGGGACGTAAGTCATGACTAGCAGATGACCACTATTGATTTTGAAGTCCCTAGTCGAATGTCAAGTTCACAGTGATTTTTTTTATTGAAAAATGACAGATTAAAAGGCCTTTTAATGATTGATGGGTGTCTGTGTTAAAGCAATGTTGGGGGCTTCTAATGTTTAGTGACATCTCTAGTTTCTTAATAATTCTATCAGCAGTTACATGTCAAACCAGAATTTGTTTTGTATAAACTAGGGCACAAACATTATCATTTAAATCAAAGACAATAAATAACCATCATCTTCCTTATTGGTCTGAATTCCTATAGAAATTCCACACAGTTAAATCATAAATAATCAATTTTATTGACAGGCCTTATTTTTCATGCAAATTTCTGCCCATGCTAATGTGTGCTCCAATAACTATTCGCCTCCTGATAGTTCTACTTGTTCTTAGTGGTGTTATAGATACTGTAATTCACAAACAAAAATGTAAGAATGGCTTTGGAATAGGTCAGGAAACCATTATATGACATCTTCATGAGCAGTTGCAATAATTTGTTCAAATTCTTGAAATATAATTTGTAGGTTTGTTCTTTTTGATACCTTGGAAATTGTGTTTGCTATGGTAACAGAAATGCAAAAAAAAGAAAGACTAAAAATGGGATTTTGCTATAACTTTAAAAAGTAGTTAAGCCAGGTTAATGATACTTGTTCAACTTAAAAAAATGTTAAAGTTTTCAATAAATATTCTTAATTGCATGTAGTGACAAAGCGTTGCAAATAATGATGCTATAGACTGGTAGGGAACTTTTGTATTGCCACTGCAATCCTCATTGACTTGTTGATAACTATTTTTCAGCTCGAGAGATCAAGGCTCAGAAAGGGAGCTATGACTCATCGCAGAAGATCGAGGCTCGGATAGAGAAAGATGACCCAGCACAGTGTATTGAGGCATCAGCTCGAGAGATGGAGGTTCAGAAAGGTGAAGATAACTCTGCTGAGGAGACGAAGGCTCAGAAATGGGGACAAGATCCAGCTAAAGAGATGGCGGTCCAGAAAGGTGAAGGTGACACAGCTAAGGAGGTTGAGGCTCGGATAGTGGAAGATGACCTATCTCAGAAGATGGATGCTCAGAAAAAGGAAGATAACACAGCTCAGGAAATGGTGGCCCAGAAAGGGGGACAAGATTCAGCCGATGAGATGGCAGCCCAAAAAAGGGGACAAGATACAGCTGGGGAGATGGAGGGCTCAAATGCTCAGAAAGGTGGACAAGATCCAGCTCAGGAGATGGAGGTTCAGAAAGGGGGACAGGATCTAGCTGAGGAGATAAAGGTTCAGATAGATGAAGGTGTGACAGCTGAAGAGTTGGAGGCCCAGATATTTGGACAAGATCAAGCTCAGGAGGAGGTTCAGATAGGTGAAGGTGTCACAGCTGAGGAGATGGAGGCCCAGAAAGGGGGACAACATCTAGCTGAGGAGATAGAGGCTCAGAAAGGGGGACAAGATCCAGCTGAGGAGATGGAGGTTCAGAATGGGGGACAAGATCCAGCTGAGGAGATTGAGGCTCAGAAAGGTAGACAACATCCGGCTGAGGAGATGGAGGTTCGGAATGGGGGACAAGATCCAGCTGAGGAGATGGAGGCTCAGAAAGGTAGACAAGATCCAGCTCAGGAGATGGAGGATCAGAAAGGGGGACAAGATCCAGGTGAGGTGATTGAGGTTCAGAAAGGTAGACAAGATCCAGCTCAGGAGATGGAGGTTCCGAAAGGGGGACAAAATCCAGCTGAGGTGATGGAGGTTCAGAAAGGTAGACAAGATCCAGCTCAGGAGATGGAGGTTCGGAATGGGGGACAAGATCCAGGTGAGGTGATGGAGGCTCAGAAAGGCGGACAAGATCCAGCTCAGCAGATGGAGGATCGGAAAGGGGGACAAGATCCAGGTGAGGTGATTGAGGTTCAGAAAGGGGGTCAAGATCCAGCTCAGGAGATGGAGGTTCAGAAAGGGGTTCAAGATCCAGTGCAGAAGATTGAGGTTCAGAAAGGGGTTCAAGATCCAGCGCAGGAGATGGAGGTTCAGATAGGTGAAGATGTCTCAGCTAAGGAGATCGAGGCTCAGAAAGGGGAATATGACCAGTCTCAGGAAATGGCGGAGAAAGGGGGACAAGATCCAGCTGAGGAGATGGAGTCTCAGAAAGGTGAAGATAACTCAGCTCGGGAGATGGAGGCTCAGAAAGGGGGACAAGATCCAGCTAAGAAGATGGAGGTTCAGAAAGGAGTACAAAATCCAGCACAGGAGATGGAGATAAGAATAGGTGAAGGTGTCACAGCTAAGGAAATCGAGGCTCAGATCGGGGAAGATGACCAAGTACATTATATGGAGACTCAGAATGGGGAACGTGACGCAGCTCAGGATATTGAGGCTCAGAAAGGGGGATATGATCCAGCTCATAAGATGAAGGCTCATAAAAAGGATGGTGGCCCAGTTCAGGAAATCGAAGCTCAGACAGGGAAAGTTGACACAGCTTTAGAGATCAAGGCTCAGAAAGAGGAAAGTTGCACAGCTCAGGAGATTAAGGCTCAGAAAAGGGAATATGGCACAGCTGAGGAGATTGGGGCTCAGAAATTGGGACATGATCAAGCTCAGGAGGTCAAAGCTCAGAGACGAAAAGTCTACCTCGCTCAGGTCATCAAGACTCGGCAAGGGGAAGAACTCGCAACTCCTGAGATCAAGGCTCAGAAAGAGGAAAAGTGCAAGGTAGGGCAGAGATTGTGTGAAACTAGGATCCAACTTGCTCAGATTCATTAGCTTTCAACATTCCACAGTTTCAGAATAAGGGTGTTTCAACAGTGACTGATAAAAGAAGACTGATATTAATGGCATAACCCAATTTAATTCTCAAATACCCTGAAGCAAACATGCTATTGATTTATTTGTTGTGAAATCGGTACACTAATTTACCTGAGTGATCATACGATTAAATACAACATTCTGTATTTTACTGGTCTGGAATGCATCGAAAACAATCGTTTTCAATGATTTAATTAAGTGATGGCAATAAAGTTTACAATTATTGTGTTTTAGGATGTGGAGCAGAAGCAAACAAGGGGCAAGCAGGAGTACTGCCACCAGAGCAGTTCAGAAATTGATAGGGAACCAGAACCTGCAGGTACCCATCATTATCTGAAATTTGTCTTAGCTCTTTAATCATATACAGGTACTGTTTTAAAGGTGTGGTGCTTAGTCTTTCTCTTTCATGGCTTGAGGCATTTGTTGAAACCTACCCCAAAATTTGCTTCCATATTTTGCTGTGTGAGGCAGCAGTTCATGCAGTAATGTTGTTTAACAGATGACATCAGTTTGTGTCCATACCCAGGCAGGGAGGTTCATGTCAAAAAGACACGTCTGTTTTATTATTCTGCATTCATCTTTTCAACACCCATGCTAAAACTGCTACAGTATTGATCCCTGTTGTATATAATTTAGGTTGTAATTTGGTGTGATTCTGTCATGCAAATCTTGGTGACTCTGAATGAAGTGAGTGAATAACTACAGTTTGTGAGTGCTAGTTATAATCTTTGTATTCATTCAGTGTATAAGTGATGCTCTCATGCAAATCTTGGTGACTCTGAATGAAGTGAGTGAATAACTACAGTTTGTGAGTGGGTAGTTATAATCTTTGTATTCATTCAGTGTATAAGTGATGCTCTCATGCAAATCTTGGTGACTCTGAATGAAGTGAGTGAATAACTACAGTTTGTGAGTGCTAGTTATAATCTTTGTATTCATTCAGTGTATAAGTGATGCTCTCATGCAAATCTTGGTGACTGTGAATGAAGTGAGTGAATAACTACAGTTTGTGAGTGCTAGTTATAATCTTTGTATTCATTCAGTGTATAAGTGATGCTCTCATGCAAATCTTGGTGACTCTGAATGAAGTGAGTGAATAACTACAGTTTGTGAGTGGGTAGTTATAATCTTCGTATTCATTCAGTGTATAAGTGATGCTCTCATGCAAATCTTGGTGACTGTGAATGAAGTGAGTGAATAACTACAGTTTGTGAGTGGGTAGTTATAATCTTTGTATTCATTCAGTGTATAAGTGATGCTCTCATGCAAATCTTGGTGACTCGGAATGAAGTGAGTGAATAACTACAGTTTGTGAGTGCTAGTTATAATCTTTGTATTCATTCAGTGTATAAGTGAAGCTCTCATGCAAATCTTGGTGACTGTGAATGAAGTGAGTGAATAACTACAGTTTGTGAGTGCTAGTTATAATCTTTGTATTCATTCAGTGTATAAGTGATGCTCTCATGCAAATCTTGGTGACTGTGAATGAAGTGAGTGAATAACTACAGTTTGTGAGTGCTAGTTATAATCTTTGTATTCATTTAGTGTAGTAGGGATGCTCTCATGCAAATCTTGGTGACTCTGAATGAAATTGATTGATAATGTCTTACTGGTATTTGTTAGTTAAAATAAGACATTTTCTTCGTGGTGTTTTAATCGAATGTCTGACAGGCAAATATTGCGACAGTTTGGCACTTTTGTTCAGAGTTGACAGTTTAAAACATACGTTGTTGAGACAAAGTGTTGCATGTAGAAAAGTTGTTTTTTTACTGCAAGGTACTGAACTGCAAGGCACTTTGCACAAGTGTAGTTTACCGACTTCCATAAATGAATGGAGTTGATTGTGGTCTTTGGCTATACTGCTTAGAATAGTGTAATGTCTAATACTTAGTTTTTTGTCAGTAATAGATGCAAGACTAATTTTGCCCAACAGGTGTTGTAACAGTCTTCATTGATCATGATGACCATACAGATCCTCACGACTTGCTATTGAATGTAGTAGGATCAGCAGGTGATCCTCACCTTGAAACAGTATCAGATTCTGAAGCCTCAGAAATAATTGAAGTACAGGTGAGCTATGCCAGATTTGTTTATTGGTATTAGAGAGATTATATTGTTTAGAATACATTCATGGTTTATAAGGAATGTCTATTCATCTGTAAGTGCTTTGTTCTTTGTGTATACAGATAGTAGTCACTCATGAGTCAGCTTTCTGCCAGAACTGGCATATTATGCTCAATGTAGCTTTTGTGTAACTTGAACAAAGACAATTGAAACTGCAAGTTAAAAGTTTAGCAAATCTATGTCATGAGTAATTTTCATTATTGGTATAAATATTCAAAATAAAACAGAAATACCTGTCTGTTGTTATTAAATGAATAATTATATATACTTTTTCTCTCAAAGGGCCCAATAAAGGTATCTGCGGATTCAACAACAGGATCTATTCCAGAAAAAGAAGGTAAATCCTACATATTGCAGCAACAATGTGCTTTTTAGTACAAATTGCTTGTGATTTATAAGTTTTGCTGGGTTCATTTTGTGGGATTTCATGAGTTGACATATCCACAAATTCAATTCAAGGAATATAACAGCATGCTCTGTCAACTTGTTAAGAAAACGAAAAACCAACAAATTTATGTACCCATGAAATTCAGAAATGGAAAATCCACAAACAGTTTTACCCATGAAATTTAATGTCTTCACAGAAATTGGTTCCTGAAGATAGTGAAAAGGCTGAAGAAAAGTCCCTTATGAATTTTACATTTTTGTTGTGAAATTCGGCAAACAATTGTGTTTTTTTCCAGTGTGTCAGTGCTATATATCAGATACATACAAGTCATTCTGTATTGAAGCCATCCTGTGCCAAAATTAGAACTGAGTATGGTGTACATTCTTCACATCTGACATCGAAAATGTGGACATGCACGTGTGTTTTCAGACAGTTTACCCTTATCAAGTTGTAAACCCAATCTTGTATCTGTGCTTTTCCATGCTCTCCTCCAGTCTTGTGTAAATGTATTCCTTACACTGCAGTTTTGTCTTTTACGTAAACACCTATGTAGTATATGGCACTGATTACAAAACAGGGAAGAAGTGTGAAAAAAAAACAAGGAAATTTGCAGAAATAAATATATGTGAATTCCATGCGGAGATAAACAAGTTTAGTAAAGCAGACCTGAAATGGGAAATCAAAATCAGCAAAGTACCATCCAGACTGTAAAATGTTCAATTACAAGAATAGGCAATTCTACGTCATGTTTTAAGCTCCATCCAGTCTCTTCCCAGTTACTCCAAAGATCTTCAGGAAACAGCGATCATTTTTACTCATAAAAACACTGCCATCTCCGGCATGGCCCACTAGTGATTTCCATTTTCCTCATTCGTAACTACTCAGCACATTCCGTCCATTTGGAAATGGAGTCTTCTTGTAGGAAACAAATGCATGGTTTTGGCAATGTGGTCGCGCAAAGACCTGTAAAGATCATGTATATTACCTGTAGTAGGTCTTCAGGTTAAGTAATGCGGTGTTAAGTATGTGTAGCTATCCTCATCACTTAACACAATCAAACAAAATATGCACTTGTCTTTTTCTGTCTCCGCTTAGTGCAGTTGTGTTTTAATAACTTCTATCAATAAGAATTATCCACAGACTCAACAGATGTTCTAAAACTGTCTCTTGATTAGAGAATATACTCCAGTAAATCTGGCATCATGGAAAATACTGTTCACAGCTTTTGTCCGATATTATTTCATGTGACCAAATTATTTCTAGATTCAACAATTACTTCCATAACAACCTGCAAGTCAGAGAGTCTTTCAGTCTTTAATGGTAGGCTTAAATGCTAGTGTTGCAAGCCTGCATGGTGTAAATCTGAACGCAGCATGTTTTGTTTTATTTTTCTTTTTAATCTGCATAAATTATGTAAACTGGTTAACTTCATTGTTGAGTGTATTTGCATAACTTATATGGACTTTCATTTCTATTGTTAAATATATTACAAAGCCTTTTTGTCAACGATGGAATAACAATGAAGAAAATGTTTTATTCTAAGGTTGGGTCCTCTTCTGTCAGTATGGGAAAACACAGTTACAAACGACAGGATGTACATGTACCACCCAACTGAGTAAATAGTTCAAAAACTCATACATGTCTGCATTGTCATCGTCTGATGCCAAGAATGTAAACCATACACATTTTGAATTTATGCACAGGATTGCCACCATATACAGATATACCAAATGCCTTAGTAATTTTTTATTTATTTTTTCTCCAGAAATTGTTATACAGACAGTAACAGATTCAGAAAAACGAGACTACTCGAAAAAGCATTGCTGTTTCTTCTGCGAAAAATCCGTTAGTAAAATGGCAAGACATTTGGAAAAGGCTCATCAAGATGTCCCAGAGATTGGGCAGCTGCCATCCACATCCAAGGAAAATTCCGCAGATGATTCAGCCAAGAGAAAGAGGGTGTTTGCAAAATACCGGAACCTGGGAAACTTCAACCATAACATTAGTGTGTTGATAAAAAAGAACGGTGTTTTTTATGTTGGAAGGCGCCCAGCACAAGAGAAGGGAAGTTCTGCCAGCAATTATCTTCCATGCCCATATTGTTTGACATTCTTTGTGAAAGGTGAACTTTGGAGACATGTAAAAACTTGTTCTTTCAAAGAAGAGAAAATCAATGTCAGTAATGCAGTAGAGGTAAAAAAATCGGCAGATGATTGCGTCCGTTCAGCAGAATACATACTTCAAGGGGCTTTAGGAACAGATGTGTTTGGATCAGACAGTGAAGAATTCATTGATCATGTTGTGAAGCGCTTTCATATGGACGATGTCAGCCGTGCTGTGAAGAATGACAAACTGCTACTACTGTTTGGAAAGGTGCAACTACGAAAGCTTGGCCTCCAACGTGCTTGTCAAGTCAGAGAGAAATTAAGAATTCTTGGAAGAGTCAAAATTGAACTGAGATCTCTAACTGGTCTAGAGTCGGCTGATATTGATGATTTTATTACACCCAGTAAATTTGACATATGTTTGAAAGCTGTGGGTAATATGTCTGGAGAATCCACAGAAGGATCATCAACTGGAACCAGAACATTTAAAAAACCTTCTTTAGCTTTGAAAGCAGGCCAGCTTTTGAAGAAAATTGCTGTGTTGAAAAGAGGCCAAGCCATCAGAAAACTGGAAATTTCAAAAAAAGATGAAACAGATCAGTTTATCAGCCTGTATACTGAGGAATTCTCTGAAGCAGTCTCCTCTCTTGCACATCACACACTATCAGAAAGGAAATATAACAAGAAAGTACTTCTACCATTGACAGAGGATCTTTTGAAATATGTGGTGAGTAAAATTATCCCTATTATGTGAACCAGTAGATGCAATTTTGTACCTTAAGTTGTAATCTGTCTATTAGCTCACCTCAACATTTTACCTTAACTTCAAATAACATATCGTCCTAAACCGCTTGGCAAATGTTCGTGAAACTTGGCAGGGATGTTCCTTGCACGAAGCTGTACCAAAGTGATTCAAAGAATTCCATGTAGAATTCTGGTTGCCTTGGCAACTTGAAAAACTTTAAAAATATTCTTGTCCAAAACCAGGCATAGAGCTATGATATTTGGTGTGTAGCATAATCAAGTGTTCCTCTAACAATTTGTTAGCTTACCTGAGCATGAAGTGCTCAATGTGAGCTCTTCTGATCATCATTTGTCCGGCATCGTGCGTCAGCAACAGTTATAGATTGTGTACGCAATAGAGTCTACATTTTTTATCAGATCTTCATGAAATTTGGTCAGGATGCTTGTCTTTATAAATTCTTCAAAAGTGGGTCATGTTGGTTCAAAAAACTAGGTCAGTAGGTCAAATCTTAAAAAAAAAACTTGTGTACGCAAATGATGCTGTATTTTTTCTGCAGATCAGTGTTGGGTTAAAGTTGCCATAAAATATATACTCCATAAGTATGGCTCCTTTACAGTTTATTCTTGTTTGCTTCAGAACTACTTAGAGACTACCACCGTTGAAAGGACAAGTTTGTTGCTGGACTGCCCATGCGCAAGTCACTGGAATGCGCTTGCAGAAGTAACAGTCGCTAGAGTCATACTTTTCAACAAAAGACGGGCGAGTGAGGGGTCAAAGATGCTAACTTCACAGTTTGTAGGTCGACCTGCTTGGGGAAGAGAAAACCAAGAACTTGTTTCAACATTGCAACCAATAGAAAAGCATTTGATGAAGACGTAAGTTGATTTAGTTTTAAATGCATTTTGGTAGTTTAGACGGATACCTGTAGAGCAGTCCTGGATAATCTACAGCGGACTATCACTTCTAAGCAGGAAACAATATACTTCATTAGTATGCACCTTGATTGTTAAGATTTTCTTGAGACATGTCCTTGCATGTAAAAAATCGGGTATTAACATAGTTAGGGTGTCGGTGGCAGCAGCATGTTGGCTATAACTTTCTTATCCCTTTGTGGATTCTTTTTATATATGTACATGAATATCCTTGCCACAAGACCTTTCCAGCAGTTGTGTAAATTTGACCTTGGCTTTCAAGTGACCTATGTTTTTTTTTTGGGGGGGGGGGGGAGATGTTTGTTCTTTGTTTTCTTCTATTTATCAGTGATATCAGAGTCGTAGACCATTGACCATAGTTTCTGGTTTTAACTATTTTTTGTTTTGGATTCCTCTAGGTAATGGTTATAACCATCAAATTATTGTTGGAGGATTATAGTGTATACAGAATATACACTTACTGTTTTTTTTTTCGAAAGGATACATTATTTAACTGAATGTTTTCTTTTCTAGAATGAGTTTGGTAGAAGTTGTTGGAAAGCAGTACAAGCGCGTGCCTGTTCTTCTTACCAAAACAATGGTGGCAGCCATACAAGCTTTGGTGGACAAAAGGGCAGAAGGAGGGGTGAAAAGTTGCAATCCGCATGTATTTGCACAGGTATGTCAGAGTTACAGTCTTTGCACTATAAATTTGATAAACTCGAGTTTGTTCTCAACTTTGTTACTTGGTTCCCACAGTCTGTGAAAAGTCTGGAAAATGAATTAGGTAATTCAGTCCTAATTTTCTCTGTCTACAAAATTATATAACAACAAAGGAAAACTTCAAGAAGTATTTTTAGAAAAGGTTCTTGGCCATATAACATGAAATGTTTACATAAATGACACCAATCCTTTAAATGTTGTTTTTATAATGTGTAAAGGAAAACTGCAACATTTTGGTCACTACTACATTAGCATATTGAATGTGAAGAATTACGGTCAACTGTGTTTTCATTTCATTTTGTGTTCCATTAAAAAATATTCACATTTGAAATCTTCATTCATTTTTCCAAATATGACTCATGTTTGGTATTTAGTCATACAGGCCGCCAAAGGAGCCAGTACCAAAGTACAAACAGATCAAATGGCTGTTTGGTTCCGAAATTTGTAGTCTTTGAAACCAGGCTAGCAAGGAAATGATTGTTTAAAAGTAAATCCATTGAATGACTTCATGCTTGCCATTTGGATATACCTGCATAGAAATTGATTATTCTCAATAAATAGTGAAAAGTTCTAATATCAGGAAATATCTCCGTACACAATTTTGCTGATCAATTAGAATGCTCTGTAACAATGTCAACGACCTTGCACTGTAAGTAGAACGGACGTCAAATAGAAATCAGTCAGCCTAGGGCCGAAAAATATGATTATTGTTCAAAGAATCAAAAGTTAAATATTATTACTTTTACATGTACTAGATGTAATATATGCTGTAAAATTATTTAATTTTATTGTGAAAGCACATCATGAATAACATTGGAGTAAATACTCACCAGAACATGAATAATAGATGGTCTATCATTTCAGTATCCTTAAATCAGTCCTGTAATTTAGGGTCCAATTACCAACACTAGTTATAAATCCAATGATCTCAAAAGCTTGTCTGTAGCTCTTGAAAACTTTCCAAAACCAGTTCAGCAGCAAGTGATTTCTCTTATGCTTTGATGTCACTACTTGTTTCCTTTCAGGGAGACAGCAACTTTAAGAGGGGAAGTGACTGCATCAGAAGGACAGTACAGGCCTGTGAGCTGCAATTCCCAGAAAGAATCACCAGCACAAAGCTAAGAAAATACCTAGCCACTGTGTCACAGGTGAGCCAGAGTGTCAATTATCAGTGATATGTTGCAGATGATGATGTTTCGGTACATTCTGTCAGTGCACATTAAAACCATACAAACAAACCCACTTCCTAATCACATGGCACTTGAGATTTATGTGCAGTTATTTCTTTTCAGGAATTATGATGTGAATAAAATTGAATGCAACTTACCTATATACATGCAGTGTAGCTTAGTTATGTTATCAATCTCATTATTGGTAAATGCTGCATTTGTTCCAGGTTTTCAATCTGTCCGAGTCAGAATTGGGGGAGTTGGCGCGTCACATGGGCCACGAACTGAGTGTGCACAGACGCTTTTACCGTCTTCAGGACGATGTGATAGAGTTGGCAAAGGTGTCGCGACTTCTCATGTCCATAGAGGAAGGCAAGGCAGCTCAGTTTGCAGGACGTAGCTTGGATGACATCAATCTTGAAGGTAATTTCTGATTTCTAGCTACAAGGATAGTGGGTGTGAGGCATTAGGTGTTACTTGTCCATTATGTGTGTGTTATGTCGTAAAAAAAAAAGAAGAAATTCTCAGTGTCCACACATTTTCTCAGTACCGGCTGAAGATACTAAATTGAGAATTGATACTTAAGAATATAACCTACATTTTCAGCCAATCAGATCGCCGACCGTGGTCCATTAAGAGCAGTGCTTAATTATTAGTCTTTGGCATCAGTGGTCTTTTCACGGGCTAGTTTAGTTTAAGGTGTTTTTGTCTAGTTGTGAATTGCCTATTTTGCAATGTAATGAAAACAAATTTAAAACATAAAGAAATTCTGAGTCAGAAGTGAATATGTATTTCTCATGTATTGCTCAGTACAGAAATATGGTACAGTTGTTAAAATGATTTGGCTGAAAAACTGACTGCTCGTAAACTTAATAATGAAATGTCTATCTCCTTGTTTCTTATGACATTGATGAATTAATGTGGGACTCCAGGTTTTAATGGACAATGTTTGCTATAAATATGTATAGAAACCTAATCAGAAACTCACTCATGTAAAAAAAGGATTTTGTTGATTTCTTTTAATCTATAGAGAAAATCTGAGACATCAGAAATCAGAAGAAAATGATTTGGAAACAAAATTATTACTATATACACACTGGGACTGTGTTATGGGGCATAAATAGTAAATAAATATCTCCATGTTTCATATTTCTTAAAAGAACCACCTTGATCAAAAGCTGTTATGAAATCTACGAGAGGCATATAAAATTCGAACTGTTTTGTAAATTTATCATAAAATACTTAGTATTAATTAAGCTTAGTATGCAATTTTGTCAATATTTGTTTGCTTTGTTGACTTATACCAGGTAATTTTTTTTCATATTTCCAGTCCCATTACAAAGGGGTGGGATCGTTGGGCAGTGGTGGGAGACAGGCCATTTTTTTTTCAGAAACAAACTAGTTGTTGTATTGATTTGAATAAAGAATGCTGGAGTTGTGGTCCTTATACCAACCACCAGCTTGTTGGAGATGGTGTGGTTGAATAAAACAATATATTGTTCATTCTGCAGATTTCGAAGAAAGTGAAGAGGAAGATGGAGAAAATGATGAGGATGGTGCTGAAGAGGACTTTGGTAATTACTTATTATACTAAATCTTATTAACATCGTAGTATAATAAAAGGCATTGGATACTTCTAAAAGAATTTTATTGACATCACCAGAGTGCAGTATCAACATTTTTTTGAACATTCACCTTGTGTACTTCTAGATAAAAGTTATTGCTTTGAAAAAACATATATATTTACAGTATATTCACAGATGTCACACCTACTCTGTAAACCAGGAATGATAATTTGAAAACTTTATGAAAAGGCACATGGTGTCAGTTCTGTTACATGGAATTAAGACATGTTTCCTATATGTAGAAATTCTGACAGTGATATACCGGTATCCAAATTCTTGAAACTTATTTATTCTTGGATGGAGTCTATTCATATTCAAAAACTTTCTTGCCACAGAGCTTGTCAGTTGGTATGTGTACTTTGACCTTGACCTTCACATGACATAGACATTGTGCGGCAGACAGACAAGCGTTGGCGTCTGAAAATGTTCTTTTCCTTCTTTAGAATTCTTTATAAAATTGTATTTAGAAAAAAAAAGCATTTTCCCTTGCTGGCACAAATGCCACAGTATTTCCATTTTCTTTTATAAAAACACGGTTTGAAACTTCAATTGAATCCTTTATATTATATATAATCTGGTCTCCTTTTCAGATCTTCAGCCGGACCAGGACGATGTACCCAGCAAGGCTCCACCATCAAAGAAAACAATGGTTCAAGGTATTGTGAAAGAAATCATTGTGCTTTTTCTGCATTTAAGGGGTTCTCCACTCTGACATGTACTTTGACCTTGACCTTCACATGACAGACATTGTGCGGCAGACAGAAATGCGTTGGCATTTGAAAATGGTCTTCCTTCTTCAGAATTCTTGATAAAATTGTATTATGAATAAAAGAACATTTTCTCTTGCTGGCACAAATGCTACAGTATTTCCATTTTCTTTTATAAAAACTTACCGGTTTGAAACTTCAATTGAATCATTTATGTTATATTCTGGTCTCCTTTTCAGATCTTCAGTCGGACACTGACGACGACAATGTACCCTGCAAGGCTCCACCATCAAAGAAAAGAATGGTTCAAGGTATTGTTAAAGAATTCATTGTGCTTTTTCTGCATTTAAGAGGGTTCTCCACTCTGACATGTACTTTGACCTTGACCTTCATTTGACATAGACATTGTGCGGCAGACAAAAATGTGTTGGCCTTTGAAAATGGTCTTCCTTCTTCAGAATTCTTGATAAAATTGTAATACAAAAAAAAAGCATTTTCTCTTGCTGGCACAAATGCTACAGTATTTCCATTTTCTTTTATGAAACCATGGTTTCAAACATCAATTGAATCTGTTATGTTCTATTCTGCTCTCCTTTTCAGATCTTCAGTCGGACACTGCCGAGGACGATGTACCCTGCAAGGCTCCACCATCAAAGAAAAGAATGGTTCAAGGTATTGTTGAGGAAATCATTGTGCTTTTTCTGCATTTAAGGGGGTTCACCGCTCTGACTAAAGTGCACAATCTTCTTAAACTGGAAGATCTGAGGACAACCCATTCAGTTTTTTATTCTTCAATAAAGGGAATTTCTAAACTCGCCATTATTACCTAAATTTAAATTTTAGCTTAATTTGTCAGACACTAAATTTAAACTGCATCATGCAACCTATGGAAGACTGAGACTTCATGTAAAAAAATATGATATTTTTATTTGTTTTATATTAATAAGTCACAAAGTCATTGCTATGGAGTTTCAGTGAGTTATAAAAATACAGGATTCTTTGTAATTGCACATACTTGTAGGTCAGTTAAAACATAGAATTTCTTTTTTGATATATTAAAACTCCAAAACGTGAAAGCTAGCATTCGATTAGCTGACGGGAAGGTTGCCTGAATATGACCTTCTATGTGTCGTCTTCTGTGCACTGTCAGAGCCGTATTTGAATAAACACTGCCTTTATTGCAGTAAAAAACAGAGGATTGTCGAGCTTGACGTCCGTTTTCCGGGGCTCTTGTTATAATTCTGGGCTCTGCTAATGAACCTAGCATGTTGGTGGGAATAGTATGATTCAATAGCATGTCAGATGTGTAATCTGGATTTGAGATTGTCTTAAGTTTAAAAGAGTAACCTCTAGATTGTTAATCATTTACATTTTGGCAAAATTTTCAGTGTCAAAAAAGAGAATCTGGTCCAGCCTGGAGAAGGTGCAGATGCAGCCTCTAGTGCAAGAAGCCGTGCGAAAGAAAAAGCCTCCTTGTAAGGCAGAGGTTGTCAGGTTCCAGCTAACAAATGGGGATACAAACTTAAAATCATTACCTTGGTTGAAATTAAAACACCAGGTGTGGGCAATTGCCCAAACAGAAATGAAGAAGAAAGAAAAGGTTGTTGCTGAATTGTTGCCATAAAATTTGTGTGGCCATTATGATACACTCACACTAAGGCTAAAAAAACTAATGTTTAGTTTCTGAGGCACCGCTTTATTCTATTTTTTGGGCAGTTATTGATTTTTAGCTCACCTCAGCACTAAGTGCTCAAGGTGAGCTATTGTGACCAGTCTTCGTCCGTCGTTGTGCGTCGTCAACTTTTGCCTTGTGAACACTCTAGAGACTACATTTTTAGTTTAATCTTCATAAAACTTGGTCAGTTGCATTGTATTGGTGAAATCTTGGACAATTTTCAATATGGATCATGTGGGGTCAAAAACTAAGTCACCATTGCTATTAAAAGAAAATGTTTGTGAACACACTAGAGGCTGCATTTTTGGTCCAATCTTCATAAAACATGGTCATTATTTTAGTTATACAAATGTAGATAGTTCCCACACAAGTGAAAATCACTGGAAATCCCTTTCATTGGCGGCCATGTTGGAGTGTAAAAACAAGACCCTTTGATATAGACTGTATAGGGGCAAAATTTCGTTTTTTTTTCTTGTTCTTGGTCCGATTTTTATGATTTAAACATCGTTGGAAAGCTCTTGAAATTCATATTTTGCACATGGTTCTTGTTTCCTTACGCATTATAAAAAATGAGAAATTTGAATCTGTCGATTTTTTCACTGTAAACCCGATATATCAGTTTTCAGGTTTTTTTTCCTTATATAAAAGGGGACTTATAAGGCCGCTTCCGGTAGCAAAAAGGCCCCTTTCCCACAGAAAAATTGCACTTTTCCAGAAATTCAAAGTTAATCTTACAATTTCTTTCCCCTTTTGGACGTTTTGTCATGAAAATTTCCCCTAAATTATAAGGCCAGGCCCCTTCCCCTAAACCTGAGAAAAAAACCTGGTTTTTATAATGTAACCATTTTGATTATATCTTTTTCATATTAATTTTGAATGGAATAAAACATATAGACAAAGGTCTCAGCTTTCCAGTGGTACACAAATAATAAGTCTACCACATACCAATTTCCACTGTTATGACATCACATGAGAACTATCTATTGGTGAAATCTTGGAGGAGTTCAAATATGGGTAATGTGAGGTCAAAAAGAAAAAGGTTACCATTGGTATTTTTTTAAAAAGCTTGTGAACATTAGAGGCTGCATTAGAAAACACTACATGTTTGGTCATTTCTTCATGAAACTTGGTTGGTAGCTTTGTATTGATGAAATCTCGGACGAGTTTGAATATGGGCCATGCTGCTTTCACACACAAAAAATGAACAAAATGTTTGTTTTGATTAGTCCATAACTCAGGTGATCGATATTGACTGTTTACGGAATCAAATGTAAATTTATACTGTCAAAGTTATACTGTTTAAAAAGGCAGACACATCTCTATTACATTACATTATGAACTAGGGCATTTTAGTAAAACAAGAATTTTTTTGCATCTTTAAAGAATGAATATGCAGTTTTGCCAAGGGTGCCACATAGCAGAATAGTATGCATCTCAGACTGATTTTGCCTTGTTTTTTACATTGTTTATTATGCAGGATGACCATATGAGGTTTAATATAGTAGTTATAAATGATCACCAAGATATTTTGTATTTTCTGTGGTTTTGAGTGTGGTGCTATGTAAGTTATATTGACTATGACCAGTTTCTTTTTCCTGTGTATTCTGAGTACCTCACATTTGTCTTGGTATTGAAAATTCTTATTTTTCCATGATTCTTTATTTTGCAAGTTATTTGTAGGTATTGTGATGTTGTGTGTTATTGAATGTTGAGGACACTGTGGTGTAAGCTGAAAAAAGATGCATACAGATCCACAGTTACCATTAGGTCATGAATATTAAGCTACATGGAGAAAGAAACTTGACCATAGGACTCATTCCTGTTATACTCTGTTTGAAAAGCCTTCTACATCTGAGGTGATACGAACCTCAAACATCCTGATTTTCAACTTAAAAACAAGTTTGTGGTGGTCAACTTTGTCATATGCCGTACTGAGTGAATTTTATTTTTTTAATAATGATATGTTTCTTGGTAAAGTGTAAAGCCTGCATTGAATTGTGTTTTCCTGTTGTTAGAAGTAAAAGAGTTTTTATAATGCGCTCAAGTAAGGAAATGGTTACTGACAAAACGCTTGACCAAGCAGATTTTTATCGTCAAATTCCTATATTTTGGTAATAATAATATTCAAACCTTTTATATTTTGGACAAAAAATTCCTATATTTTCACCAAAAGTCAGTTGACGGCCTGCATTATGGCCCTCTTGTTGAGTTCTGAAAAAATCGAAAATGAAAGTTATGTTTTTCAACTATAAAATGCAAGGCTAGGGTTAGAATTACGTTTGTTTGGCTTGCGGAACAGAGAGAGGGGTTTTAAGAAAGAAAGTGCATTACCCTAGTTGTAGGAAATGTGAGAATGACAGTTGGACAAAAATGGGCCGAGAAAAGGGCATAGAAAAAAGTTAACATTGTAGTTAAACAGAGACATGTACATTATATATGGCTTTCTTGTAGTGTGATTTGTATGATTTCTTTGGTTTATTGAAATTGATGTCAAATGTCGACATTGTACTTATTTGCACAAATAAACAATAAATATATATTTGATTGTGTATCTTGTAATTCAATTCAAACCAATATGATTGTGTTATGGATAAGATAGTCCGAAAGACATGTAATGGTATTGTGTTTTATTAACCTGCCAAAATGTGCATATGTTACAATTGCCGCACGCACTATTTTAATTTATGAGAGTCTCATAATCGGTCGAGTTCGTAATTCCATCTGTTTAACGATCATGGCATCACGTTTCGCTAGTAACTAAAGAATTATGACCCTTAAATTTGGAAATTTTGGCTTATTTCGTTTTGTTGCGTGTATCTCCAAAAGTACTTGACCTAGAGTCGTTAAGTTATGAAAATTTTGACAGGTTAATATAATTGCGCAATAAAACAAGATCATAAAGCTTGTATGCACGTTATTTTGGTCCATGACCATGGCTTTAGCTGTGAATAGTTGCTACTTATGACCAGGCACACAAACAAGCAACATAACTCAAAAACGCTGGTGTCCTGACTGGTTGGTCATTGGCCTGTCAGACAAAATGCAAATATATGGAATATGCGGCCTGTATTTGACTGAAATACTATTGAACGGGCGTTAAACTCCAAAGAAACTGAACATTCTTTGAAGTAATAACCAATTCGTTCATGCTGATACCACTTTGTCCTGGATCTATTTGCATGTAGGTGTATGGTGCGTAAAGCTGCGTTGTACTATTGTGAGGATAAGAGAGTATTATGTCCTCACACAGTCAAGGGCCGTGTGAAAGAGAAAAAAATATCAACGAAAGCTCAGAAATTGTGAGGACATAGAGAGTATTATGTCCTCGTGCAGTTAAGGGACGTGTGAAAGAAAAAAGCGAATTGCCCCCACAAGGTTGTGAGGACATTGAGAGATCGAGAGTATGCGAGTGTGATGGTCCTGATGCATACGAGGGACATGTGAAAGGAATATGTGAATTGGCCCCACAAGGTTGTCTTGATTTATGTATGTAATCTGTCTTCGTTCTGCAGTATAAAAGGTGAGAGTGACATTGTATCGTTTGTTTCATCATAAAAATGGGATTTTCTCTGTAAATATGTATTTGGTTATACTTGTCCCCATTGCGTTATTGAGAGGCGGAACCGTAGTTCTGGGCCATAAAACCGGAGAGAGAGAGAGGGAGAGAGAGATGTGGGTAGCGGGATGTAGGTAAGGAAAGAGAGGCGGTTAGTGAGAAAGAAGTGAGTAGGATGAGAGGTGTGCGGGGAGACAGAGGTGGGTATAGAAAGGTGGGTAAGGAAAGACAGGGTAGGGAACGGAAATAGCCGAGTATGGATAAATGAGTGAGTACGGAGAGAGAGGTGAGTGGGGCGAAACAGATGCTATAAAAAGAGGGTGGAAGTAAGAACAGATTTGCGAAGGAAGAGATAGGTAGACATGTTTGAAGGTGTAGAGAGAGATGATTAAGAAGAGAAAAATATTTAGAGATGAGAATGGATGGATAAAAAAGTAAAAGAAAGTGGTAACAAGAAGATGGAGTAAATAATTCGAACATGCCAGTTAATTACAAATTACAAGAAACAACAAGGAATTATGATAATAGTAGAGATAGTTGTGTTAGTGAAAGGCATTGGGCTACCACGACCAGCACCCGATGATGTTGGGGCTCAACGAACCCGGTAACCCCTCCTAAAATAGACAGGGTTTAGAAAAAAAAATACGCTTTTGAATTCACGGATAATAACCTACAAAGCAAGTCCTTTTGCTTATATACTTATTCAGTATAACACTGTGCAGGTTTTGGTTTCTAATCTCTTGAATACTTTACTTTTCATGAAACGCTGCCACTACTATTTACATTGTGTATCAAAGAGAGAAACTATATTAAATATTTCTTTTAATTTTTTGTCTGCGCTTAATGTTATTGTAAACATGTATGTATACTTTTAAATTTTGTAAGAAATTAATGTTTAGTGTTACATTAATTAAAAGCTTCACCGTAGTGGGTTAAAAGGTGTTATATGTCAATATACTATCGTTGAATTTTAAAACATTTAGGGTACGTTTACATTGCTTTCGTTCTCAATTCAGAACTAATAAAATTGCGTTTTGTATTATTTTAGTTATTATTTTGCGTGTTTACGGGCGACATCTCACAATAATTGTGCGCGATATTCGACGTATGATGTAAATGTTTCTAAAGAATGTAAATTGAATATCCTACATGAATATTTAAAACTGATGCATATATTGATTTGGTTTATAAACGAACAGTCCAATTTCTTCATAGATCGTTATTCTACACGCGTTTAATAATATTATTTTTCGAAATTTTTAAACTAAAATAAATAAGTAAATTTTCATTATCAAATAGCGAACTCATATTTTCATGTGCCTAGCTCCTAAAACAGTAGTATGAAATGTTTCTATATTTAAAATCAATAAAAAGAATATCATTATTTCATGTCAAAGCAATGAACTGATGAACTGTCCCATGTTTTAGATGAGTGATACTTGATAACCCAAATGAGTCAGGGTTTCAGCAACGTCAGTATTTTTATCTATACAAAGTAAAAATAAGCATTTTACAATTACAAAGAAATATATGTATTTGAAGCGATTTTATGAAATTATTTTAGTATACAACGCATTTATTAATAGTCTATATAAAAAACAATGTCTATTTGTAGATTAAAAAACCTCTACCCGAGAATTTGGTTGAAACATCAGTATGTCACAAGAAAAACAATGATGCAGAGCATCATATGGCGCCGTGAAACTATGAAAAGTCCATATGTTTAAGATATCTTCATTATGTAATGTCCGTGCAATTAACCGATCTTACCGCCCCATATGTGTCATCAGTGATTATTTTTAATCTAAATAATTTATGTAGTATTTGTCAGGCAAATCAAAATTAACTAGAAGTTACATTGTTTCCAATAAAATAATGACGATAACGAATATCAGCGTTTTTCTTATTTGTAATGGAATAAGCATTTATACTTTGTGTGCCAAATGAAAACACACGCCAGGAAAGGAATAAGCATTTATACTATGTGTGTCAAAATGAAAACACACGTCAGGAAAGGAATAAGCATTTATACTATGTGTGCCAAAATGAAAACACACGCCAGGAAAGGAATAAGCATTTATACTATGTGTGCCAAAATGAAAACACACGTCAGGAAACACTCATCGCAATTAAAAATAATGATTTGACTTCATTTTGTGATAACAAAAACGTAAATTATATTGAATAGTGGCGCATTAGATTTATATTCCTCAGGAATAAAAATATCTCAAGCGTTTTTGTGCATAACTATTATAGTTTATAATTCATTCATAAAACGCACGTATAGTAAAAATACCAAATTTAAATGAAATTAAATTACGACGTCCGAAGCTTGCGCCAGTCCTATTTAGAGGAATATGCAAACTCTATTTATACATTGAATAGCCTCTACATGAGAAGATAAGAGAAAATACAATTCTAAATAATTCTTTATAAATATATCTACCAACCGTTATTCAAATTAACATGCATGGTAAGTTCATAAATATAAATATTTCTCCATTCATTATTAATCTTATTGCCCACGATTTTCCGGATGCTTGTTAGAACGATTCAGTGTTGTTGACGTGTATACCATTAATAAGTGCAGTTTATTCAGCGAGCGTAGTCTATGGAGTGTTGCCTATCTAATATGCCATATTAACGGGGGATTTTTACCAAGGTCATATTACACGGCCAGTAAACACTAGCGTGTAAATTGAAAATAAAAATTGAGCCAATGCTACTTCCGAGGTGGAGCTCAGAACTGGAAATTAGTTAAAAATAAAATAAGTAAAGAGGTTTGTCTGAATTTGTCCACATTGGCTCATTTTTCCATTCACCCCCACAGAGCAATGGAGCCAATGTTTTACAGGCCGTGTTGGGGGTTTCTTTTAAACTAGCCGATGCAATGTTAAGATTTATTCATTCCGGACTACTGGCGGGAAATTTTCACAACATTTGATTGGATGTTGAGAAAGGTCACAGTTTTGTTAAACAGCTACGCCGAAAACAAAACACGTAACTTATGTTGCAAATTACATTAACTGTTAGTCATAAACACACGTTAGAAGTATGTGTGTCGTGAATAATGCAGCAGGAAATGCTACATTTGTATTTATTAAGCTGCCCCCCCCCCCCCTTTTATTTCCGTGCTCTTCATCGGGATCCAGAAAAGCTATTCAAGTGTCCTCTATATTATGCACTGGCTATTTCTACATGATAGGGGATATCAATGCGGGTGACTTGTACAGTTAGGCATCATGACACGTTTTTGAAAAGCGTTTGACACGCAGAAACCACCAGCCAGTGACGTGGTGTTTCGTCGTATTCTCTAAAATTGTTTTCTAGATATATAAAATGCTGATGTAATATATTTATATGAAACCATGTCTTATTATTAATGCACCTATCAGCTTTTCCAACAGCCTGAGTAATTAATAATTTAAAGGAGCATTATCATCTAAATAATCAAACAATGTATATTAACATCTAAATAACCAAAAGTAATATATGATTCAACCAAGATGGCAATATCTTCGTGTTTTCATGATTTAGCCCGTTCCTGACTGCGGGCAAGCGGGAGATGATGGCAGACTACGCACTTCCGGCGGCGGTGCTTATCATGTCCTTCTTCGGCTCGTTTGTGTTCCGACACGTGAAATGTAAGAATAGTTTAAATGTCTTTATTCGGTTATTCCTCTCTGATAATGATGATGATAATGAGTATGATGATGATATTAATGTGAGGATGATGACGACGATGATGGCGATGACGACGACGATGATGATGGTAATAATGACGAAGACGACGATGATGATGATAATAATGATGATGAGGAGGAGGAGAAGGAGGAGGAGGAGAAGGATACAATGTTAATTTCTCTGGGTTTTCATCATTATATGACAATAATTTTAGTTCTACGGAACACAGTGGATATATCTACTAAATATTCTTACCACATATTTTCCTGAAATTCGTCCCTCGTCATAGGCGAAGTGAAAGTGTCCATGTCTTTTATTCATGAAGTAAATTTTCAGATATATATTCAGATTTATCTTCCATTTTGGCTATAATTGGTGTGCAACTCGTGGTTTTATCATAGAGTATATGGTGTTTTTAATATTTAAATTTAAATACAGATATATCTTGCCTTTTCAACGACTTTTTCCACGAAGTATACTGTGCATTCCAATTTTATTTCAGCAGTATGCGGTGACTATATGCACCGTGATTTTATGCTTAAAAAGTATATTTACACTTAAATATGATGCATCCGTTTTCAGTGCAGCCATTCAAGTACGACGCCTCCACGCCCCTTTTCCGGCCGGCGTCCCTAGGCTCGCTTCCTTGGCCGGCGGTGCTGGCGGCGGCGGGGCTCGGCTTCAGCCTCTCCCTGCTGTTCTTCATGGACCAGAATATCTCCAGCGCCCTGGTCAACACGCCGTCGAACAAGTAAGACATGTTTTTTTATAACTTCTTACACCAAAATATACAAACGACAGGAACATTTCGTGTCTTTATAAAGCATCATCATCATCATTATCATCATCATCATCATCATTATCATCATCATTATCGTCATCATCATTATCATGATCGTCGTCACCGTCGTTGACGTGGTCGTCTGTCTTTATCATCACCGTCTTCATCTTCAGCAACGTCATAATTATCATTATCATCATTATCATCAACAGCAGCATCAGCATAATCACCAACACCAATATCGACATCATCATCATCATCAACATCATTATCATTATCATTTTTACCACCACTATCATCATCATCATCATTAACATCATGATCACCACTACAATTATTATTACCATCAGCAGCAGAACATCTTCATCATTAACATCATTTGAATTATCATCATCATCATCATCATTATCATCACAATCATCATTAACATTATCACATTTGTTATCATGATCAGAAGCATCATTTTCAGTATCGCTATCATCGCCAGTATCATTAAAATCATTATTATAAGGACGATCATCGTTGCCTTCTTACGTTTCTCAACATTTTCATAACAAGCATATATTTATATTATGAATATATAAATTAATAATAAATCGTCTGGAAAAGAATAAGTATAAGCGCTGCTGACGCTTGTTTTCTAATCCAGTTTGTGTTATGTATTATATGTAATGACATGGCATAATATGCTCTTTTGTCTAAACGAATAAGCGTAAACTAATTATTCCTCTTCTTACAGACTGAAAAAGGGTCCCGCTTATCACTGGGATCTGTTTACTGTTGCCGTCATCAACGCGGTGTTATCCGTGTTTACGTTACCATGGGTGCACGCGGCGCTTCCTCACTCCCCGCTGCACGTGAAAGCGCTGGCTGACCTTGAGGACCATATCGACCAAGGACACGTGCATCACGTGTAAGTGACAGGATTACTTGACTGCTTGTTAAATGATCGGAACATGTGAAATTTCTAGCATTAATTATTGGCTGTTGTTAATTTAATTGATTTGATTTCTTTAAAAAGTATTAGTTGACGCTGTATAGCTATATTTTTCATTCGTTTTTAACAACACCAGACAATTTAACAGAACTTTCAGAAGCAATCATAGCAAGTCGAGAAGTTCTACAAAAAGAAGCTAACAAATTCAGTCAAATCAATAATAGAGAAAAAAAACCACAATATTTTTCTTTTTACAATTAAGAATATGTACGTGACACACTTTAAGAGAACATACCGAAAAAGCAATTTTATTTAACTTTTTAAACTTATGAAATTCACCTTAAAAATCAACACCTTTCTAGCGTTGCTCGAGTGCGGGAGACCAGACTAACCGGAATCATATCCCACGTGATGATCGGGCTCTCCATGCTACTTTTACCGTACCCGCTGTCCTACATCCCGGTTCCAGTGCTGGACGGCCTCTTCCTGTACGTGGCGCTCACTGCACTGTATGGGAACCAGCTCTTTGACCGGATATTACTATTCTTCACGGAGCAGGTGATTTCAGATTATGCTGAAAATGAATACCTCATATTCACATATGTATCTATGATATATAACTTGCAAGTTGAAGTACATACATATAATAGTTGTATCAATTTGATATACAATTTAACATTTCTTTGCCCTAATTTGTTTGTATTTCGCGCGGTATCGGATGATTGTGCTAATTCGGTAAAGTACCCCCATTATCATTCATCTTAAACTAGTGATTACCATAATGAAACAAAACAATTGTATACTATCCAGCTTTCATCAATGCTCTTTGCTCGGAAAAAAGTATTCTGATAAAAGCTTTCCTGAGAAATCTGCACAGCCTGGACGAATGAAACCTGTCTTCTAATTTCCGAATAAATTCGAGCGCAAATAGAGGCTTTAAACTTATATTCTCAAAAGCTGTTTACATCGTTTGAATTACAGGGAAAATATAAAAGAAATTTTCTTTCTCTTTGCTGTTGACAACGGATGACTGCGAACATATAAACTTACATTTTGCAAACTGCCAAATAACACCTTCTAATGTTATACGAGAACAGCTATGTATTCTCGAGTTGATTATTCAGTAGTTCATATCTTTACAGGATTTCTCTTTGTTTTTCTTATTAGACGTTGAAAACATGCTCTCATCTGAAAATACTCGCCTCTATTGACCTTACTGCGAGATTTGATTGACAATGCTTTTAGCCATTCAGAAAGCTGTGAGTTGATTGTTTGACGGAAATATGTAAAAGCGTTCGTATACGGTCAATGTTTTTATCGCAGTTTGACCTAGGCGTGGTTATAAATTCCACAGCGTAACGGCAATATTTTTTTTCTAAGGTAGCGTGTAACCTTTACATTCCAGTCCGCCTATCCGCCGAATCACTACATCCGCCGCGTTCCCCAGCGACAAATTCACACTTTCACCGTGCTGCAGCTGCTACAGTTGCTCGTGCTCTGCGTGTTCGGATTCTCTCCTATTCCCTACATGAAGATGGTGTTCCCAATCCTTATTATGTTCCTTATGCCAATCAGGTAACGGACTTATTTGTCTCACAACGTTATCATCACGGTTTCTTATGCCAATCAGGTGACGGAATACTTTTTGTGACTTCCGAATCATGTTGCTTATGCTAATCAAGTAACGGACTTTTTTGTGACTTTGTTACCTTTTGTGACCTTTCATACAAATAGTTCAGATCAAATGCAATAACTCCTCATCATAGTGGCCCCCACCTTGGACGCAACATTTATTTCATAATATGCGGTGAAAGAGTGAAAACATACCAGTAAATGATAATATAATCAGTTCATTGTGGGCCGAATGAATGATAACATTTGAACATTTCACTCTAACGTGTTATATAAAGATATTTACAATACTGAATGCTTGGCAATCGAAATATTAATTTTGTTGATTTCAGTGTAGGATCGTATAGTGATTTATTTGTGATGACAGAGAACTGCTTTGTTGATGACTGGATGCGTCATTTGGGACAAGTATGTTTTCACTGACCACTCACGAAATAAAAATACAATCTTACACCGAAATCAACAATCGTTCTCTATGTCATTGCAGTGGGACAAGTGAAATCGTCGAGTTACACTCTGTAACAACCTCGGTTTTCGTTTTCTCCACAAAGCGTATGAAGTTTAAATGCATGCATATAACTATTGTATCTTCAGTAACTGATTGGATTCACGAAATAGTAGAGCGAGTGATAGGTTTGATGCTGATGATATTGGATGTTTGTGCTAACATGATGGGCTGGTTTTATTTCATTTTTATTGAAAATCAAATCAAAATGCTAGTAGATATAATAAATAATGTATATGCATTTCAGGCGGAAACTCATCACCTGGTTCATCTCTCCACGCCATCTAGCGGCTCTCGATGGTCACTAACGAGTCAGATGACGTCCCCTTTCGGAATAACGTTTGTCACAGATATTCCGAACTTAGTAAATTGCTTGGTTATGCAACATATTTGCATTGAATAACTAAACACTGATGTGCAGGGATGCTTTTGGACAAGGTTGTGACCTTTACTAGTGTATTGCCGAACGTTTTGAGTGAAAAAATATATGCAAAGGATTTACATTGCATAACTTAATATTAATTAAGTTAATTATTGAGTATCAACATTGATGAACATGAGTGTGTCATGTTCCTTTTGGATTAAAATGTGCCACGAATGGGCATAACCGACGATTTGATGTGCACTTTGGATAGCTTGTGTTAAAGATATATGCACTGCATACTTTTGTTAAGAATTGTAAATAGTGATTGAAGATTCTAGAGTATCATGTTCTTACCGTTTTGTCTTTAGCACAAAAATGTATTGCATAATGATGAGGTTTAGTAGACGTTAGTGCCACTTTACATAATATTAGTATGTATTAGATTATGCAATAGACATGCACTGCATACATGGTTGAATTTTAAGTTTAAACCTTGAGGACATTAATTATTAAGATTGAGGTTTTCTACCGTACGCAAGAGTTATGCACTGCATAATTTTGTTGAGAATTTTGAACCATGATGTACACTAGAGTGGCACTTCCCTAAGAATTAGTTAAAGTTTGTGGATATCATTGTTTGCATCAATTATTTTCACAATCAGCAGCTGAAAGTTTCAAAATGCATTGAAATCAGACAGAAAAAAACATAAACATAATACAGTAAACACTATACTATCGAATAAATTAACAAGCACGTCTACCAGGTATCGACTTTTGCATCGTTCATTAGTGTTGCGTAATCTAAAAGCGTAATCTAAAAGAACTGTGCAGTCAGCGTATATGTACATACATGTATTCGACTTTTTGGCTGTGCAGTCAAAAACGGTGTTGTGAATAGAAAACGAGCTATTTGTACATTTTTCACTATAGTTTCCTCATAAGTTTCTTATATTTTCGATCGAAATATATGGTAATTAACTTTATTTGTGTCACTATGTATTTTGAAAGATCGTACATATATGTACCTACACTTTAATGTAATTGACATGCGTTGAATAATTTGGTTGTGAATATAACCCTTGATATACACAGGTCATTTGCAATGAGTAACGTAGGTTTAATATGAACGGTCTAAACCACGGTGTGCAATTGAGTGCCATATTACATTCGGATTAGCTTATGTCGCAGTTATATATGGCTAAACTTGGTCGTGGAGAGTTAAAGCTTTTGTATGCACCAGAACTTGATTGTCTTCTCGATTGAGTTTATTGCAGACATATACATGTATATTGTGCTAAACTTCGTGTAACGTTTATACCGTTCATGTATGCCTAGTTTATCTTTATTTTTATTGAATATTGCACACTGAGTTCTCCATTGTCATGTTTGAATGTTTGAATGTAATGGTTTGGCTTTATGTTGGTCATGCCTTTGATATACATTACACAACTTCGTTTTGAAGTTTTTATCTTTCATGTCTATAAAACACACATACATTGTAATGTGCTGTTGTTGTTTTTTAAACTCTTCACAGTGGTCTCCCCTGCTACGCGGTACGATGATGTTACTTCATAGGTGCATGCACTGTTAGACCGTATACAGCTCACGCCGTTTACAGCTTACGCGTGAGCTGTACCGTTGACTATAAAACCGTATACAGCTTATTCCAAATACAGCACACCGTAAGCTGTATACGTCAAGATGCTGCATATCGCCGTATATAGCTCATGTCTAAAAGATGACGATGATCATAATCATTATCACTATCGTCGTCAGCAAAAGTATCATCATCAGCATTAGCATCGTCATGAACACAATCTTTCGAATGCATGTTTGAAGTTATGTTGTTGCTGTTGCTGCTGTTGCTGTACAGTAGTAGAAGTAGTATAAATGGTGTGTCTGTCTGTCTGTCCGTCCGTTTCCATTCCGCCCGTCTGTTCGTACGCCCGTTCGACTGTTCATTCGTCCTTCAATCGCATTAACTTTCATTGGAAAAGTTTCAGGGGTCATTATTCTATCGTGAATGAGGGTGAGCTGTTAGTATCATATTTGTCCGGCTGTCGCCGTACGTCCCTCTGTCCGTCCAAAATTATTTCAAGCGACATCAGCTCTAAAACTGCTGACCCAAATTAAAAGACATTTCACAGAAATGATCGTTGGGTGGTCCTCTACTAAATGTGTCATATAATTAAAACCTCTGGTCACAGATGTCCTCATTGGGCGACCCTCTAAATTATTAAATTTATTTCAATCAGTGAAAATATATGGCTCCCGAAGGGATGGGGCTTATTTTCATTTTATGTCCATGTGGGAAACTTTAGAAATCTTAATAGAAATTTCATGTCCAATTTGAAAAAGTATGTGGCACAAATGTTTCTTGGGTGACCCTCTATATAAATTGTGAAACACATAGGGATCAGAGAAACTTTAAAAACCTAGTTTTCTGAAACTATTAGACTTATTTAAATGTCGTTTCGATCAGATGCAATTTGGATGGTCCTTTAAAAATTGTGAACATAGCGGACATTGGCGGGACTCATAAACACATCTGGTTCTTAATATAGGTGTTGTTTGTTGAAAAATATAGTCGCCGTGGCCTCATGTTTGTTTATCACCTTTTTGGAGACCGCTGACGATTTTGATGAACTTTTGATGTTGAGGAGGAGGATACTGCAGCTGCTACTACTGTTGCTTTTTCTACTAGATTTTGATAATAATCTATGTT